>VDFB02058242.1:552180375-552228695 GCA_007258455.2 Sequoia sempervirens
ACTCATATAATACCTGCATTATGGAGCTCAATTCTCTGATATATTACTACTTATCAAATCCTTTGTAAATAATTGTAAACTTATGACTCCATTTAAGCATTTAATTGATTTTCTTGAATCAAAGCAAAAACATAGACACACAATTGAACAAATTCTCAAAAGAAGAATGACAACATCATTAACATTTCATTAAAAATTCACTCAAATCCACATAAGGAGAGAAAATATATTAGAATTATATGTTTATTCATGCTTATAAGTCATATCTGCATACAATTTAAGATAATTTGCATATATTCATCCAAAACTCAAAATAGTCTATCTATTCTATTCCTATCTTTCTACCCATATATTCAACTCAAAACCTATCTGGAGCTTTCATCAGTTCTCTCCCTACAAATGAGCCTTTAATTCCCTTTTATATGACAAGGGAGCAACAAGCTTCGGGCTCAAATGTAATTTCACCACAAATTTTCATTTGAACAAAATCTCCATTGCATTTGACTTTCATTTCAAAACTTCCCACACATTGAATCTGCAAAAAATAGTACAACTAGGGAAAGCTAAAGTTGTAACTACCATCAGAAAAGGGAACACAAATTGTCATCAAAATCCCCTTTATCGCTATCCATGCAAAAAAACTAGGCAACCAAATTTCCACGAAGGCACACAATCAACATCAAAATGTGCCACACACGCAGAACCAACACCACCAACAACAACATCATCAACACAAAATTTTACATCCCACACAACAAATTCTTATTTACCCACTACCCTACCCTTACCAACACTTAGACCTTGGTATACACACCTGCTTCTAGTTGTTGCTAGAGGAGGAGAGGAAACCTCAGCCTCCTCTTCTTTCTTGTCCTTTCCTAATACGGTTCTAGTCTGTCTACTTGGGGTTTTAACCGCCAATGACACCATAGATATCACTTCCTCATTAGAGGGTAGACCATGATTGAAGTGAGCTAAATACCAACAGTAGTCTGAGTCGGTCTCGGTTACACCATCAGAAGTGTTGCTCATAAGGTCAATGGGCGAGTGTTGGAATCCAAAGCAGCCATGCCCATACCTTATTTTCCTACTGAAACTAGTAATAGAGCACACCGATTGCTTGCCTTTGTCATCTACTAGTTGAGTAGCAACATCCTGGAATTACAACCTTCTTTTGCATCTAGTGGGCACAAGCCTGGGCTTGTCAACCAAAGCACCTTCCTGAATATCAGGACCAAGATTTTGTGAGCTCAAAAAAGCATACCTCCTTACTGACTTACTCATTTTCTCTTGTCAAACAAGCACTCAAACTTGATTAGACTCAACCTAGAAAGTGCTCTAACTGCTACAAGAATGACACAATTAGTAGTTAATTCCTCTTGTATTTATTGTGCGAGGTAATGGAAACCTTCATCAATGCTTAGTAAAAATTCATGTGCAAACATGGAAATTTGGTGGCGTGTGTACTGTCACCGTTTAACTTGAGCTACATGAGAATCCGCAGATCACCCTTCATGATTTCCAACAACAACATCTTCACACATATTGAGTTCGACATGACTACACAAGCAAGGAATAATTCATTAATGCTTCACCATTTGTATGATAAAATGACCACCATGTGCCATTTTCCAACTTTGAATACTGCCTGTTGATCTCCTGAAGAGTTGGAAAATCAAACGGTTTATCTCGGGCTAACTCGGTTTGACATCCAACGAAGCATCCTTGACCATCCTCATGACCAATAACACTAATCCATCTTGGAAACCAACTACCATGATGGAAAGTCCTATGCACTTTGCAAATTGAACGGTTGGAGCTACGCATCGCAATCTCGTTGACCTTGCAGCTTTTAACCAACCTTCATCTTCCTCCTGCGAGCTAGCGGAAACGACAGAGATTTACATTAGCTTTTGATCTTGGTTGTCAATCTAAAACCATGGGTTATGAGATCAATAGTGGAGATTGGGCCCCACATTCCATACAAGACACACATCTACCTTTTGCTAACCTCGCACCAAATAACAGGCCAACACCTTAGGTCTGCAAGCTGGCGGGGTACGATCAAGATCTTCTCCCATATCTTCGAATCTAAAAAACCTACACATTGCACAGTTAGTATTTAATGAAAGGATTTGGCTAAGTCATCGGCGACATGACCACTGGGGTTAATGTCTTTGGCTTACATCACCGGATTAAAATTAAAACCCAACTTTAGGAGAAGACATAATGCGGTGGGAAAATGATGACCAGTTCTTTGGGCTAATGGGGCCGGTGAACTGACATGCCGAATGGCTGAAGAGGTGACTTAAGGGGTCAATGAATGACCAAGCATGTCAACCTCAAATTATAACATTTATGTGCTCTAGGGAATAAAACTCTACTAATTCATGGGGACAAGGGTTTCAAAATGGAGACCCAGGTCAAGTGGCAGAGAGAAAATTCCTCAAAATTTTAGATTTGAGATAGAGTGACTAAGTGAGTGAGAGAGAGATAGTGACCTAGGAGAGGGAGTGGTTCTAGGAGTGAGATACTTGATAGAGAGAGAGGGAGGGAGTGGGAGAGAGATATAGGGAGATAGGGTTAAGGGCAGAGGGTTTAAGGGTTTAGGGTTATGTGTAGAGGGGAGAGAGATAGAAGGATTCAATGAGAGAGAGAGGGAGGGAGTGGGAGAGAGATAGAGAGTAGAGGGTTAAGGGTAGAGGGGAGGGAGATAAGAGTGAGTGAGAGAGATAGAGATGTTGAAGGGGTAGGAGGGTGAGACTTGAGAGAGAGAGGGAAAGAGTGAGGGAGAGGGAGAAGGTGGAGGGAGGGTTTAGGGGAATTTAAGGTTGGAGGGAAGGAAGAAGGGAATAGGTTTAGGGGTTTATGGGGAGGACACATGGAGATATATAAAGACCAAGAGAGGGGGGAGGGGGTGGAGGGAGAGACGGGAGAGAGAGAGGGTAGAGGGTAGAGGGTTTAAGGGTTTGGAGTTTAAGGGTTTAGGGTTATGGGTAGAGGGGAGAGAGATAGAGGGATTCAGTCAAAGACAAAACCCCAAACTTAGGATTTTCCCAATACCATAAAAGACTACTAACATAAGACAGGACAGGAAAGGAACATAAGACATGACAAGAAAGGACAGATTCAGAAGATGCAACATACTATGTTGATATGTCCTTCAATCTTCTTAAGAAGATCCATGATTTGTTTATAAAGGAAGTGACTTCATAGATGCATCAAGTTCAATTATGCATCTTTTAAACAATGAGGAAGCATTTCAAGTTGTTGTCAAGCCCCTCTCACCATAACCCTATTGGGCAGTCACACATCACATAGGAAGGTGAGTTGTTAGGTCACCCACATATGTGACAGGTGGTTGCCCAATAAAGATAAAATGAGGAGACTATGTGTATTTATTACACAACAAAATAAGAGCAATGGTTGAATCAAGGACATGATACAAGTACAAGGACAACACCTTTGCAAGAGCTACAAGAGGCAAAGGGGTTTGATATTATTCATTCATGGGTGTACTGGTGAAAGTGAATGCAATAGGTAAAGGTCATTGTCATTGATAAGGACAACCAAAAATGCATGCTACAATGGTCTCATGAAGGATAACAACAACAAAAAAAATCTAAAGTTGCACAAGGCTCTATTCAAGTCCTTCACAATCAAACATTAGGTGAACAAGTTGCCAGATAACATTCAATGCATGATTTTTTAAGGAAAGGAATAAAAGGAAAAGGCATTCAAGAAACATCAACTCTAGTTGACACAGATAATATGCCTATTGAAAACATGTCATTACAAGACGTTTATGACAGCAATGGAACCCTCATATCATGTGATCGAGATACAATTGCTATGCTCATAACCTTTCATGTAGGGGTTTTGGTCATCATGATTGATCCAACATGGATCATGATTGCATACAAGAAACAAAAAGTTACAAATGACAATTAAGCAGTTATGATTCAGGAGAGGTCTCATTTTGGAAGCCAAGGCCATAGTACAAGTGTATATGAACAACAACTATGAGGTTATGCTACAAAATAGCCATGCAGGTTCATGTAGGACATCACACATTACAATGGTAAAAGTGCATATAAACAACAATCAACAATCAGCAACAAGTAGTGAAGGAAGCAAAGCACAGTTGTATTTTACCTTTTCATACCATTGATCATCCATTCCAGCAATAGTTTATAATAGTGAAGGCATATACTTGCACAGGGGTGTTTTAATGAAGATATTCAGCATAAAAACCATCATAAATCATGGTGCTTCAAGGGAACAAAGCATAGTCATGAATAAGAGCAGTACCATTAAAGGCTACAGGTTTGTCTTCATGTTATCTATGAATTTGAAAAAATAAATCTACACTGGGTGACAACATGACTATAGCCATGAAATGGATTGTAGTGAGATAAATAATATAAATGGTTGTTTCCACTATCTCATTTTCTCTTTGGATAGTCATTACTAATTCCTAACAAGTGAATAGCGAAGGGATAGGTGTCAATAATATACCTTCATTTGACAAGTCCTAGACTTTTGGTGATCTCATTGACCCAATAAGGCATTGCTTAGAAATCATTTCATATCTTTTTGACAAAATAAAAAGGAGGACTGATGTATCCAATTTTAAGAAGAGAGCAATGTCTAAGGGAGGGGTAGTACCATCATCTTAGGTACCACTACTACAAGATGATAAATGAAAATCCTTGTGTTTGTATGCATGGAGACCTGTCCTAAAGCATACTCTGGGTAAGGTGCATTCATGGCATCTTTTGGTGAAAGGTTTCCCAAGCACGAGCAAAGATCTAGTGTTCCATCAGGCTATGTTGGAACAATTATACACTAATCCCTCACCTAGGGTTTTCCCTCGCATCAAAACCAATCCCTTCTTCCTATCATTTGTTGACAAGGGAAATTAATTAAAATGCTTAAATGGGATTATAGGCGGATATGTTATGTATAAGGATTTGATAAGTAGTATTGGGTTAGAATACATATTGATGAGATTGCAGTGCAATGTTATCAAGGATCGTATATGTTATGTGTTAAATCTGTCATAAACCCTTGAATACTTATGAATTTGACTCCCAAAATGAATATATGGCACTGATCTAAGTTGTATGATTTAGTATTTGTTCATCTTTACCTAGAGCTTGCTAAAATTTGCAAATCAATGACCTATTTTATCTTGGGATTGTGTTGTAGTTATCTCATGCTCCAAATAGCTGATAATGTTGATGAATAGCCAATTCTATTCGATATTATCCTATTATATTGAGCTATTAAATGAGATTATCTATTATTGTTAATGTTGTTTATGATATTGGTGCAGAGGTTGTAAACACATTAAGGGATCACCCTCCCGGGTCTTGCAGATCCCAAAGTGTATGAGGCTTTTTTGAAGTCCTCATCAATTGCTCTAGGTCCTTCGAGCTGCCCTTGATTAGGATTGGAAATTCCATAGGTAGATTAGAAGACCAACCTGGTTACATTGTAAAACAAAACCAACACTTCCCTCTACCCTTAACCCAAAACCCAAAACCCTTAACCCTTAAACCATCTACCCTCTACCCTTAACCCCCCCTCCCTCTCTCTCTCAAGGTCTCTCCATCTACCCCTCTCCCTCTCTTGGGACTCTCTCAGCCATAGCCACTCCCTTCCTTTATCTCGTCTCTCTCTCTCTCTTCTCTCCTCTACTTCCTCCTCTCTTAGGTCTCTCACTCACCACTCACTCACTCACTCACTCACTCACTCACTCCCCCACTCCTCTATCTCAAGTCTCTCCCTCTACCCCTTCTCCCCTCTCTTAGGTCTTTCTCTGCTCACTCACTCCCTCTATCTCTCTCCCTCACCACTTAACCCTAAACCTTAAACCATCTGCCTCTGCCTTTAACCCTCCCTCCTTCTCTCTCTCTCTCTTAAGTATCTTCGTATCCTACCCCTCTCCTCTCCTTGGTCTCTCTCACTCACTCCACTCCCTCTATCTCTCTCACTCAACCCTAAGCCCTAAACCCTTAACCTAAGCCCTTAAAGCCTCTTCACCCTTAACCCTCCCTTCCTTTATCTCTCTCTCCTCTCCAGAGTCTCTCCTCTGTGCTTCCTCCCTCTCAGGTCTCTCTCTCTCTCCTTTCCACTCACTCCTCTATCTCAAGTTTCACCCTCCACCCCCTTCTCCTCTCGGTCTTTCTCTCTCACTCACTCCCTCTATCTCTATCCCATCCACCCTTAACCTTAAACCCTTAAACCCTTAAACCATCCACCCTCTACCCTTAACCCTCCCTCCCGCTATCTCTCTCCCACTCCCTCCCTCTCTCTCTCAAGTATCTTCAATATCCTACCCCCTCTCCCTCTCTTAGGTATCTCTCTCACTCACTCACTCCCTTGATCTCTCTCCCTTCCCTAAACCATAAACCTTTGAAAGCCTCTACCCTCTACCCTTTACCCTCCTTCCTTTATCTGTCTCTCTCTCAAGTCTCTCCCTCTATCACCACTCCTCTCTCAAGGTCTCTCTCTCACTCCTCCCCTCACTCCACTCTATCTCAAGTCTCTCCTCCTCCATTCTCCCTCTCTAGGTCTTTCTTTTGCTCGCTCCTCTCTCTGTCTCTCTCCTCCGCATGGCCTAAACCCTTAAAATGTCTGCCCTCTACTTGTAATCCTCACACTCCCTCCTGTCTCTCCGCCCTCCCTCTCTCTCTCTCTCTCGGTGTCTTCAGTATCCTGCCTCTTCCCTCTCTTAGGTCTCTCAAATTATCCACTCCTCCTTGTCTCACTCCTTGGCCTAAAACCCTAAACCCTTGGCCCTTAATCCCTCATCATTATTCTCTGTCTCTCTCCCACTCCTCCTCTCTCCTAAATTCCTCTATCTCTCCCTCCACCCATAGCCTAAATAGCAACCAGAGCCCCAAAGCCATTAAAACCGCCCTCTACCCTCTATCCTCTCTCTCTCTCAATTCTCCTCCTGCCCCCTCTCTCCCTCTCTCGGGTCTCTCTCTCACTCACTCTCTCTGTCTCTCCTCTGCCCATGGCCTCAAACCCTCTGCCCTCTATCTCTCAGTGCCCTCCCTCCCTCTCTCCTCATCCTAAGTCTCTCCATCTACCTTAACCCTCTACCCTTTATCTCTCTCCCTCCTCCCTCTCTCTCCTCGAGACTCTCCCTCTACCCCCTCTCTCCTCTCAGGTCTCTCTCTCACTCACTCCCTCTATCTCTCTCCCCTCTGATGGAACTTTATATTTTTTCTCCTTATGTTCCATTCCTACCCTACCTGGTGTTACTGGTCTTTCATGGTGTCAGAATTTTCCTTGGGTTGGTGGTTTTAGATTTATTTTCATATAAAACCCTTGTGTTCATTTTACACCTTGGTTGGGATCTATTTTGATGTTAATTTTTGAGGGGTTTTAAAATGACTTATGTCCTATCATTTCATCTAGGTTGAGTCCCTTTGTTTTAATATTTTATTTCCTCTGCAAGGTTTTATTTTCCTTAGTCTTGGTTGCCCCTGTGTTTCATCATTTAAAAAAAACTTATGTCGTTGTTTACCATCCACCTAGTGATGTCCCCTTGTCCTTTTAATAAATTTTTTGTTTTGCAGAAGGATGAAGTTTGCACGACCATTGATCAACTATCATTTGATCTCAGCCACTCCTTACCATCTTGCGATGACCCCACCACACCACTTTGGTTGATCACAATAACACAGGTAGGCGCCACGTGTCCTATCTGGTGAGGCCGAAGGTGATAAGTTTGGTTGACTGTCGATCAATTTTCATCAGATCTTAATGGTTGCCCACCATTGTGTGATTGAAAGTTGCAAGTTTTTTATTGATCATGATATCATGAGTGGTCACCATGTGTCTCATTTGATGAAGCTGAAGGAATGAAGGAAATACTTTGTTAAATTAATCCGGCCTTAATACATTAAAAGGAGGGTTACTAAAATGTTCTTGAGGTGCACATGTTTTAAATTAGCGGATATGTTATAATCTTGATGAAAAAGCTGCTTGATGGTTAATAATAAGGCTGGCAACTGTGTTGAAGGAACAAGATCTATGGTTGCTTGCCATCGTGTGATCCAAAGTTGCAGGATCTTTATTGATTGCGATATGGTGGGAAACCACCATGTGGACTTCCTTGGAAACGTATGGTATGGTGTTCCCCTTATTGCCACGTTGGTGATTGTGTTAGATTGCTTTGAAAATGGTTGTTCGATGATTTGATCTAACTGAAGGATCGATGACTAAAATTTAAATCTGCATCAAATATGGTTGGAATTGTTTGTGCAACGCGTGAGTGAACTTTAATGGCAGATGAGACATTTGCTGGCATGATTTGATCTAGATAAAATCAATTCTCCTCTTTTATTTGTATCACAAAGCATTTAAGTATTTTTCGGAGCATTTTTAGAGCTAAAAGCGAAGCTATGAATCTTTGTAGCCAGAATTTGGGACTTCTATAAACAAAGTTGTGAGTTAATTTTTGTGCTTCTCAGTCATTCTGCACTTGAATTTTGGAAAATATTTGTTGTGCTTGTCATTGAGCTTGTTGATAAACGTGTTAAGGCTATAATTTAATTATAGTTGTGACAAATTGTAGTGTTTTGTTCTATAATTTCCTATCTCTGGTTAGTCCTAGCTATTCGAAGTGTGAAATTGTAAAAAGACCCTAGTTTGTCCAAGATGGCACTGCCAAAGCAACATTCTGGCCAAGTTGACTATTTAAGAAGAAAACTGTACGATGATTTCCTAGATCAATTGCCCTGGTCAACGAATGATAGGAAGAAGGGTTTGGTTCTAAAGTGAGGGAAAATCCTGGGGGAAGGGTTAGTATATAATTTCTCTAACATTGTCGATGCTAGGGTTCCTCTCACTGGCTTGGAAATGTTCAGATTATGGTATGGACAGAGGAATTTTCCTCACCCCTTTTCAAATGGCTGGATGTATGATTTGGGAAAGCTAGTGGTCCTAAATGTGTTCCCTGACATAGACTTACATAGGGCAGTGGCTACAAGATATGACCCTGTCACACGAGTAATCAGGGATAATGATGGAAAGGTTTTGTTGAGCATTAATAAAGAAGAGGTCCATTAGATTTTTGACTTGAGTGAACTGATTGAAGACTTGGTTCCTATCAATCTTGAGGAAATGAAGCAGGAATATGCAAAATTGAAGTCTCTTTTTAGAGCTAAGTTGCTTCCACCTCATCTGGCTAGGCCAGGAGGTTCACGATTTCATATCAGCCCCAGTGACCAACAACCTTTCAGATTAAACTGTTTTGCAAATCATTTCTTTGCCACTTTCTATTCATTGTGTTAGATTTTGGGTTTTAGTCCTAGTGTGGTGATGCCTATTGCATACATGTTCATGGGGGTGCAAATACAACACCCTAACTTCTCTGTGACATATGAATTTGCTTCTTTCTTGGCTGAGAGGATACATGAAGGGTTGTCAAAGTTGCAAAAAAATGATACCGGCACTCAATTCTTCTGGTATTCTATGCTGATGCATATGTTCTTGTTCAAGAATGCTGACTTTTTCTCTGAAAAGATGGAATTAAGGCAATCGGTTGATGGAGAAAGATTGCCAATACAATTATGGGCTACAAATTTATCTTGCAATAAGGAAAGCACTAGTTATGTGCAATTTGATAATTTCTTTGCTTCTAGATTGAGGGCTAGACTGATGGTGAATGCACCCAGGATCCCTGAGGAATTGCATGATTTCCTCAGGCCAAAAGGGAGGAAGCCAAATTGAAATTTTTCCATAATTGGGGTGACATTATCCCATACCAGTCAACACTATTTTGAGAGTATACAGTTTTCAAGGAACCCCCCATATACTACCATACATTGTGCCACCAAGAGTGGGGTTTGTAGAAGTTATGTGGCAAATAGGTTGTATCCATGAGGACAACCTCACAGGGAGGGGTAAGGGAACATTTTTCCCTGATTATATAGTGGTGTCTGATTTTTCCTTTTCAAAAGGAGGTTGGGTACATTTTGAGAAATTATTTGATGATTACCATTTGAGGTGTGGTCCAAAGCAGTAGCATGATCCTAAGGGTTTCTTTTCTCTTTTCAGACAAAGAATAAAGGTCAGAATTTTTTTGCATGAGTTCAACTTTCCTGAGGATTTGATCATAAATGAATTTGATCTAAATAGGAAAGAGTTGAACAAGGAGAAATGGATAGCTTATGATAAGCTATTAGATATTGTGCAGAAGACGGATCTGAAGTATAATCCATTGTTGGAGTTCAATCCATATCATAAGAAGATTGACTTTATAATGGAGAACTTCAAGGAAATTATGGGCACATTGAGGACCAAAAAGATAAATTTAGAACTGAGTCTGGGTATACAGGAACAAGGTGTCAGGCCAATTGAAACAAGGCCAACATACCATCCTACAGAAAGGTGGCCTATTTACAGGAGGAAAAAGGATGATAGTAGTGATGAAGAGGAAGTGGACAAAAAAGGAAAGAAAATAATGAAGTTGCCTTCACAACCAGGTCCAAAATTCAAAGTGCCTGGGGAAATTAAAATCATTGATTTAGAATCATAACCAGAAGATAGTCCCTCATCACCACCATCTGATCCAAGCCCTAAAAGACAAATAATTGATCAACCATAGGAGGATCTGATGGATGAAATTATTGTTACTAATCAAGATATGTAGGTTGGTATGCCTTTCCCTCCAGGGTCAGCTGAATTGGTTCTATCTAATTTAGGTATGAAAGGAAAAAGTGTACAAGATGCAAGAATGGAAGCATGTAAGGAATTTCGAGATGACAATACATTTGTAAAAACTCTTGTATTCTTGCAATTGGTATGGAGGATGAAATTTGAAGAATATCAAGAGAAATGTAAGAAGAGAAGAGAACTAAGGCCTAACAGGTCAGACCAAGATAATGATGAGGAGGTAAAAGTTGAATTAATGGAGGAATTTAAGAACACCACTCTTGAAGAGGGAAGAAGACTGGTGAGTCAGGCTGGTGTGTTGATTCTTCCTAAATGGGACATTGTAGATGCTATAGCATTTAATGCTATTTTAAAGTCCAAGCATCCTTTGCAAGACTTTGAAGAAGAAGTCAAGGCAACATTGCAAGATTCTGCCTTCAGTGAGGAATATGAAACTTTGGCAATTTGGGCATTGGCCCCTCATGGAAGAAAGCCAAATTTTACAGATATTAATCCAAATTTCAGAGGAGGATTAATAATAAAGAGAGCTTCAGAGACCTCAACCACTAAGGCCACTAATTTGACTGTGAATGTGGCCAAATTGGCCCAATAGACTATTGAAAGGGAGAAGGTTGAATGAGGTGGAAAGGTTTAGGTATAAACAGATTGGGGAGACATCAAGTGCTCCAGGGACCAGTACATTACCTTCCACAATAGGGTCAGTGCCTCCTACTTCTCCAATTGTTTCCACACCAGGGTCTCCCAGTCAGAATCTTTCTCTCACCCCTCCATTAGAACAAATTGATGAAGAAACAAAGTGCTTTGTTGATCCTACAAAGAAGCAGCTCTTGCAAAGAATTGATGAATTGCAGAAATCATTGAAGGTAAGTGAGGAGGGATCTCTCTCAAAGAAAAAGGAGATTATTACTACTATCTTGAGGCATTTAAATGAAAAGGTTGATAGTAAATTGCTATCTATACATTCTTTATATTCTTTGTTGTTAGATGCAATAAAGAATATTGATAGGGATCAAGAAGTAGTGATACCATTGATTGAAAATTGGATCCCTAGGGCCAGTGATTTGGATTTCATGTATAAGGCTTCAAAGTTTGATACAAATAATAGGCCCCAATCATTAAAGCCTACTCAAGTGTTGGTTAAATCATTGCAAGGTTTTCAGACCCTACCAGATGATTTGAGTAGGAAGATCGGGGAATTGGTGAAGAATTTTAATGATTGGGGTAACACATTGTTACCAGATATAATTGATGAGCAAGGGAAAATTAGGTCACTCCAGCAGTGGTAGGATCAAGCAAATGAAGTCATCAATGATCAAATTAAATTAATTTGTGATGACTCAGATTATGACTTGTTGGTCAACTGTATGGATAAAATCATTAGTACCTCCTCATTTTTGGAAGCTTTTGAAAGAGATGCAAATCAGGTAGCGGTAAAATACACACCTTATAATGCCAAGGTGAGTGAGGTAATTAGTTTTGACTGGCCAACTGATGAAGAATACCAGAAATGGGTAACTAAATATTTGACTACGGAAGAGTAAAAGGAATGGACTACTAACAGGTGGTAAATCGGATGCTACAGTTACAACAGTTTCCAGTTTTTCTTTGATGGCATTCTTGGCACAGGTTTCTTGTGGTTTTTTGTTGTTGCATCAACTTTTCGCAACTGACATGATGAACAAGAATATTCTCCAAGGTGATGGTTGTTGTAACAATTTTTGGAATATCACCAGGTGTGCCAACTAGCTGGTGACATGTGTACTTTCTGGCCTGATGCTTGTTTACTCCTTCATTTTCCATAAGAAGGATTTCAAAGCTAGAAGTATGGGTTAGAAAGTTAGATAATTTTTGGTCGAGTCTAGGTGAAGTTGCAGAGAAAATTGTAAAGTCTGATGGTTTTAGAGAGAAATACAATTTAAGTTTTGAGTTATTGTATAATCGGTTTTGAATTCATGGGGATTTAATGTTGTATAACAGTACTAACATTTGAGTTGAAATGATAAATTCAAACTCATGTCTCTCCACTGTACATGCATATCTGAATTTTGAATAAGATGACTAAGGGTTGTTTCATTCATCTCACTATTGTGGTGTGTTTAATTCAAGGAATTAATTAAAATGCTTGAATGGGATTATAGGTGGATATGTTTTGTATAAGGATTTGATAAGTAGTATTGGGTGAGAATGCATACTAATGAAATTGTAATTCAATATTGTCAGGGATCTTATATGTTATGTATTAAATCTGTCATAAACCTTTAGATGCTTATGAATTTGACTCCTACAATGGATATATGGCACTGATCTAAGTTGTACTTATTTGTGTAGTTCAATAATTGTTTGTCTTTTCCTAGAGCTTGCTAAAAATTGCAAATTAATGACTATATTTTACTATGTATTGTGTTGTAGTTATCTCATGCTCCATATAGTTGATATTATTGGTGAACAACCAATTTTATTTGATATTATCCTATTGTGTTGAGCTATTCAATGGGATTATCTGTGATGTGTTAATGTTGTTTATGATATTGGTGTAGAGGTTGTAAACACATTAAGGGATCACCATCACGGGTCTTGTAGAGCCCAAAGTGTTGGAGGATTTTTAAAGTCCCCATCAGTTGGTCCAAGTCCTTTGAGCTACCCTTGATTAGAATTGGCAATCCCATAGGTAGATTAGAAGACCAACCTGGTTACAGTGTAAATAACAAACCAAAACCCTCTACCTATAACCCTAAACCCTAAACCATTAACCCTTAAACTCTAAACCCTTAAACCCTCTACCCTCTATCTCTCTCCCACTCCCTCCCTCTTTCTCTCAAGTCTCACCCTCCTACCCCCTCTCCCTCTCTCAAGTCTCTCTATCTCTCACTCACTCTTATCTCCCTCCCCTCTACCCTTAAACCTCTACCCTCTATCTCTCTCCCACTCCCTCTGTCTCTCTCTCACTGAATCCCTCTATCTCTCTCTCCTCTACTTGTTGGTTATTTTTACTATAACCAGGTTGGTCTTCTAATTTACCTATGGAATTACCAATTCCAATCAAGGGAAACTCAAAGGACTTGGACCAACTGACGAGGATTTTAAAGACCTACACTTTGGGCTCTACAAGACCTGGGAGGGTGATCCCTTAATGCATTTACAACCTCTGCACCATTATCGTAAACAACATTAACAACAATATATAATCTCATTTAATAGCTCAACATAATAGCATAATACTGAATAGAATTGGTTGTTCATCAGTAATATCAACTATTTGGAGCATGAGATAACTACAACACATTCATAGTGTAAAATAGTCATTGATTTGCAATTTGTAGCAAGCGCTAGGTAAAACAAACAAAATACTAAAACCATACAAATTAGTACAACTTACATCAATGCCATATATCCATTAAGGGAGTCAAATTCATAAACATCTAAGGGTTTATGACAGATTTAACACATAACATATAAGATCCTTGAGAACATTGCTTTACAATTTCATCAACATGTATTCTAACCCAATACTACTTATCGAATCCTTATACAGAACATATCCACTGACAATCCCCATTTAAGATGTTTTGAATGCTTTGTGATACCAAAAGCAGAAAAATAGTTGCTTTATTTCAATCAAACCATGGAAGTAGATGTCATGGCCGCCATTAAAGCTTACTCGTGTGCTGCATGAATGAATCTAATCGCATTTGATGCAGATTCAAATATTAGCCATCGATCCTTCACCTTGGTGAGATCATCAGACGGTTGCCTTCAAAGCAAATTGACATAGTCTCCATCGTGGCAATAAGGGGCCCACCACACTGCTCGTTGCCAAGGAGATCCACGTGGTGCCCACCCATGATATCACAATCAATAAAGACCTCAAAAATTTTGATCACGCGATGGAGGGCAACTGTGGATCTCAACCATCAGCAATCCTGTTCGTTCAACATAGTCGCCAGCCTTGTTATTAACCATTGAGCACCTTTCTACCGAGATTATAACATCTTCGTTGATTTAAAACACGTGCATCTTATAACTACTTTAGTAACCCACGACATAATGTATTAAAGATGCATCAAAGTATTTATCATTCCTTCGGCTTCACCGGATGAGACACGTGGCACTCACTCATGATATCGTGATCAACAAAGACAGTGTGGCGAGGTTATTGCGGGATGGCGGGGAATGGCTGAGATCACACGATGATTGATCTATGGCCATGCAAACTTGTCCCTCTGCAAAATAAAAAAAATTATTAGGGGAGAGGGCCTAGTAGTCGTGTAGGGTCCAATAGTCGCACACTCAATCATGATGATAATACCCAGTCTTACCACATGTTTATACAGTTATATATTGTAAATAAATAGTCCAAATGTAAATAAAGAAAAAACCAAATGTTGATAAAAAATGGACCCATATTTGAACACATGAGAACCTCTAAATGTTATATGAAAAAAAAATAAATACATTCATGAAGAAGTGAAATAAGTATTTTTTTGTTTCAAATAAAATATCACAACTCTCCACTATAAGTTTATCATTTAAAAAATAAAATGATCATTTAATAAAATAAGACACTCATTTAAACAAGTATTGTTATCATAGTGAAAAAATATTGTTCTTATGTGTACAACAATTGGGGTAGCAATGTACAAGCATTGGATAATTTTATATTAATAGTTTGTCCTATCACAAATATAAAAGGTGAGCACAATAAATAACATGTATTTTCCCATTAAATGTGAAGGATTTTCAAAAAGTTTTAGTGTTCAACTATTGGTCCATTTTTGTTCAATATAAGTTGTATTTTGAATAATTATGTGTTGTTTTTATAACAACAAATAGATTTTTTTTGTTCAACTATTAGTCCATATGTGTTGAATATAAAAGGTAGAGATATCAAAGATTTATGGTTATCAATAAGTATTTGGTCCACTTAGGTTGTACATTAATTTTAATTTTAATAAAAATATCATATTCTACAATCAACAAATGATATTTTTTTGGTTCAACTATTGGGGGTTCCATGATTAGATTTTGGTCGAACCTTTAAAAAGTAAAATTTTAGACACTTCTCAAAAGATCTGCTGATGTGGTGAGTTGCATGATGAATCACGCCTCCAAACCTTAGTTATAGATAAATAAGAGACCAGTCTACATTTCAAAAAAAAAGAAGGTTCTACAATATTCTAGTCAATTGCTACATGCTGAGAAAGTTAGTCTGCACGACTACTGGGACCTCTCCCCTAAAGGAATAAGGGGACATCACTAGGCCGACAAAAATCAATGACATAAGTTGTTTTAACGAGGGAACATGGGGCTAACAAAATACTTAGGAAAAATAAAGTTAGGCGAAGGAAATAAAATGATAAAAAAAGGGGGCCTAGCCTAGACGAAGCAATGGGGCTTAATTCGTTTTAAAACCTTCCCAAAAAGTAACAGACAAATAGATCCCATCCAAGGTGTAAGATGAACACTAGAGTTTTATAGGAAGACGAAGGTAAAACCCCATCCTTAGGCTTTTTCCAAACACCATAGATGACTAGAGACACAAGGCAGGATAAAATAGAACACAGAGAACAAAACTTTGAAGTTCCATCACTACCCATAACCCTAGACCCTAAACCATTAACCCTTAACCCTTAAACCCCAAACCCTTAAACCCTCTACCCTCTCTCTCTCTCTCTCTCAAGTCTCTCCCTCCTATCCCCTCTCTCTCTCTCTCTCTCTCTCTCTCTCTCTCCCTCTTCAAACCCTAGGCAACCTTCAAGCTCTGAAACCCCAAACCCTCTACCTCTCGTTTGACCTCTGTCCTTGTCATATATACACTCCTCCTGCCATATATATATATAAAACATCTTGTCATATATCTGCCCTTGACCCTCTGCCCTCTGCCCCTCTGCCCTTGGCCATCTGCTCTCTGTCTCTTGTCTGCCCTGGCCCTTGGCCATGCATTTGGGCCATGCGGCCTCTGCCTCTGCCATATATATATATATAAAGGTGTCTCCATCATATATATATGGGATATATCTCCACTGTTCCTGCTCTCTCTCCCTCTCTCTCTATCTCCTTTCTATGTGTCCATTTCTACCTTCCCTGCCCTTCTTCCTTCCTCCATAACCCTTTCTCCTGTCTATCTCCACTCCCTCCCCCCTCTCTCTCTTTAAGTCTCTCCATCCCTTCCTCCCTCTTGGTCTCTCTCTCTTTCCCTTCCTCCCTCTTTGCCCTCTCCTTCCCCCTCCTCTCTCTCTCTCTCTCTCTCTCTCTCTCTCTCCTAAGGTCTCCTGGGATCTCCACTCTGCACTTGGCCCTCTGCCCATGGCCGCTAAGGCCACCCTCTATCCTCCTCTCTCCCTTCACCCCTCTCCCCTCTCCCGTCTCCCTCCCTCTATCTCTCTCCCCTCTACCCCAACCTAAACCCCTTAAGCCTTAACCATAAGCTTTCTAAACCATGAAACCCCTCACCCTCTGTCTCTCTCCTCCCTCCCACTCTCTCTCTCAAAACTCCCTCCCTACCCCTCTCCTCTCAGGTCTCTCTCTTTCATCACTCCTCTGTCTCTCCTCTGCCTTTGACCTAAGCCCTTAAACTCTAAGCCCATGAGCCATCACCCCTAGAGCAGCCACTCTGCCTCTGTATCATATAACCATCACTCATATATGTCAGGTCATAAAATAATATATGTCATCTCTCCAGGATGTATATATATAAACAACTCACTCTTATCTCCCTCCCCTCTACCCTTAACCATCTACCCTCTATCTCTCTCCCACTCCCTCCCTCTCTCTCTCTCACTGAATTCCTCTATCTCTTTCCCCTCTACCTGTTGGTTGTTTTTACTATAACCAGGTTGGTCTTCTAATTTACCTATGGAATTTCCAATTCCAATCAAGGTCAGCTCGAAGGACCTATACCAACTGAAGAGGATTTTAAAGACCTCCTACACTTTGGGCTCTACAAGACCCAGGAGGGTGATGCCTTAATGCATTTACAACCTCCACACCATTATCATAAACAACATTAACAACAACAACAAATAATCTTATTTAATAGCTCAACATAATAGCATAATACTGAATAGAATTGGTTGTTCATCAGAAATTTCAACTATTTGGAGCATGAGATAACTACAACACATTCCACAGTGTAAAATAGTCATTGATTTACAATTCGTAGCAAGCGCTAGGTAAAGACAAACAAAATACTGAACCATACAAATTAGTACAACTTACATCAGTGCCATATATCCATTAAGGGAGTCAAATTCATAAACATCTAAGGGTTTATGATAGATTTAACACATAACATATAAGATCCTTGAGAACATTGCTTTACAATTTCATCAACATGTATTCTAACCCAATACTACTTATGAAATCCTTATACAAAACATATCCACCTACAATCCCATTCAAACATTTTAATTAATTCCTTGAATTAAGCCAAAGAAATCATACACACCACAAGAGTGAGATGAATGAGACAACCCTTGATTATCTTATTCAAATTGGATAGTCATATTACAATGGAGACATGAGTTTGAATTAATCATTGTCTGATGCGTCATAAAACATCAAATCACGATGAATTCAAAACCTACTACAGAATGACTCAAAACCTAAATTGCATTTTCTTTAAAACCATCGAACTTTACAATTTTCTTTGCAACTCTACCTAGACTCGACCAAAAAATATCTAACTTGCTAAACCATACTTCTGGCCTTGAAATCCTTCTTATAGAAAATGAAGGAGCAAACAAGCATCGAGCCAGAAAGTACCTCTCATTTCACATGCTTTTCTTCACAAAACTCTTGAGGACAGAAGCTATACCTTCTTTATTTCTCATCCTATTCTCTATTCATGCATCCTACAATTACAATAGTATCCATGGGGCCTCTTACATAAGCTAAAGTAATCACAAAAAGTGTAAGAGACCCTTTATATCATGTTTATACTACAAAACCCTCAAAAACAAGGTAACTGGGTTGTATGTAAAGAAATGAATCTTTCTAACTCAAATCAACGCCTTAAGCCCTCAAATCAGATTCAAATCAAAGCTAACACAGATCTTCATGACCTAGAATTGATTTCACATCAAAATATGGCTGCATGTGACTGTGCAATGTTGCATAACAGGAAAAATACAGAAATTTTGAAGAAAAACACAAATTTTCGAATGTCAAGAGCTTGTATTTTAAATCCTCAACCATCAACAACCATTACAATGATCACTTATGCCTTTTAAAGGCCTTTACACATCAACCACTAAACAACCACCTCTACAACTAACTTTTTAATTTTTTATGATCACATGAAACATAAAACACACTAATTTCAAGGTTATTAGCATCACTATTGAAATGTTTTAATTTCTTGACCTTTCAAACATTAAAAAGTACATCATTAAATTAATTATGTAATGGCATAAAAATTAAAAACATCATGAATTAATTATGTAACCACATAAGTCAAATATAATTCTATCAAGAAATTAATATCAAATAGATAATATTATAATTTGCACCAAACTCATACATTTCAATGTGTGATCTTCTTCTTCATCCAACTCTTTGTTTGAATCATCAGATCCAGTTGACATTTTAAGAGTTAGTCATATCATCATCATCATCATCATCGATATCATTTTGAATAATGTCATCATCCACATGGATATCATCTTCATGAACATTAACTCCTATATCATCATGATCTAGTTTCTCCTCTTTGACATCTTCATCAAGGACATCATCAACTAACTGTTGATTCCGATCATCATCTACATCATCTTCTAGTTCTTCGATATCTTCTTCTTCCACCACATTATACTTTACCGACCTTCCTCTTGGATCACATGTCTAACAACAAATGACCAACCCGGTTTACCTGAAACCTCTGAGTAAAATACCTACTCACATTGGCTTGGAAGAACATAGGGCTCATTTCCAGCTCACTCGATCAACCTTGTATTAACCATGGTAAATCCATTATCATTTTCAATAACAGTTCTCTCGGGATCATTTTCATTCAATCGTAGCCTGTACCATAGGATGGCGAACAAAATTAATATGAAGGACTTAAAGTCACACTCAAGTATATCATCCAAAATCCCATAGTATTGATTTTATGAGACCTCTAGATGTATGTCGCTTCTAGACAAAACATTGGTCACCTGAAAGACTGTAGTTATTCCAAAATCAAAAGTTTTCTTCATGTCATCCAACATTTTGATTCAAAATTTATGACCATTGCACCACATAGTCTTGTGGTGTTTCACCTGCAATATGTCAAACATGTAAAAATTATTGCAATATCGTCAGTTGATAAACATATTTATTCTTGGCCGAATGTATGCAAAGAAAACAATCTCAACATATATATACATCAATATAATTGAAAATAATTAAATAATATGGGTGATTAATATATTTATACATACCTTTTTATCTCTTAAACCATATGCTAAATCAATTTTCCTTTGTGTAACATTGGAATCTCCATTACAATGAGATTCTTTAACCAATGAAGCCACACCTTCCCATGTTAATGCACGACCAGATTGTTGACATTGTTCAATCCATACCGTCATCTAATCAAGATTTCTTGCGATGTACAAATGTAGTGCATCCCACTCTCGACCAACTGTATCAAAAAAAATTGAAATTCACAAATGACGTATAATTAGTTAAATACCACAGTATATGACCTTAATTTATAATTGATGTATATTGAAGATTAAAAATTAAATAAGTACAATATACATAAAACCATATGTAAAATATATTCCAATTAATCTCCATGACCATCTTATAATTACCTCTCACTTTCCTCAATCTACCTTTCCCCATTAGGTACTCCCCTTCAAAAAAATTAATGGAGTTGGGATCCCAAATGCGATCTACATGGATCTTTGCTGCGAACTTAGGAAGATATTTAGTAATGTACACCATGGTCTGGTATGCCATATATCCCTCCACCATAGAACCCTCAAGATGTGCTCTTTGTCTAACCAAAGCCTTCAAAAATTTCAAGTGCCTCTCAACCATCCACATTGACCTTGTGTGTACAAGTCCACACAATTCAATCTCCTCAACTTGGTGTATGAGGGTAGTGTTCTTGTGCATTGAAAAATGTCGAAGGTGAAGCCGATTTTTTCATTTCACACGATAGATGAGAATTTTTCTCTTCGATAATTTATATATTTTTTACATGGATTTCTTTAGATGAAAACCATCTACAAGTGATTAAAGCACAATATATTAAGATTTAACAAAAATATATAGTATATTACATAACAAGTAAAAAAAATAGAAATTATAAGATGTATACAATGAATTGAACAAATATCTCTACTTACCTCATGTATTTTCCAAGATCATATATAACTTGCTTGACATTGTTGTCAAAGTTGTCTAGGAGAGATAGAGGTAGAACGTACTGGAACAATTATAAAATGATCTTTTCATTATTTTTCCAAAAGAAGTAAAAACAATACACTAAAAAGCACATGCATTATACAAGTGTATATAATATACCAGAATAATTACCTTAATGAAGGTATGCCAATCATGTGTTTTCATCCCTAACCCAAATTCACCTTTTTTTGTTATTATATTGTTTATGTTCGCAACAAATCCTGTGGGAAATCGAATTTTTCGTATGACTTCTTTTATAGCATTGCTTTGCTGCTTTATTAATAACCAAGGAAGGGCACTTATATTAATTTGGTCTCCATCGCTATTTAATTGAATGCCATTTTTCATTGCATGATTGGCTTCCTGAATGTCACTACAAATTTTGACAATTTTTTCTTTGTCATTCCTTCCATCCAATATTTTCCATAATGTTTCTGTTATATTCTTTCCGATATGCATTGTATCAAACAAATGCATAATTTGTAGCTTCTCATAGTAGGGCAACCTACTAAATTGTCTGGGATAACTTTTCAGTCCCTGTGGAAGTCGGCCATTAATGCCTTGATGACCTTCATGAAGCATATAAGTTAAACAAATTAACAACGGCAATCATTGTCAATTACAACATGAGTAAACACAACACAATATAAAAATATAAATTCAAAACATATCATATATCATAGAAAAACAATTTGATTCGATGTATAACCTTGACGATTGATTCTATTATATTCCAACTTCCATAGGTGAAGTGTCATTCTTCATGGTTTTGATGTAGTCTCCTCTTTCCCATTGAAAAGATGTTTTCCAGTAGTTCGATACTTATGATTTCTATGGTGGAAGTTCGTATACTCATCAAACACCTGCTTTCTTAAACTTGTTGAACGGCGAGATTTTATCTTTGGACCACAAATTGGACATGCAAATTTTCCCTTTGTTTGAAGACCTGCAAGATCATATATAATTGGATTAAATATGTCAATTTTTATAATTATATATAATGAATAGATTATTTTAAATACATGCATGATATCTAGTTTATCAAATTAAATATTGTTAAAGTGTAGTCGAACGTTATAACATACCACAAAAATGTGTTAGCCCTGGGGCATCATGAATTGTCCATACAAGAATTGCATGGAATTGCAATTGTCTTTGTCTTATTGGTCTAGAGATGTCATACATAGTGACACCATTCCATAACTTTAGTAACTCGTTGATAAGAGGCTCGATATATACATTCATATCTTTAACTTGGTACTTACCTAGTTGAATAATGAACATAAACATTACATAATTATTATAACCATTTTACCACAATATATATAAATTAGTGTACATGACTATTGAATGAAAAAAATATAAGTCATTATGCAACAAATAAGACAAATGAGATGCTACTACGTTAAAGAAAAATTGATGTAAACAAATACCTGGAACAATCATTGAAAACATTATGTACTCCATCTTTATTGACATCCATGGAGGAATGCTATTGTTGATAACAAAAATAGGCCACACCAAGTAAATAGATCTCAGCTCTCCAAATGGATTGACACCATCTGCTCCCAATGAAAGCCTGAGACTACGAGGTTCTTCTTTAAAGTGTGGCCATTTTTCCTCCATGTCTCTAAATGCAGAACCATCTGTAGGCATTCAAAGAATGTCATCTCCACTTTTATTCCATGCATGGTAATCCATAAATTGTGCTAAGCTTTCGCACCTAAATAATCGTTGCATACGTGGAATAATGGGAATATAACGAAAAACCTTGTGAGGCACCTTTTTTGTTAGTTGATCTGTTTGATATCTACTGATATGACATTCTGGGCATTCTGTTGCAAATTCCTGTTATTTATGATATATAATATGATCATTGGGACATGCATTTATTGCTTGATACTCCATTCTGATATCTTTCATAATGGTAGATAAATCTTGGTATGAGCAAGGTAAAATATTTGATGGTGGTAACAAAAATTCACCAATCAATCTACAACAAAAAATAATTTGTTAATATAAAGAATATTAATGGTACATATTTCATCTTTTATTTACTAGTGATGAACTAACAACAATTAAAATAGATGAAAAAAGATGACATATATGACATACCTTAACATCCGTGAGATTGCTATGTTTGATAAACCATTCATAACCTTCAAGTTCAACAACAACAATACAATAGAGAGAAGAGTTGTTTGGAAGCCTTCATAAAGGGGCTCATATGCCTTCTCAAATATAGGTAAATCATAAACATCGGAAAATTCATCTCGATCATCATGATCAGCTCTACCACTAAATGTGTCATGGATCAATTTATTTGTACCATCATCTTCTTCCATAGGATCATTAACTTCAACTTCGATATTCACAACTCCATGTTTGTCTGCTTGCAAAACCATATAATGAAAAACTTACCAATGGATGATAATCATGCCCCCCTTCAATGTGACCATGTTGCCTACAATGTTTCTCGGTATTTGTGATTAAAAGTCGATCTCATCTTTAAGCCCTTTACCAATTATTGCAAGGATAATAGCATTCCCATCACCCTTTCTTTTCAATCTAGCCTACAATCTATCAAGTGTCTCTTCATTTTTGTTTTGTACTAATATTATCGGCGTGATTTTTTTTTCTTTACCAAGCTTGACTATTTGAATCTTCAAAAATATAAACTCACACTCCAATAATTTTTATTCATAGGCAATTAACAAAATCTAATAATTAGATATTTTACCAAAAATTTGGCGGCAACCACCCGCAAGAAGATAGTCGAGTTAATGACCCCCAAAAACATTTTTAAAATGATAATTCCAAAATTATTAAATTACGATTTTACTATGATTTCCAACCATTAAGACTCCTAAAATTAGAATATTGAACTTGATGGCAAACTTCCTGCTTGATGGAATTGGCGAGCTAGTAAGAAGTGACCCGTTCCTAGGGCAACAAGTCAAAATCATCATTGCTAATGTCAATGGAATTTATCCTTTTAGTTAAAGATGCAATGTGTCACTTCTTGTGTGACTTATCCTAGGGCCCTCTACATTGAAGAGCCCTAATTGCACAAGGAAGCACACACTAGTAGAATTTGGAAAATCAATGACTAGGTGACTAAAAATTTTAGTTACAACAACTAAAAAT
Source organism: Sequoia sempervirens (assembly GCA_007258455.2). Classification (NCBI taxonomy): domain Eukaryota; kingdom Viridiplantae; phylum Streptophyta; class Pinopsida; order Cupressales; family Cupressaceae; genus Sequoia; species Sequoia sempervirens. Next base: position 552,204,616 of record VDFB02058242.1, read on the forward strand.
GACTAAATTTTGCTCATTTTTTGCAACTCAGCTATAAATGAGTAAATAAATTACTAGTTTGGTCATTGATTAAAAATTATTTAGACACACAAATAGAAATGACTAAATAGTTAGTCCTTTATTTAGTCACAATCCATTTGAATAAATCATTTAAGGAATCAAGAATATAGCCCACCAAAATACTCTAAAACTTTAATAAACATACCCTAAAACTTTTGTCAAAATCTTATTTTCAGGCGTAGCCCACCAGAATGGAGTTTTCATTTTAATAAGCATACTCTAAAACCTTCATCAAAACATTATTTTCAAGCATAGACCGCCAAAATGGAGAAGTTTTTCCATAAAGAATGATAGAGAACGGTGAGGAGATGTGTGTGAAAGGAGGCATAGGATTCATTGTTGCTTATCTCATTCCTGCTCTGCTCAACAAATCTTACATTGTTCCCGCTACTATTTGTAATCTAGGTAATTACTTGACATATATTTGCATAATCTCAAATTCCTTCAGAGGATTTTAAAGTATCAATGCATGCTATATAGGGTTTAGAATGATTTCTTTTAATTAAATAAATAAATAAATGATGTATTTCCCTGTCATTAGATAATGTGGAGATCTCCTAAATCTGCCCCAGTACACTATCCTCTTTGGCACTATATTCATTACTCTAGCTACTAGGGTTTTGCATGTGACATCTTTAATATCTTCATGATAGTGGCTTTTAAATAGATCTCGGTCTTTGCTTTAATCATTATCATGGTAACCCTTGAGTTCCATAATCCACCTTCAATCTCTTCTAAGAATGTTGTCTTAAGCTAGACTGCATGGTATGCATAGAAAGCAAGTCCTTCATACCACCCATTGTTCCAAACCACCACTCATTTCCTTGCTTAAAATGTTGCCTCCATAAGCACAATAGCATGTTTTAAAAGCATGGTTTCCATTGATTGACCATTAAGGTCACTACTGTCATCAAGATACAATGAGATCTTTGTCTTCAAACTCAAGGCATTATACAAGATAACATTGTGAATTGTTTGTTGTGTATGATTTTATTTTCTTGCACATTTGATGCTTTTCTAACTTCTTTTAAGATTGGGTATTACACCCTCAGTTGCAATCTCAAACAACTCTCACACTATCACTTGAAGATTCGCTTTCTTGAGCATCCTTCTATAAAATCCAAACTATGCCCTATAGACTACCTACTACTTACTACGGGGAGACTCATTGTTTCATGGTATTGTAGATCTTAAGATCCTTCAACCTTATTGACACTACTTCACAGTCCACAAGGTATTATTCACTATTCTCCCATCTTTGATGAGTCTCAAAACACTGCTCAAACATGCAATCCACTACCTCCATTATACATTAATGGCTAATGAAGAAACATTGAACCTATGATTACCACTGTTACTTCATTTGGATAGTCATTCCCTTATTGCATTTTCCTTGTCTAACACTACCAAAAGAATTTGAAAAACCCTTAAGGTCAGCAAGGGGGTAAGGAAAATCACTGTTAAAATCTTCACTTTACTATGCAAGGTTTAAGCTTTATTATCTTGTCACTACTCAGCCTCTTTTTGACTGTCACATCTCAAGTGTCTGTCATTCTTCTTACCATAGATTGCATTTACATATGTCACTAAGCTACATAGTGTGCTTGTTATTGGATACAATCTTTAGATTGAAATTTTTTGTTATTAGCTACAATGTCTCAATCTTTCTGGTATTACAACCTCACTAATCTGCTAGAGTTATTGTTTATGTTTCTACGGAGGCCTAGGGTTTGTACCCTAATCATGCTCTTACCAATGCTTCTGTTGGTATTAAAAAAAAACCTTAAATCTTGGGTCAAAAAATTAGTTGTCTTGACAAAGTTGGTATGATTTTGGATTGTATCTTAGAGTGTGTGGGAAGCTTGTGTTTGATCATTAAGGTATGCAAACCTGATCAGGCAAATGTATCCCATATAGCATGGGTCTTGCTTTAATACTTTCCATAATGGTTATTGGTAGATCACATTATTATAGTTTGTGGTAACCCAAGATTGCATTCAAAGTAAATGTATGAAACTTGGTTTGTAGTTTAAGCTATACACTTTTAAGTAACATTCATAACCTATTTAGAAAATCTTGATCACTCTCTAGAATAGCCCATTAAACATGGGTTGTGCTTGAATGCACTACATAATTGATATAACATGACCACTCTGCATATCAACTAGAGTTATAGGCTCTTTATTGCAGCAAGTGGTAATCACTCTTTGATCATGCTATAATTACATCCTAACTTGTTAAACTTGAGACAACCTGAATGCACCCAATGATGATTGACACCTACATTATACAACCTGAATTAACTACATTATATGAGTGCCTCTATTTCTATCACAACATAGCCACATTAAACTCGGGTCACACATAAATGCATCCTATATTTGTTATAGCACAATTGTGCCACATGACCAATAGAGTTATGGATCACATAATTACAGTCACAAGAATTTGTTCCTTGGTTATGATCTTATGGTGATTCCACACAACAAAATCTGGACATGAAATTCTCAAAACCCTAAACCTCTAAAAATGAAATCTGATGAGATGTTGCTTTAAAATATGATTTTCAAACCTGGAACTACAAATCTAACTTCACAACTGAATTTTGCAAAAAGACAATGACTACCCTCAACCTAGCAATATCTTCTTGAATTTTTTCTGATTTTTTTCCAAGAAAATCATCCTTAGTTCTCCACCAACTGTCTCAAGTAGAGAAAAACACTGGCACAATAAATTAGCGAACTCACTTTTCTTTACATCGGCCACAATTTGATTTTTTTCTTATTTTTCATGTTTGTCAAAATTTTGACAAAACTGATAGTCGACATTTCGATGAAACCAAGGTTCATCGAAATTTCCACGAACGTTGGGGATAAACTTTTAAAAAATTGAAAATTACACATCAAATTTTACAATCACCCAATGATACATCAAATTATACATATTTTGTCGGACATTTTTTTTGGATTTTGCAGTCAAATGAGTTAGTGTTATTTTCTATTTTCTCACTTTTCTAGAGAGGTTTTTTATCATATATTTCTTTCTCATTTTCATTGTTTATGAGAGATATTTTATGTTAACCTAAAAAGACCTTTTTCCTACTTAGAAATATAGTCATTGGTGTAATTTATTTTACATATAAAATAAAAAATATCATGTAAATGTGAATCATTTTCAATTAGTAGTATGAGGATTCAAATTGTTCCATTATACTACCATGCGACATAGTAATCAAATGCAATGATAATAACTTATAGATACTTGGAGGAGAATAAGAAATTGGTTGGCAATGAGTAGTATCTTAATTAATTAGATTCCCATTTAGTGATCTTGACCTGATGCAAAAAACCTAACCAAGTGAACCACTACTTTTTCCACCCCAACCAAGTGGACCCAACAAGATATCTCAAAGAATAATCTTGTGATGAAGAATTCACGATCATGGACTAAAGTGAGGATTATATTTTTTTCCAAGGATTAACTAGGAAGAGGACTTTGGTGTATACCACACACTACATCAATGGTCCATCCAGGACAACTAGGAAGAGGGTTTTCAATATATCCCATACTATACCGAGGGTTCACCCTCATCCCAAATGGTCATCTAAACAAATGAGATATTTCCACAAGTAGTGAAGCTACTCAGATTGGTTGATTCAAATTTCAATCAACCCTAGGGAATCAGTGACAAGTTTTTCCACCCCAAATGAAATATCTTCAAACATATACCACTATGTGACCTTAGTAATATTGTCATATATCCCCTTCACAATATGAGTAATAGTTGGAATTGATCTCCTCTTTGCTATAGGTGAATGCCTAATATAACCCTCTTTATACAATCGTTAGCCCTAATTTCCATTACTAGCTTGGTATGGATAACTATTAGCTCAATTTATCTAGTATCACATCTAGGGTATCCTTTGGAAATCCTTCACCTTTGTGATGTAGGTGAATATTGGCTAGTCCCTAAGGTATAGTTTTATATCCCTACACATCAATTATTGGCATGATCTAATGATTTCCTACTATTGATCTGTTATTCTAAAGGTTCAAAATTGGGTCATCTATTAGTTTGGAAGTTTTGGAACTCTAACCATAGTAGTCTCAAGAGGAAGGGTAATCCAAGCTGAATGGAGAGTTGATTCAAGACAACTATGGTTAAATCAATCTCAAAGACCGTCATTAACTAGAAACCTACCCTAGATAGAGAGGAAATTATAAGGTATAGTATAGTTATCAAAACAACAAGATCTAAATTGACCATAGATTGTTAGGAAGACCAACAATTATTAGTTTAATTGACAAGGCTACTTTCTTAGTAAAATACTTCCTTGATCTGCATGATTCACCTTGACCATACACATATTAAGGGACTAATTTCCATCACTTTGAAGATTCAAGGGTGAGCTATTATAGTAATAATTATATGATGAAACAAAAGAAATTATAGAGAATGTTAAATTTTTCTAAACCTGAAAGTCAATTTTTAAGCCTAACCCATGTGTGGTTTTATTGTTGTTGATAATTCATCCAGTTGGTAAGAAATATTGGTTGGACTAACAAACATGGATATAAGGTTGAGGAGGAAACTTTTTCTTAAATTAAGAGTATGTAAAAGATATGTAGGATATTGTTGGTGCTCATAAACTGTGTGGATTTTCGTAGAAAAATGTAAACATAAAAGATAGTTGTTATTTAACCATGGTATACTTTGTATTCCTTCCCAAGTAACTTAATTATATAGTTATCTTATAAAAAAAAAAAAAATTATCAAAAGAGATAGATGGTAATCTTGTTCCAAGCATGGTAGAATAAAAACTTATAAGTGTTTCTCTAGAATAAAGGATTGGATACTTATGAAAGAGCATCTTAACTTAGGTTAATATGCTATCATACATTAAGAATTAAAGATTTTTCTCATATATTTTTAGTAATAAGCTAACTATTAGCAAGGTTGCCTATGTTGGCATTATCTATTGGTAGAGAATTGAATCTCATGCTACCTTTAAGGCACTATATCTAAGCCAATCTATTATTTCGTTTCATCATTACAAGAGTTCATAATCTACTAAAGTTCTACATGCCTTAAAATAACAATATTTTTATAGCTATCAAGATTGACAATTCCCAGTGATAGGTAGTAGCCTTAAACCATAGTCAACTTATATTTGTTGTTAGATTATTTTTTAAAATAGTTATAATCCAATAGATTGAAGTGCAACTAATAATCCAAACATAAAGCTTAAGGTAAATTAAGAGGGCAAGTTTATGTCGTTGAATACCAACCTTGAGCATAAAATATATTTTAATTCTAAGTTGCCTACACATTAAAATAACAAAACCTCCAATAAAATTAATGAAATTTTTATCTTAATAATCATCCCTCATGTTAATTGAAAGAGAAAAAAATAGAGAACATGGAAGTGAATATTGACTTGATAACAAAATATCTTAGAAGCATACCAAACATTTCTAGCTTTAGAGGTTGGGATAGAATAGATTGTGACTCCACTAAGGATCAAATATTAATATCTAATTTTGTAGGCCTTACATCATACAACTATGAATGATGGTATAGTAAAAATAAATATTCATGTCATGGTATGATTATGAAAATATGCAGTTACTAGTTTCAACATGTTTTACTACCAATAAATATTGAATGAATCCCATAATAAAATGTTTTGTAGTTCCTACACCCAACTTTGGCAATATTTGAAATTTCTTTTACACCAAAAATATAATCGAATTTTAAATAGGGAAAGTTATCATTAGGCACTACATAAGTAAAATGAATACTTGTACTATTAGCAAGGGAATAAAGCAAGGTCAAGGATTGACCTTTTGGGTTGGTAAATTTTCCTAAAATTTCCCCTAAAATTTCCCCCAAATTATCACATCCAAATTTTGTTCACAACTCCAATCCTTTCTACAAATTGTATTGCCCAAATCTTAGTTGACCCCTCTCCTACATGTTCTCTACCTTCTCCCTATTATATGCCCATGAAACAAACTTTTTATGGAGGTCATGTGCCTTCCTTCCAACCTGCATACTAGATTAGACCTCCAACCTACAAATTCCTACTTAAAAGGATACTCAACATGCCCTCTTAATGACATGGATGTCCCCCTTCCCCTCCTTGCCACATCCTCATTCAAGTCAAGTTGTCTCCTAGATTTGTAAAGGAGATCAACCCCCATAAATTCCCTACTTATTTCTAGCTCAAGAAAAGCCATGACCTCCATATTTATTAAATCTTATTATCTTTAATTTTTATTTTTATTATATATTTTATTTTTATATTATTTCTTTACTTTATTTTTACTTTAGTTCTAACTTTATTTGACTACTAAGGTTTATGGATATGTATAGAATATTTTTCCAAAAAGCTTATGGGGTATGTGCAGGATCATGATGGGCCAAAAAGTGGCGATATGATGGGTATGTGGCTGACAACTTTTTTTCTACCCAAAATTGATGAAATAAAAAGGGTTTTAAAGGAGATTCTCCAGCTTTCCACCAATATAAATTATGCTATACTTTGAGATTTAATAAATAATTTTTGTTAATTTCTATTTGAATTATGACTAAAGTCTATTTGATGGGCTGATTGAAAAACATTTATAGCTTTCAAACGGTATCAGATTTTTTTAATCTGAAACATGTCATTTACATTCTATGCTGCATACTATGGGATTAAAAGTAAGAATTTGAATTTCATAAAGAAGTTTGACCAAGTTAAGGTGGTTAGACATACAAGTTTTATATTTTTAAAAGTTGTAATAAAAAATTCATAATTAATTATTTACTTGGAAAAATCACAAAAAAATATACATCACATCTCCACATGGAGTCCTCTACTTATATCTAAAATCTTATAAAAAAATATTATCATTTTATTGTGGTTGGGGTGGTCAGGCAGGACACCTACTTCTTATTTTTTCCTAAAATTTAAGAAGTACTCTTTGCATTGAAATTTTAAATTTTCACCAAACATATTTTTTCTTTTTTTAAATAAACCTAGTAGTTTAAAAACTACATTCAAATTGCTACAAATTCTATTCTTACATATTTTTGAAATAATATAGATAACTTATTCAAATATTTAAGTCAAGTTGCCTAACTCTGATTTTTTTGAATTTTTTGCCACTTAAGAGCATGTTTTTTCCATGATGATCTTGCACATACCCTATGGTTAAATATATTATTTTTATTTCTTGAACCATAAAATTGATCATAACAAAGGTGCCCATTGCCAAAATATAATTATTGATACCCAATCTACAAAGTTGGAGAACTCATTGGCCCACTACTAATAAAACATTTAGGAAAAGGTGAGAGATTCAATCAACTATCATATATGGTAAAGTGAGTGGCTACAGGTCAAGGATACCATGATAAAATTCTTAGTCATGTGGTATAACTAGGGTGGCTCAATCTCAAGAACACAAAGCTAGGGATAACTAGCTTGAGTACTATCCTTGGGATAAGTTGCTAGGTCCATTTTGTTGCACCCCTTAGCACCTAAAAAACCACTCCACTTTCTCACACACAAATCAACACAAGAAATTTAGTGTTTGGTTAGTCCAAAATATACTATACATGTATATATGCATTCATGTCATTAGCTGAAATGAAACCATTTAATTCATAATCTTAATTACTCAACAATTGTACAAATTGATGATTAAAGTATTAAGGTAAGTAAAAGTTCAAGTTGGGTCCACAAAATGCTCGAAAAGTGGAATTGTTTTCCCTGATTTTCAGAATTTGTCACAGTTGGACTGAAAATTTGAAGCACTTACACATTGAATCTTTAAAAAGTTCGGCAATATGAAATTTAGTATTTTGATTCTAATTTTCAAATATGTAATTTATTTTAATACTTAGATGACACAAAATCATTCTTAATAGGAATATATAAAAAACACTTTTTAAAAGTCATTTTTTTGGGACCATATCATCTACATGTACAAACACCATAATTTGACCTAAATAATGGTATTTTTTCTAATTCCTTTCGGGGAAAGATGTGTATTGTACTGAATATTAATGACGATATTTTTTATAATTTTTTTCTAAATATGTTTCTTTTTATTAAATTTTTATTGGCCCTAAAATTGTTGTTTTTGAAAACCCTCATGTACAGACACCATAATTTGACCTTAACTAGTATTTTTTTAATTTTTTTTCATTGTGTAAAGAATTAACAAGAAAATTAACATATTAAAAGTTATTAAAAAAATACAAAACTTGGCATTTGAAGTTTATGCACCTGTTTCCTCATATATTAATTAAAAAATAGAAAAAATAATCCAGTCATAAAAATATATATATTTGAAAATTAGACAACATCATTTATATAATGGGTTTTAATTTCACAAAATGATTATGAAAAAAACTTGTCAGTCATATTGCCAAAGTCAATTTTTTCTCTTCACATTGTCATGACCTTGTACTTGTAGGCCCAAGGCTAAGGGTTGGGTTACCATGCCCATTTTCAAAGCTAAAAATTGGTACTTCCCCAAAAATGGACCCAACTTTTTGCACTTACCCATTAATCATTAAGTTCATACAAACATCCAAAAATAACAAGTACAATCATGGTCTTAAATATTAGGGTTTTTCCTTTGTCCAAATTACATCAAGACATCAGGCGATTAGTACAAATAAAAATATAAAGCTGATGGGGATGTGAAAGATGTTGACATATGAGTGCATGAGTAGTTTTTAAAGGCACTTATCATGATAATTCTTCCCTCATCTCTCCTTTTTGGAGTTGGGCTTTCTTCTACATACACCATTAGATTTGTTTCATTCTAAAGGGAGAATGTTGCTTGCCAATTTTGGACACACTTTAGCATTCATCTTTGTGCGTTCACTATTGGCACAAGAGTTACTTTGTTGTGGGGGAATCTATAGTCTCACTCTCTCTTTCCTATGGGGGGTTACTGATTGTATATTCACAATGAATTTAGTCCTTGAGGGGTCATCTTGAATCCTTGCATTGCTTGTTCATGCTTATTTTCCATTTTCTCTCTTTTGAAGAGAGGATTTTTCCTATAGGTATCTCTCCTTTACTTTGTTTGTAAGAGATTTTTTGTACATGCGTACCTAACAAGACTTTGTTGCTAAGACCCATCTTTTCCTTTTTTATATTTGTGTCTATGTTTGTTCCTTCCTAAGTTGCAGTTAAGGGAGCTTGTTGGAATGAATGGAGTCTATTACCTAATTGGTTACCATTTAGGTACTATTTACACTTAGTTAAGTTTACTAAGGGAAATTTTAGGTTAGGTATTTTTTTTGTGTCTTGTGTTGTATGATTGTAACACTTGTCATAATCTTATATTGTTTTACCTCTTTAACTAACTTATATAAGCAACACCTCTCTTGTACATTATATATGATTATGTCATTACTATATCTTGTAATCAAGAATTTTTTCTTTGCTACGTTTTGCTGAAAGACTATCACTAATTTTGAAGATGATCTTGATTACTCGAATCTAATGTAAGATTCCTAATCTCAAAATAGGCTCTTTCTCATAATTACTTACCAATAGACATTATATTGCGAAATTTATCCTCCATATGATTTGCTTTAAAATTTTAAAGAAGAATGTAGTCATGTTCTTTGAAACCAATTGCAAGTTCCTCTTTTTGTTCATATAATTGGTATAGTATATGACAGCTCTTGAAGAAGAGAGAGAACCCAAACATTAAAACATAATTCTTTTATTAAGAACAAATGCTTACAATAAGAGTCTTACAGATTTCTTATTGCCATACTTCGGCTAACAGGTCCTTAATAATGGTGACACATATCTAACATATTATACATGGTGGAAACGCTCCTAAAGCTCTGAGTGACCAAGTTTTAGTATATGAGAATTTAATCACTGGTTTTAGTTGGGCATAAACTCTTCCTTCTGGAATATTGTCCCTGAGCTCACTAAAGGTTTTTTTAATTTATTTTGTCGAGCATTTTTACCTCAACCATAAAAACTGAATACACAGGACGGTGGTCGGACAACTTTGTTTCTCCACAAACATAACAGAGCTGCCTTAAGCCTTTGCCATACCAAAGTATACGATCACACCTGCAGATCAAAAGATTAAAAAGAAAAAGTTTAGGGAATTTTTTTTTTTTTTATAGAAAACCATGAAAGCACATTAATTGAACTTACCATGCTGGTGTGCGCCCCTTTGTTCTTGATATAATATTTTCTCCTGCATAGTGGTCTGAATTCCTATAATACTTGTACGTAGGAGGGAAATATATGTTTCCTTCATTCCATCCTTTGAATATATGTCCTGTTTTCTTCTCAATTAGAAGCTGTCATATGTATTGCAGACTAGATTAATTTCCAAATATTATGAGTAGATTCGACAGAAAAAATAACTTTGAAGATTGATTCAAACTCTAGGAGAACTCAGGTACGGCAATTTAACATCTTGTCTGAAGATTATGTACCCACCTGGTCTTTTTCCAACAGAGCTTCCCAGTCATTTTCTTCCACAAGTTTTTTAGTGTCCGCATGCTGAAGTGCAAGACGATAGTTCAAATCCCCAAGCCAAATAACTCGACTGCCCAGTAAAATCACAAGGTCAAATTAGATAATCAATTCAAATTTCGTTTCAGAGTATAAGAAAATATAATTAAAGCTTACTCATGCTCTAAAATGCATTCCGAAGTTTTCTTTCCCAGAATCTTGTCCATCTGTGGAAAGTGGGTCTTCTTTAAAATCTCCATGACATCACAATTCCTCCGTATCATATCACCTCCCTTCTCTCCCGAGGCCAAATGACTGCAAACAAAGCAAAAGCTTGTCTCTTGGAATAACATACTGATGGAAATGGAGCCCTGTAAGAATGCAAAAAAATACTTAATTAAGGAAATGATTGTTACGGATTGTTAATACTTCTGAATTTAGGTTTGATTGATAGATTTTACTTTTATTACCTTGTTGCCAAGGTAACCCATTAGCCCGCGACCAACACAAGAGACTTTTAAATCTCGGACGTGCTGTCTCAAATCACTTCGTACCCAAACACAGAGGAACATGCCAACCATCTGCTTGCTACCTACCAAACAGTAATTTGGCTCACTTGAATTGAATCTGTAATTCTTCTCATCACTTGAATCAGATCTTTCTGATGGTGAATATTTGACACTGAAATCACTTTCGTCCTCTGATGAAACTGATCCAAACAAGGTATTGCAGTCTACGGTGTTAACTATTTCCCAGGAGACATAATCAGCAAGGTTGAATTTTTGCTTCTGTTTTAATGAAGTTTTAGGTTCACTATTTGGTCTAGAATGAAAGTTTAAAGTCTGGAAGGAATTACTCTGGTAAGAAACAGAATTCTGATGTGCTTGAGAACATCCCCAATCAGAATCGGAACTGTAAAGTGAGAAACTGCTATTGTTTAATGTTTGGCGAATAAGGGCCAACCATTTTGCTGCAGGGCCATTGTCTTCTACTCCCAAGACGTTCCCAGCATTCAAAGGCACTATTTCTTGAAACCTGGTTTAAAAGAAAGAAGATCAGATGCTTAATCGTATTATGCTTACAGCTGTGAACCCTTCAAACAAATATAATAACATCTTAATGTCCCTTGTTAAATACAGAAAACCAATTAATTTTAGTTTAAAATGAAACCTTGAGAAATTCAGATTTGAAAGCCTATTATACCAGAACTTATGCACGTCCTAATCTCAGTTATCGGTGCAATTTGCTTTTCCCCCTGAAAACCAGTCAATCCATATTCCTTCTGTTTTTGTTTTCCATAAAGTCTATTTGCTGTAGACCAGTTCAAAAAAGTCACAGTACACCTACTTAGGTAGTGCGTGTTACCTACGGACAGAATGCTCTGAACACAAGTTTTTAAAACTGTATAACTGAACAGGTAACGGTATAATGCATTGTTAACATTTAAATGCAAACATGTAGGTGGATATTCTTTGCTGAGTAATTCCCAAGCAGAAAGGAGGGAAGGTAAAGAAGATGCTATTAAGCAACACAAAGTTGAATATTTCAATGTTTATTAGTGTATCTGCAAGATAAATGTGGCAGGAGACTGCTAGGTTGAATCAGTATCATGTTGGACTAACTCCCACATTTCTGGGAGCTGATCATGTAGATCTGGATGAAGATGCTGATTTGAATGTTTATTAGTGTATCATATTTAGTCAAACTGAGTCAGCTAAAAGCAATTAACAGTAAGGTCTTATGGAGACTTTGGAGCAGGAGGTCTCATGAAGCAAAAAAACATTATGCTACAGGTTTAATTGGAATCTTTTCCTAAAAATAGCAACCTCTACTTTTTAGGACTGAAGATTTCAGTTGGTAAAATTGGGGTGGGGCTAGAAATTGCCCCAGCATACCTCATGTGCCATGCAGCTGCTTAAATGTGTTTTCTACTTAAATTTAAACACTCGGAGTGTCCCATGCAAAAAATTTACTATAGAAAAATGATAATTTGGAAGTTTTTCCTATTTTAATGGAGCAAAATAAGTCTGAAAAAAAGCAAGGGGCTGGAAAGAAGCAACATCTGCATATTGCTTTAAAAAAATAAAATATCTGCAAGAGGTACTGCCCCTTCCAGTCTTATCATAAACAAGACATCTACATATTGCCAAAAAAGTCACATGACTCCACAAATTTAAGAAAATGCTTAAAAATAAACATAAAAATAAAATATACATGGAGTCACCAGCTCCACAAATAATTCTTAAATAAATTCAGCAGCGGCTGCTAGCCAAAATAAGCTAAACAGTCACATGGGGACCTACCCTTAGGATTTTTTTGTCACTTGTCAATATCTGCAATTTTAAATTTCCGTCAAAAAAAAGAAGTAAAATGATGTTTATTTATTAATTTTTTATTCAACATATTTATTTATTAATTTTTAATTCACAACATTTTGAAAAATAAAATTCATGAGACCACCATCTTCTCTAAATTTTTGAAACCATCAGTTTTAAAATATTCCTAAAAAACTAAACAACACCCACAGAAATATTTTAGAAATCCCCTCCATGAGATCTTACCCCAAAACATAGATATCTGCTGGACAGGATGAATGCAGCCAATCATCCAAGTTGAGTCCGTTGTATGGTGTTATACCTCCTACATTCCATGTCCCAACGAATGTGCTGCAATCGCAAGATCTTATAAATTAAATTTTCATTTTCCAGGATAAATGATTTCAAACAAAAGTATTTCTTGTGGATTTTTTCACTTTGGCGATGGATAAACAGCTCATTACTTCTTATTGCTCAGATGATGCTAAAATCAATTCAATCCAATGACTAAATTACCTTATATTTTTAAGGTCAGTGTCTTGGGATGCATATGGATCCAGCCTTACTCTTGTGTCATATTCAATTTTTCTCAACAAAGGTCCTGTAAAGTTTCACTCAAACAGTGAGAATTACAGGTAAATGTGCTAATCAAATGGTCTGAAACAAAAGGTTTCAAATTTATAAACACTTGGAATGATTTATAAACAATCAAATATAGCATTCTTTTCACAGCATCTCTTAAGCTCTCTGTTGAGAACATGAATTCATATCCTAAGAAGCTCTTTCATCTTTCAATTAGATAGTCTGCATATTTTCTGGTAGTATATTACAGTCATCCAGTCTAATAATTAGACTGTAGACTGTAGGTAGACACTATTCAACAAGTAATTAATTCAAGCAAGTTTTAAGAATAGAACGTGACCAAAACTATCATATCAACAAATCCTTCCCCCCAGATATTATCTGTTTACCTTCAAAAATGTCATCAGCATAGAACTCATCTGCTTTGGCCTTCAAGTTCAGCCATTTCCTGGCCACTAACTTAGGCCACCAACACCATAAACATGAAACACCAACTTAGTTGAACTGTAAATAAAGATATACAATTCTAAAGAACCAAATTACAGTGGTTGAAGAAAACATTGAGCATACCTTGCTCTTCTTGCCAATGGAAAACTTCATTGTTATTTACAGACACAAGTTGAAGAGAATGCAGAAAGCAACAAGGGTTTCAAGAATTCACCACCCTGCCACTTGTTTTATACTAAGAGATCTCTTATCTATTTGATGAGAGAAGGATAAAATACTTGGTTAGTTAAGACATGTGAGTCTGGATCATAGAATATTATTAATATTAATACTTTTAATTTTTTATTTTGCAGAGAAGTTTCTCCTTGGAAAATACCTGCAAGCCAAGGACAATATAAATTACAGTCCTTTCCCTTAATCAATCGGTTTCGTGGAAGTGGACTTTCAATTGGAGATTTTGTGGGCTTCAACTGAACACTTTTATGAGTGGATTATTTGATTTTAATTAAAATATAGAAGGAAAAGGATACTTCACAAATTCATTTAGATTTGCTCAGATTCTTTATTTAAATAATAATATCATATAAATTAATTTTATTTTATAATTTTTTTATAGATATTATATATGTTGATAATTTCTGTCCACATAAATAAAATTGTGTATTTTTTTATAAACATTTTAACTAAAAATTAAAATTATATACATAACTTATTCATTCAAACGTTTCCCACCATGGAACACATTTTCCACATAATTATCTCACTATTATATATGTCTAAATATTTATTAAAAAAATCTTTTAAAAACAATATTCCAATAACGGTAGATTACAAAAGCATCCGCCATGAAAAATCTAATTTTGATTATTATAAGATGTAAGATTCCGTAACTTTAAAAACAACTTGTAGAATCAAGAAAAAGAAAAATATTTTATATATTTTTTTTACAATTTAATGTAAAAGATGGGACCCACATGTTCCTCCCAGCAGAATATTCTAGAGAATTTGTTGTGCAGCAAATTATTTAGGCTGTGCGTGAGGTGGAGTAGGCAAGGCTATTTGACAGCACATCACATCCAATTAGAACCTTAGGTGTCAATCACTAATGCAATTCTCAAAGTGCACACGGATATTATGTTCAACCAATTTTGGGAAATAAAAAATGTCTCGATAGTTGAAAACTCATTTCTACTATTAGTTGGAGATTACCCACCACATGTATGTAAAAGGAAAGTAGAATGTATTACGTCCATGTCATCTTTGTATATAATATATTTTGTTTGACTTTTGTGCTTAATCCAGCTCCTTTTTCTCTCTTTTAAGTTACCAATGACAACTCTTAATCTTTAAATATTTATATTGTAAAAGAAAATTAAAATATACTTTCCTTAATGGAATGTATTTATAGGAGAAAGCTAACTCTAGATAAAAAGAGCCTATGTATGTAACATGATATTGTACCCCCCATACCCCATGCCATATGGTGGACAAAAGGCACCGACGAAAATACTTGACGGACGACTAGTCGCGTGCCATCAAGTGGCGTAGCCAAAAAAGGACGCGTGACACGGCGGGAAAGTCATAAAACTAGACAAAATGCATCTAATATTGTCATTTTCCATATTTGCATTTTCTAGTTTGGTGGGTGGGGAGGGAGGAGGCGTGGGCGAGGAAAATGGAGTTGCAAGCGACCGAACCACATTTTCATTTTGCAGTTTGTTGGCTGGGGAGGGACACGTGGCTAAGGAAAATGGAGTTGCAGGCGGCCAAACTAGCAAAAACCTATGAAATGCATTCGACACCCGTGGCAGCAACAGGGATATATCTGCCATTTTGTAGGGACTATGAAACACAATTGTTAAATGGGTTTATGTGAAGCAATGAACTATGAAGCACGATTGTTAAATGGGTTTTCTATGAAATGAAAATAAAATGTTTTGTAACTTGCGTGTAGGGTTTGATGGGTTTGTTGTTAAATGGGTTTTCTGTGAAGTGAAAATGAAACGTTTTGTTTGTGTGTAGGGTTTTTAGCATAGCTATTTAAGATTTTTTAACGAGGGTTTTAAAATTTGACTGTGAAGTAATAAAGGGGTTTTCATTTCGAATGCAGAGGTGTTTTGTGTGTTTTTGTGTTGGCATTTAAGTTTTTTCGTTTCGCTATTTGTTGTGAAGATGGGTTTTCATTGACGGGAAAATTAGTGGAATTAAAAATGTGGGTTTTTGTGTTGTGAAGATGGATTTTCAAAAAACATTATGTAGGTTGCAGATTTGAAAAAACATTATGAGCTGATGGGTTTTGCAAAATCAGAATTTGGAATGGAGAGAAAGCCCAAAACCATACATGCAAACAAAATCTTTTATTTTTGCATTGACATTCTCATTTTGAACAACACTTTGCTATAGTCAAATGGCATTTAACTTTCTTCATTTGATTCTAGAACAAATAAAATGCTTACATTATTTGTAGTGTTGGAAAACACACTGTCTCCTCTCAGTTTAAATGTAAAGGGTTGTCTCATAGTGGGTTGCAGCTTGCTTCTTAACACGTATGGTTTTGCAACTTGGAATGTTACAAAACAATATGAATGTCATCAAAATCACACCTTCCATTGTTGTGTTTAAATTTTGGATGATTGAAAAAAAAGGGTGCACAAAATAATTGTAATTTGGAAAACACAATGTTGGGTTTCAGTTATTTGAATCTCCTCATTTAAATTTAAAGGGTTGTCTCATGGAGGGTTGCTTGATTCTTAACACGTACGGTTTTACAACATGGAATATTACAAAACAGTATGAATGTCTTCAAAATCACACCTTCCATTGTTGTGTTTAAATAAAATGCTTGCATTATTTGCAGTGTTGGAAAACACATTGTCTTGCTTCTTAACACCTACGATTTTGCAACATGGAATGTTACAAAATAGTATGAATGTCTTCAAAATCACACCTTCCATTGTGCTTAAATTTCGCATGATTGAAAAGAAAGAGTGCACAAAATAATTGTAATTTGGAAAACACAATGTTGGGTTTCAGTTATTTGAATCTCCTTGTTTAAATGTAAAGGGTTGTCTCACAATGAGCTGCTTGCTTCTTAACACGTACAGTTTTGCAACATTGAATGTTACAAAACAATATGAATGTCTTTAAAATCACATCTTCCCTTGTTGTGTTTAAATAAAATGCTGGCATTATTTGCAATGTTGGAAAACACATTGTCTTGCTTCTTAACACCTATAGTTTTGCAACATGGAATGTTACAAAACAGTATGAATGTCTTCAAAATTTTGCAAATTCCATTGTTGTGTTTAAATTTTGTATGATTGAAAAAAAAGTGCACAAAATAATTGTAATTTGGAAAACGCAATGTTGGGTTTTAGTTGTTTGAATCTCCTTGTTTAAATGTAAGGGGTTGCCTCACGGTAGGTTGCTTGCTTCTTAACACATACAGTTTGCAACATGGAATGTTACAAAATAGTATGAATGTCTTCAAAATCACACCTTCCATTGTTGTGTTTAAATAAAATGCTCGCATTATTTGCAGTGTAATTGGAAAACACACTATCTTGCTTCTTAACACCTACAATTTTGTAGCATGGAATGTTACAAAATAGTATGAATGTCTTCAAAATCACACATTCCATTGTTGTGTTTAAATTTTGCATAATTGAAAAAAAAGTGCACAAAATAATTGTAATTTGGAAAACACAATGTTGGGTTTCAGTTGTTTGAATCTCCTTGTTTAAATGTAAGGGGTTGTCTCATAGTGGGTTGCTTACTTCTTAACATGTACAGTTTTGCAAGATGGAATGATACAAAATAGTATGAATGTCTTCAAAATCACACCTTCCATTGTTGTGTTTAAATAAAATGCTTGCATTATTTGCAGTGTTGGAAAACACACTGTCTCCTATCAGTTGTTCCCTCAAATACTAGTATATTATATGAATCGGCCTTTAATACTGGTATAGTATACCATTAGGGGAGAAGCTAAAGTGTAGACAAAATGAACCTATGAATGTAATATTATATCATAACCCCCATTCCCCATCCCACACGATTGACAAAATGCACCAAGGAAAAGACTTGACGAACTGATAGTTGTGTGTCATCATGTGTTCGTCGTCGAAAAAGGATGCACAATTGGTGGGAAAGTCAAAAAGCTAGACAAAATGCACCTAACATCACCATTTTCCACATTTACATTTTCTAGTTTGGTGGGTGGGGATGTGTAGGAGGAAAATGGAGTTGCAAGCAAAACCCCTCAAGCGCATTCCTCCTCATGGCGCATCGTCATTTTCCCCATTTTGATTTTGCAACTTGTTGTTTGGGGAGGAATGTGTGGCCAAGGAAAATGGAAATGGAGTTGAAGGTGTTCACATAAAGCAATAAACAAAACGTGCCTAAACATCCCTCAAATACTAGTGTCTAAATGGTTTTGAAACATTAGGTGGGTTGCAGGTTTTGTAAAACACATTGTTTTGCATCCTAGAATTTTCCAAAACAATATGTATGTATTGAAAAGCTTTGTGTTATTTACACCATAGGAGTGTGGTGATAGGCATCATTTTCTAGACAGACAGTAAGGTATTTGGCTTCAGTGTGTAGAGGGTTTTATAACATTTTGTGTGTTGGAGGTTTCATAAATCATGTTGTCACCTCACCTCCCACTATGTTTTCCAACCTACAATCATACTGTGCATGTATATTTGGATCATATTAAGAAATAGAAACACAATTTTTACTCTACGTAAGTCTTGTTATAAGGTTCCTTTCATTACATTTGTACTGTCTAAATTACATTCATACCGTTTTGTTAAATTCTAGGTTTCAAAAAATTGGTTTTCTCCTCCAACTCCTACATGTGCACTTCAACCTTCAACTTTCAATGTGCAGACATGAAATGTAGAGTGTTTTCTCCCTTCTTTCTCCAAACTGAAAATGCACACGTCATTCTACCTCCAATTCCCACACAAAAAAAAAATCTCTAAAAATGACAACTCATACTCACATTGTTTGTACTGTCTAAATTGCATTTATATTGTTTTGTAAAATTCCAAGTTGCAAAACACTGGTTTTTCAAAATTTGCAACCCACATAATGTTTTAAAACCCTCTGCAAGTAACAACCCAATTGGTTACTCACCCCTCACCTTAATTTGGTATGTTTTTTGATTGCCTTGAGAGCATTTTGTGAATTAGATAGTAAGAATGTAATGGGATTGGAAAACACTAAGTTTTAAGAAATCTGCAACCCACATTGTGTTGTAAAACCTCTAGACATAACAGGCCAATTGGTAAGCCAAGAAAACCGAGCTGACGCACCTATGTACATACAATTTTTTAGAAACCCCTCACCTCAACTCGCTTGGTCGTCTCCCCCACCTGCAACACCCCCTTTCTCTCTAACAATTTTCTTTCAACTTGCAGAATGAGAAAATCCAGAACACAAAGTGTTTTACAAGAACAATACTTGTTACAATCTAAAACGCATGTCTTAACCACATCAACGCTCTTCCCTCCCACAGTGAATGGATGGCTTCTCGCACAAGGAAAAAAATTCTAGCATAATTCGATGCGACGAGACACCTCCTCACTTTCCTCACTATGACGTTTCCTTCCATTTTCCGGTTCCATCACTTCTATCATCTATTTGGCGAGTCCCACACTATGTCTGCTCTTCATGTTATGTATGTTTCCATGTATGTTGTTATGCATGCTTTTATGCTTTTTTGTATGTACATAGGTGCATTTTGTCGGGAGATTAGTTGTGTCCGTAGAGGGTTTTACAACATTGTGTGGGTTGGAGGTTTCATAAATCCTGCACTCACCTCCCACGGTGTTTTCCAACTCGCAATCATTTAGAGTTTTAATGGTTGTTGGAAAACAGTGGGTGTTTATAAAACGTTTCCTTTCATTGCATTCCTATTACATAATTAACGAAAGCTTTTCAAGACATTCTTGCTCGTGCTCTCAACCACATAACTTTGAATGTACAAAATGAAATAAATGGAAAACCACATTGTGTTTTCCAACCTACAAATTATATTGTGCATTTATTTTTAAATGATATGATGAAATTAAATTTCAATTTTTTTCTATAAGTAAGAGTTGTTATAAATTGTGAAGGTGAATGAACTTTAGTACATTCTTACTATCTAAAAACTTTAAGGTTTTCATTAGAAGCATGCTATCTATATATACTTGCATGTTGGAAAACAGTATGTGTTATGAAACTTGCAACCCAAATACTGTTCTCAGCTTTGAGAGTGTCTTTCGGATTAGAGAATGCAAATGTTTTGTTTTTAATTTAAGTCGTTTACAAAAAATTTCTACCTTTTCACATAGGACTCTCATTTCTCCATCCAATTGATTCTCTTTTCTGTGCTAGTTAACATCCTATTTTTCCTTCTTTTCATGTTATGTATGTTTCTATGTATGTTTTTGTGTACATTTTTATTCATTTTTGTATGTCCATAGGTGTGTTTTGTCAGAAAATTAGCTGCTATTTTTTGGTCAATTGAGGTGATCAACAAGGATTTTGTTGACTTGTTAACCTTTGCTCTTGCAATGATCTATATTTTTTCAGTTGTTTGTACAAGTAATGGTTCAGTTTACAATATCATTGAACAATGGTTACGATACTAATATGTCATTTAGATGTTCATTGAGAGAAACAAGTTATAAACAAAAGTCTGATAGTGGTACATGGTATCCATCTTGTCTATCTTCTATTCCCTTATTGATTATTGTAAGTTATGGCCTCTTTCATGTATGTTACCTGAGAGATGAATTTTTTATATATCTGAATGAATGCTCAGTGCTTCACAATTCCTACAGAATGACAGAATGACAGATATAATTGTTGATATATACTACTAGTGTTAGCAATAGGTTAAATTGGAAATTAAATTCTCATTGTATAGTTTAATATGTTTATTTATTTTCTATGCAAGCTAGCATTTTGCACTCATTGCAAGATATAAATTGTATATTGGTGAAATTTGGAATAAAAAGAATTCTTTGTAGCACCAAATGTATTTAATTTGCAATTTAATCTATCTCTAACACTTGTCTTCCTTCCAAGTGGTTGATATATTTGAGGAAACAAAATTGAAGAAATCAAGGGTAGGTGCAAGATTGAGAAGGACGCTTTAGGAGACGTGAAGCTTCTCCACTAAATATAGGTGATTCTAGTTGGCATAGCTTGAATTGCAAGTGTAATGGTCATTTAAGCTTCCAAAATTTATTTTGCATTAAAATTATGATATTTTTATAGATGAGATGCTAACGTGGCAAATGCAAATCATTTCCAATTGAATTTTTCTATTCTACATAGCAGAAACAACTATGCATTTGATAGAAAACCTACAGCATAAAACAAAACACTTTATTTTCCATTAATGAAAAGCCTTTTTATTTAACCAATAGTCATTCAATGCTTTGAAAACCCATTTAACCAGCGTTAATGCTTCCACGAGAAACCCATTTAATAGTTGTGCTTCAGTTCTACAAAATGGAAAAATGGCATATACAATGGTAGATATACATGCAGTGGCTAG
Organism: Sequoia sempervirens; assembly: GCA_007258455.2. NCBI lineage: Eukaryota > Viridiplantae > Streptophyta > Pinopsida > Cupressales > Cupressaceae > Sequoia > Sequoia sempervirens. The sequence goes on from VDFB02058242.1 coordinate 552,226,074, forward strand.
CCCGTTGCGTAATGATAAAATGTGTTTTTCTCTTGTTTGCCTCCATTGTGTTGCCCTCACGGCTCCTCAAACTACAAAACGAAATGTTGCAAATGGCAACTTTTAGCTCTCTGAATGCAACAAAAATGTAGACAAAACACACCTATGTACATAAAAAAATGAAAAGCTTTCACTTTGATTCGGCTGCTTGCAACTCCATTTTCCTCTCTTGTGCCTCTTCCCTCCCCACCCACCAAACTGGAAAATGCAAATGTGGAAAAATGGTGATGTTAGGTGCGTTTTGTCAAGCTTTTTGACTTTCTCACTAGGTCGCACGTCCTTTTCCGACAACACCACATGACAGCACGCGGCTAGCCATCCATCAAGTCTTTTCGTTGGTGCCTTTTGTCGACCGCATGGCATGGGGTATGGAGGGTATGCTATCATGTTACATACACAGGTTCTTTTTGTCTACAAGTTAGCTTCTCCCATTAAGACATGTGTTTTAATATGTAAGAAGTATTGTTATTGGAAAAAACTCTGTGTTGTGGGTTTTTTGCATTTTGCAGGTTGAAAGTGAAAGGTTGGAGAGTAGGTGGGGGGGATGAAAAACCAATGGAATTGAGGTGAGGGGTTTGTAACCAATTGGGTTGTCACTTGTAAAGGGTATTAAAACATTGTGTGGGTTGCAAATATCAAAAAACCAATGTTTTGCAACTTGGAATTTTACACAATAGTATGAATATTCGTCTCCAAAATCTTTTGTTATTTAGACTATAGGAATGCAACGAAAGGCATCGTTGTTTTAAAACATCCGATGTTTTCAAACAACGATTAAAACTATGTATGATTGTAGGTTGGAAAACACAATGGGATCATGTGAGTGCATGATTTATGAAACCTTCAACCCACTCAATGTTGTAAAACCATGTATGGACACAACTAATCTCTTGACAAAACACACCTATGTACATACAAAGATGCATAAAAAATACATAACAATATATATAGAAACATACATAACATGAGGAGATGGCATAGTGTAGGGCCCGCTAAGACAGATGATAAAAATGATGAAACCAAAAAATAGGAGAAAACGTCATGGCGAGGATAGCAAGGAGGTGTCTCGTCGCATCGAATTATGTTGGCATTTTTTTCCATTGTATGAGAATCTATCTGTTCACTACGATAGGGAAGGGCGTTGTTGTGATTAAGACATGTTTTTTACATTGTAACAAGTAATGTTCTTGGAAAACACTCTGTGTTCTCAGTTTTCTCATTTTGCAGGGAGTTGCATGTCGACGATATATAAGACTATCCAAATTCACCTGAGGGGTGAGTAACCAATTGGGTTGTTACTTGTAAAGGGTTCAAAAATAATATTTGGGTTGCAAGGTTCAGAACACCTAATGTTTTTGAACTTGCAATTACACATAGACAATATGAATGATATGAAAACATTTTGGTTACTTACACTGTGAGAACCCAATTGGTTGGTGACACCTCAGTTGATTTTGGATACTTTTATGTATCCCCTATCAACAATTATATTGACAGTATGGATGTATTCAATAATCCTTACTTTCAACAAATATTCCATTTCAATATTTTCATATGTTTGGAACAGAAAATGCACATAATAGTTTAACTCACTTCTAAATTCTTGTTCAATGAGAACTTTTTGTTATGCAGATTGTAACAAAAAAATGTTTTGAAGTTCACCTTCATATTTTATGACAACCTTTACTTTCAACAAACATTCCATTTCATTATCTGTTCATATGTTTGGAACACAAAATGCACATAATCTAGTTGCAGGATGGAAAACACATAGGGTTGTGACTCACTTCTCAATTCTTGTTCAATGACCACTTTCTATTATGTAGGCTATGACAATAATCATTTGGTTGTGTGTTTATAATGTGCATTCTATTTATGTTAATATGAAATATATCGGTAGGAAATGCCACCTAAATTTTTACTATTTATGGTACCTTACTTATAAATGAAAGAAAAAGGTTGACATTTAAATTGTTTGAGGTCAACTATTTTTCTCATCATGGATACTTTCAAATGAATAAGATTCATATTAAATGCTATTTGTAACAATAAAAATGAAATTTCACTATCTTCATCTGATTGCAAGAAAAAAAATGCTCACATTATTTGCAGTGTTGGAAAACAAACTATCCCCTATCAGTTATTTGCTTGTCAAAATTTTTTATTTCCTATACACCAAGAATGTAAGGAATTCCACCTTAAAATTTTGTTTCTTATGATTGAGAAACTATATTCTTGCTTACAACATATGGTGCAATAAATTTTGTAAATTTAACTGTCTCGTAACACTTGCAACTCTTTTACATATTACAAGCAACCACAAATGCGTACTTGGAAAGGGAAAGTGGAAGAAAGCGGGAGAAAGGGTAATTTTGAAATCTATTTTTTAACATGTATTTTGATATTTTGAATGAATTGGTTGCATGTATTTGAATTTGATGTGAAATTTACATTCCTAGCATTAGAGGGAAAGGATGGAGAAGGAAGTGGTGGGCATGAGAAAGTTAATGTGCATTTGGGATAGGAAAATGTGCCTCAACAGGGTAGCAAGAAGAAAGGGTGTCTGGGGAGGAGATTGTTTTC
>VDFB02058242.1:552228795-552286047 GCA_007258455.2 Sequoia sempervirens
GACCACATCCATTACCTACACATAAAATTGGACATCTTTGGTCTTCTTGGTTCCCATGCCATGAAATGGTTATGCAAATGAAAATGAAGCAAAGTAATCATCTCCTTCTCTGTTGGTCGGAAGAATGCATGCTTAATGTTTTGATACATGATATCATCTCTTCGGGCCTCGCTATTGGAATATCAAAATCCAGTATGGTGGGCCTCCTTAGGAGTTCTAGTCATCTTTTCTTCCTCTTCCACCAAATGTTGTCCGATCCACATGTCTCCGCCAAATTCCTAATTGGCTTTGTTTTTAAAGTCGGGTTTCTCCCGAGTCACCAAGTAGCTCTCTACCTTCCAAACTCTTTTCATTGCTACATCATCTTTGGGACGAATATTTGTACCACATGGTTGATGTGTTTTGAATCCTTGCATCTAAGGGTTTAAAACCTTAGGGCCTTAGGATGAGAAAAAAAAGAAGTACTGCTTTTCTTTCTTTTATGTGAGGACCTAGTAGTGAGATAAAAGAGGACTTATAGAAAATGAAAAAAGACATAAAAATTCATGGACCATACCATATCACCTACATGCTAGCTAACAAGGACATGAATGTAGTATATTTAGGTATGATAGGGGTATTGCAAGGTATATTTGAGGAATATATAAGAATGAAGAATAATTCAATGGATCAAATTAGTGTCAAATGTTTTCCTAAAAGATCTCCCACACCCTATTAGGGAATTTAATCATTTCTAAGCATTTTCCATGTCCTATGGGAAAGTTTAAGGAGGATCCAATAGTTGAGAGTTTAATGAGTACTTATAACTTCTTTCCATGCAATCATGATTAGTTAGAGAACATATAGGGAAACTTGATGAGCTATGCAACAAATGAAGAGAATATAGGGTATTTTGACCTAGTCTTAAGCATTTCCAAGCATCTAGGAGATATTGAAGGAGTCTTGGCTAATAGATAGGGTCGAGGAGAGAAGTTTTATTTTTGGTTACATTGACATCATGTAGGACATCCATAGTCTTATTCTTGGTTATGTTGAAATCACAAAAAATTACATAGGATGGAGTAGAATGTAGCTCTACCTTTGTCAGTTCCATGTTAAATTTTTATTATATATAGCTTGCTAGTGTAGGAATTCTAAGACAAACAATCATGGTAGGACCATTCTTAAAAGATTTCAAATAATAACCTAGTGAACCCATATACTCTTATGACTATATATACACAAATCTAGATTAAACTTAGAACTCATTAACTTTAAGTTCTCTTTATTCTATATTACCTTAGTGAAAGTTTGAGCAAATCTACTTGCACTCGGAGGTGTTTCCTTGAAACCTCCAACAACACCCTGTTCAACATCCAAAATCACATATTAAAATACCATTCGTAAAACAATGCTATTAACACGTAATAAATTTATAATTGTTTACTAACTTTACATACCCCATGATAGGTGTACTGCAAAAAAATTAGTTGACTGGTGTACCCAGGGTCACACTGTGACCCTACAATTTTATTAAAATAATAAAACTAAATTAGTTAATCTTGCATTTCACAATCGAAATTTAATAAACTAAATTCAATGAACATGTTGAATTTTACTTGACTGTCAATACCATATGCATCATGTAGAATGTCATATGCCCTCTCCATCCCCGTAGATGCATACATATCAGGCTTCGTAGAAGCATATGGATCCTGCGTAGCACCCTCCTGAGAGCCAGTAGGGTCATACGAACAAGTGGCTCCGCAAGATCGACACACATGGCCTCGAAGGCCACCACCTGAAGACTCCCCTAGATTGCACTGTACAATGGGGCTAGTGTGGTGGATGACACTCCGAGTCAAGGATGTGATCACCTGTAAAGTCTCTACATCAGCACTCTCCTTTGCAACTGCAGGCATCGCAATCTGCTCACGAGGCGGCCTAGTGAGAGGTCATCTCCCCTGTCATGTAGGATCCGGCTGTGCACCAGGCCTATCCTGTGCTGACCCCCCACCTCTCCCCTGAAACTCCCTCATATCAAAATAATTCAGGATTTGGCTCAATACAAACTCACAGTATAATTTCCTAAGAAAATATTGGGGGACTTCACAGTTATTGCACGATGGGTAATCAAAGACTATATACCATCTGTCATAAAAATGGTTCCTAATCTCTTGGTGGTGGCACCAATGAATAGGAAACCTCTTTGCATTGAGGGCGAGATTTTGATTTGTTCTAGGGTCATTGAATAGAGAGCACAAATCGCCTTTAGGAATCTTTAAATCTTTTACTTGTTTATATGATAATTTGTCTGCATAATATGCCCTCGATGTTTGCCTCCTATTTTTCCATCCAGATATTTGTTGGGTAATTGCATTTACATTTCTTAACAAATCCTTCAATGAATCTACTAGATGTATTCTTTCTGTGGTTGAAGAATTTTGATCACTCAACCTACTAATAAGATCTTCAACTTCTTTTCTATTGTTTTCAATTTCACTCCTGCAATTTTCTTGAGTGCTAGGACGGTATTGAGAGAATGGTGGGGGAGGTTGATTTTGTTGTTGATGCTGATTTTGTTGAGGCTAATTTGGTTGAGGATTTTCCTCCTCTTGTTGAGGATTTCCTACAAATTAGAAAAAAAACATTCATTTCTAAACTAAAACAAACAAAATTAATTTAAAACTAACAAATTCAAAAAAAATACCAAACAATACTTACCTCTTGCATCTTTTTGTCGTCGTGGCGCCATATTTGTGAAGAAATCCAATTGTTGTTGATGAATTTTGAAGAAATCACCTCTCCAAGAACGTGAGCTCGTATAACAGGGTTTTTGGCTATGGGCAGAGTTAAAACACAAAAAAAATGAAATGAGAAATGATATTTGGATTTGCTTTTTTCTTTTCTTTTAAAGAGACATAACGTGAACGCATTATAACACGAACGCGTTATAACGCGAACGCGTTATGGCTTGTTTTTTTCTTGTTTGGCCACAAAAGTGCGACCATCTTGGTGCACTTACCCGCATGTCTCTATGTACATATGCATCTATCTATCTACATATCTATGTAAACATTTGTAGATGCATATATGCATGTATGCATATGTCTCTGGAAATATCTATGCATATATGTATTTATGCATATATGTATGTGTGTATAGATGCATCTATGTGTATATGGATGCATGCATATATGTTTACATCCATACATGCATTTATGTGTGTCTACATGGATGTATCTGTACATATATATACATATGTATATATATATATATGTGTGTGTCTATATGTCTTTTCTACGAGAGAGTTTACAGTGACAGGGCAATGGTTGTCATGGTTCCAAAAAGGACACTTGTAGACAAGTTACTTCAGGCAATAAATAGTTATTTTCATCAGTTTTCTTTTATTTTAAATTCCATAGGAAGATTGGGTTTCACAGTGCTTAGCCTACGCTAATCTTCATAGACTAGTTCCTCGGATGAACAATTGTCTTTTCTCCAATGTACAATATGGGAGCTCAATGATAACTTGGTGCTTATGAGTTCTCTAAGGATTACATATCTTCAATTACTGCAGAACTGTTCCATAGTGAAAACTTTAGAGCCACTGTGATGTTAGCATGTGCCATAATGGGACCTTTCGAACAATATGTGGACAATGTGTTGAGAAGGCTTTGCAGGCTGTTAGGCAAATGCAATTTACAGATATAAGCCTAAACTCCACAATTGCTTTCAGCTTTCTCATTGTCATTAAAGCATAAAGGAAAGAGGATTTTTTCCAAACTTCTAATTTATGTACTTTTACATGATAATTCACCTTATTAATTAATGAATCAAATTATCTTAATTAATTAATCTTCTTTTCCCTTCTATCATTTCATATCTAATTAATTAGGTAACTGCTAAATAGTATTTACATACATAATAATTAAAACAAAGAAATAATTATAACTATCCTTGTGCACATTTGACCCATCAATCAAAGTCAATTAATTAATTTGATTCCACCTGTTCACTGATAGTATTCACATGCAATTTCCTTGAGAAGTCTTGAAAAAGAGGATTACTCACACACCAATAAGGATTCTCATTTGTAACGTCCCTATCCAAATCATCTTCATTGAATAAGATGTTGTGGCATACATTAATTGGATGTATGTCATCATCTTTCTTATTAGGATGCCAACAACCTTGGTTTGTATTTCTCCTTGAGTGTATCTAAATGCCACGAGTTATGAATCCTACTTGCATGTGGCTTGATTGCACAAGTAATAGTAAGTGCTACATAATGGTACAAAATAAACTTATGCAAATGGAAATGAAATGACCCCATTTAGTTAGAAAATAAATATTTATCTAGCTTTCACTATTAAGTGATAGCTGGTCTAGCATTAAATAGTAGCTAGAAATTGTTTTTATCATAACTTAATAGTGCTAGCACAGGTCTGTGTTATTTTTTGGCTTAGTATTAACAAGTTGCCATGGCTTATTTACACTTCTTCAGATGCTTAAGCAAATATGGCATCTATTCCATTGATTTCTCTTAAAGAGCTTACGCCACCATTGCAATAACAAAATTACACTAATGCATGCAAATGCAAAAAATGTTCTATATTATAGGGTACACAAATAACAATAAGTATTTTAAAATTATAAAATATAATTTGCATTATAAGAAACAAAAGTTCTTACTTAGGTTCTTTCTCATCGAAATGAATCTACATGAGAATTCTATTTTGTTTTTATGAATAACATAGTATATGTCACTCACTATACTCATTTGTCTAAATTGTCCTTGTAACAGGGATCGGTGCTTTCAACTGTATTTAAACAATCACGCACAAACTGCAATGTGAGGTTAGCATATTAACCTTCTCCCTTTTTTTTCTGAAAAAAACAATACAGATTTTTCCAAATATGCACTTCTAGGAAGATTTCCCATGGTTGTAGATGAAATAGTATATGTTTTTACAGTTTGCTCACTTCTCAATTTTGTCATTGTACTAGGAAAAATTACTTGTGCCTATAATAATAGCTAGAATTTGTACATTGCTGCAAGTATACTTGATCATTCAATAGCAGATTGTAAGGTCAACTCTCCAAATTGTCTTTCTTCTTTTCTTGAAATGCAATTGAAATTCTTCAATATAATGACTGCATAAAGTTCTTTTTCATGTTTTCATTTTGTCATCTTGTATTCCTCATTTCTTTGAACACAAATGATTTAAAAGGTTGCTTGCACATATAGAAATAGGAAAATGCATTTTCCACAATTGCAATAGTAATTTGTCTTCGAAAAATAGAACAAGTTTTGCTTATGTGTTAACTAGTTATACTTCCTCTATACAATATCCATAGAATAGAATGAACTGCTAGAATGCAATTTTTAAACCCTTTTTACAGTTTCAAATAGCCTATAAAGTCATAAGTCTTTGTTTTATGTCAACTGGTTTTTACCTATATGCATTTAAGGCAATTTTGTTCATAAGACTACTTATATCTGTGGCAAGTTGCTATGCACTGTGCAAGTGAACGTGTGTTTAATCTTCCTGTATTGCAAAAAAAGACCACAAAGTTAATTTCAAAAGCTGACATGGCACATGAGTACAATGAATGATGTACTACGTTACTCATAGACATGACGCAATATTTTTCCATGGTCTTGTTTACATGCAAAATGACATTAACCACAATTTTTTTTTGCTCACATTGCCAATTTCACTGTGTGCTATAAACCTCTACAGTAAGAGAAAACTGACGAAAGAAACTATTTATTGCCTCAAGTAACTCGTTTGTGGTTCTAGACACTATAACTATAACAAAGTCTGCTCAATCACTATAAACTCTCCTAGAACAAAGACTTGTACAATAGAAAAATAATTTGTGCAAAGTAATACTCATGCTTAACAAGTGACTTAAGTAAATAACGAATGAACAAAGCAGCCTGGCTATACATGTCCACCAAGCCATTCCAGCAGTTTCTCATCCAACCACATGCTATTTAATGCATTTACTTTGCATTTATGCACTGTGTGCCTGCACTTGTGAGTTTTAATCTCTTTTTTTTATTGTTTAATTGATCTATGCCTTCACTTTTGCTCAATGGACCTATGCCTTCAATTTTTCCTCAAATTTTTAAAACTCAAATTCTTTTTAAAGCTACTCCCACAAATAAGAAAAGCCATAGATCTTCTTTGATCAATCAATGCCTTTGCATTTCCCTAATTTTTTTAAAACAGAAATAATTTATGAAACTATTCTCTACATGCCACTTAATTCATGTTTATGTGAATAGCTTTTAAAATCATTCTCTTTGAGAAAATCAGTCACTTAGAACTACATAGAAACAAAGGAATCCAATTACACAAAAAATTTAAAGACCATAGCCTGAGATTGACAATGTGAGAAAAAAAGATTCTTATCCACCATTTCTTGCATGTAAACAAAGCTACCTGAAAATATTGTTTTGTGTTTGTGGCATTGAAAGTATACATCATGCATTGTACTCATTTATCCAATTTTTCAATGTAACAGGAATAAGTACATACAATCCTGGTGGGGGACAGTGGATGACAAGGTCAGGTTGAAGAATTAATACTATTTTTCCCTTGTGCTTCTAAAAGATTGTTTGTTGGATAATATGACATGTAGGCTTCTGCTACTACTCAAGATCCATTTTCCAACATATATAGAGATTATTATCTTCCAAAATGCTCGACAACATGATTAATACTATAGAATGCTATTGAGTAAAAGCACATAGGCAACATAGGATAAAACTATAGATTTTGTAATCTAGATGATAGTGTTTGATACTATTCATACATAACATCTGCTATTCTCAAACACTTTAGGATACAAAAGAAATAAAGAAAATGATAGACATTGACACCTACGAATTGACAAAGCGCCCCCAAATATCAAACATTGACTACGCGCTTAAGAGCGAGGGGCTTTGCAGATTAAGTACTTTTGCATACAATGTTGGCGATTATTTGTTTGACTCATTACAACTACTGCTTAACAATCGCTACACATAAATTCAACTACGAAATGAAGCTATAGATTACTTCTTGAGTTGCCTTCAAAACAAGGACAAAGAAGCAATAAAATCATACAGCTATGAACTAGATCCTGATACTCTATATACATTGCACAAAGTACATGATCTGCAAACATATTTCTGTAGAATGTGATTATCTGCAAAGCCACAGGCAGATTGCACTGAAAGTGGATTGTGGGGTGACTTATTCTGCATTCACTGGATATCCAAATGGTTGAATATACAAATATTCCTTTGGTCAAGAACAACAGCAAGAAGGTACTTACAGTTCAATAGTTCTGATTACACAAAATCAGTCTCTATACTATTTCATGACATGAATTCTTTAAGTGGACACTTCGAACCATTGTTAAAAATTGAAACACAAAACGTAACTTCAAAACAGCCTGTAGGTTCACATGAAATTAAAAAATTGTGCACAAAGTATCCTTGAATATCAAACATTGACAATGCCCTTAGGGCTGAAGGCCTTTGTAGATTAAGCACATTTGCATACAATGCTGGCGATTGTTTGTTTGACTCGCTTCAAGTACTACTTAATAATCAGTACACCTCAACTCAAATATGAAATGGAGCTATAGATCATTTCCTAACTTGTCTTCAAAATAAGGACAAAGAAGCAATTAAATCATATAACAATGAACTAAATCCTAATACTTTATATACATTGCACAAAGTACATGACCAAGAAACATACTTTCACAAAATGTGATTGTTTGCAAGACCATGCACAGACCATAGTGAATGTGGATTGTGGGGTGACTTGTTCTACATTCACTGGATTTCCAAATGGTTGAAAATACAAATAAGCCTCTAGTCATTGACAACATCAAGAAAGTACTTAGATTTCAATGATTCTGAATATACAGAATCAGTCTCTATACTATTCCATGATACAAACCCTTGGGCTAGACATTTTGAGCTGCTTCTAAGAATCAAAGCCCAAAATCTAACTCGCCAACACTCAACAAGCTTACTCCAACTTAAAAAGTTGATCAGAAGTCGTCCACAATACAAAATTACTTACTTGAACAAGACACATGCTTTGCCAAAAAATAAGAAGAATTTGATACCATTTGTCACATCAAACAATTTTAAACATAAATCAACAATAAGACTTAATCACCTGAAGAACTTGATTAGAAAAGAAAAACAAAAAGAAAATATACCTACCAGTCCAAAGAAAAAAAAAACATTGTCACCAATAGAAATTTATAAAATAGCAATACAAGATACACCAAAATACCCATGTGCAATTTTCCAAGTGCTCTGTTTGAACAAGGACATCAGGACATTCAAAGAAAAACAAAAAAGAACTATATTGTAAGCTACTACAATCAGATTCCTTACCATTCACATATTTCATATGCCATGTATGTTACTTTGCATTAAAATAGTCCACTATTCCAAAGTATGCTACCCCACAGAAAATAAGAACTAATAGACCATTGTGCTATGTGCAAAATTTAACTCAGCTAGAAGAATGACTTGTCTCACTTAGAATTGCATTTGCACAGATTTGGGAATTAGGGTTCAAAAGGTCTCAAATAGGCCTAACAGGTTCTATTATAAATGTTCCTGTTGACATGAACATTGTACAAAGAGCATTACCATAATCAATTAAAAACACACAAACAATTGTTGTTTCATTGAAAAGGCGCTTACAATACAAAAATGCATTTCAAAAAGGCATGGTGCGCCCAAATGTCATCATGCAAGCTTTGACTCAATTAACAAGGACACCATTATACAAAATGCACAAAGTCCACATAAACCAAGATTGGCAAGAAGTTCTCCAATGCACTCAAGAAAACGAAGACAATAGTCCACAAAATACAAGTGAAATAGAATCAGATAGTGAAATGGAAAATGAAAACCCATCAGAAACATTGATACATGGATTTACTAAGTCTAGAAGTATCCATAACATAGAAGACAAGATTATTGAAATTGCGCCTGCAGAGGACAAGTATCCAATTGGAATATTTAAGGACATGTATGCTGAAGAAATGAATTTCCCAACTTTATTCTTTGGCAAACCACGTGATAATGACATTGTAAAAAACTTTACATATCAGAAAATAGTACGCTGGGAGCTCTTACAGTCATAAAGACAATTTGCATATCATACAACAAACACTTTTTTCAAAGCTATTAAGGTACTAATACATCAAGTATTGTCTACAATGACAATAAGAATCTGAAAAGGCCAATTAAAAGGACAAAAGCTATTTGCAAAAGACGTTAAACACAAACCAAATCTAGAAAAAATTCTTAAATCAAATATTGGATATGTTGATTTCAAAAGAATAAGAATCTCTCCAGACTATTCACAACAACTTAAGAAAAATGTATTTGCTATGATTCGACAACTAGGACCACCGACATTTTTCACCACTTTCACTAGTGCTGAGCAAAATTGGAATCCACTAATTCAAACATTACAAGAGCTGCACAATCTACACCAATAAGCACAAAACCGTTAAGAATCTAATGACCCAACACACATTGACAAATTTGAACTAATCAAGAAAGACCCTATCACTTGTGCACGTTACTATAAACATAGAATAAATGCAATAAAAAAATTGATACTTATAGATGACTCTTTCTTTGGAAATGTCATTGATTACTTCTCAGTCACTGAGTTCCAAAATCGAGGAAATGAACATGATCATTTCCTCATATGGGTTAAAAATGCACCAATCTACACAGAAGATAACAACATGGACATCATAGCTTTTGTTGATAAGTATATTACTTGCGACACCAAAAATTTGGAACCTGCTTTAGCAATGCTACACAAACATCATCATACAAAGAAATGCAAGAGATTAAGAAAATGACTTTGTAGATACAATTTTCCTTTCCCACCAATGCAAAATTCAACTATACTTTTACCAATACTCAAAAAGACTGAAGCGATAACTGCAAATGCCACTGACATCTTTGCAAAACTCCAAAAAGCAAACTATGACGAAACATTCACTTTTCAAATGTTCTTGGAAGAAATAAACTTAATTGACAATGAATACATTGAAGCTTTGAGCTCAACATTAAATAGGCCCACACTTTTTTTACAAAGAAAACCATCACAAATATGGAACAATAGTTTTTCAAGGAAAATTCTAGATCTTTGGAAGGCTAATACAGATGCACAGTTTGTCCTCAATGCATATGCTACTGCAATGTATTGTAGCACATATATTTCAAAAGTAGACAGGTCAATGACATATGCATTCAAAAGAATACGTACATACCACAAGCAAGAAAATATTGATGCAATACGAATGGTGAGTAAACTTGGAAATGCCATGCTTAACTTGCAACAAATGTCATCACAACAAGCTGCACATATTGTTTTGTCACTTCCATTAAACTACAGTTCAAGAAAATGTATATTCATTGATACACGATCTGACAATGATCACACATTTATACTAAAATCTGTTAAACAATTGAGCAATGAGCCAGACGAATTAGAAAATGTTCTTGCAAAATCTATTATAGACTACTATTTAAAACGTCCTAAAACAATGGTGGACATATGCCTTGCAGAATTTGTTTCAAGATACAACAAATACGGTGCTACAATTGAACCAAAGGCCAAGCCAAATGTGGTACGGTTTATCAATTTCAACAAACACTTTGATATAGAGAATCATTGTAGAGAGCAATTGGTTCTCTATGTTCCATTTACCATTAATGAGCATACACTCAAACAAAACTTTGACTCTTGGGAACATGCATGCATGTACCATGGACAAACCATTCAAACAAATAGTGCAAAGTTCATCCACAGCACAAACTCCACATGGGGTGACATTGACAAAGCTATAAATGATCTTCATTCTCTTGAAGATGAAAAGCTCATTAACCTACCAATGCAAGCAAAGCTTCACTAGAAAGAACTATATGACATACAAACAGACCTTCCAAACATAGGTTGTTCTAACCCAAATACCATGCATTCCAATGGATTTGAAATTGCAAAGCACCCACAGATTATAGATAACAATGAATACTACAAGTTAAGATGAATGTTAAATAAAGAACAACAAGCAATTGTTAAAGATGTTCTCATAAAAAAGATGAAAAATCCACAAAAGCCATTGTACTTGTTTTTGACTGGGGGAGCTGGAACATGAAATACTTTTACAGCAAAGGCCATCTACCAAGCTCTCATTCGCATGTATAGCAATTCTGTTGACAATAATCTAGACAAACCCAAGGGCTTATTAACTGTATATATAGGTAAAGTAGCATATAACATAGGAGGATTCACATTACATTCAGCATTTCATATACCTTTTAACACATCAGAATTCCTGCCAATGAACACTGAAGTGTTTGACACTATGTCAAAGCACTATGATCAGTTGTGCATACTTCTTATAGATGAGATATCATTAGTTGGCTCAACATTCCTACAGTATATTGATAGAAGACTACGAGACATAATGAAAATGCCTACAACATACTTTGGAAACCTTGATACAATATTTTGTGGTGACCTTTACCAGGCACAACCTGTCCTTGACTCTGTGGTTTTTGAAAATAGGCCTACTCCAATTGAATTAATGCCTTATAGTTTCTGGAAAGACCATATAAAATGCTATTCATTGGTGACTACCATGAGACAAAAAGATGAAATATTTATTTCAATCCTTAATAGACTATGAGTAGGCATTCAGACAACTCATGACATAGACTATCTCAACAAAATTTGCTTTCGTCCTGTACCATTTGATTTATTGCTTCCACACCTTTTCTATAGGAGAATTGATGTTTAAGCACATAACAACAAAATGCTATCAATCATTCCAACCCAAATGATAGTGCTAGATGCAATAGATGAACTTGAGGAGGACCTTAATGCAATACGAGTATACAATCACACAATGACACTTCCATCACAAATATGCTTGAAACCAAACATTCTTGTTGAACTTTATGCAGGCAATTACAATGTTCAAGATGGCCTCGTCAACGGTTCAGATGGAATTTTTAAAGAATATACAACACAAAACAATATTGATATTGTTTGGATTAAATTTAATGACCCATCAATCGGACATCATCAATGCACAAAACTAGCACAATGCTATTCTACTATCATTGACAAAGACTGGGTGCCTATACAACGCATTGCTAGGCCAATCCAGAAAATAACAACAAACAAGAAAATTACAATTAGAAAACAATTCCCAATACAAGTAGCATGTGCACGAACCATACATCAATCCCAAGGATTGACAATGGAGGCCTTGGCTTTTGATCCCACAGGCATTAGACAGCATGGGCTAACCTATACAGCTCTATCACGAACAAAATCAGTAGAATCATTATTTCTATTACAACCTTTAACTACAAAAAACTTCAAAGTTAAAAACAAAATACAACTAGAAATGTCTCATCTCCAGACATGTGCACAATGGAAATTTGATAACCAAAGCACATGTTCATAAAAAAAATCACATATGCTCCTATGTACATTGAACACTCGTAGCTTGAAATCACATGCAGAAGAAATTGTCAATGACTATGGCATAATGCAATATGATATCTTCTGTCTCCAAGAAACACATATGCATCCCTTTGAGCTAAATATCTTGTTGTAGTATTTTGATAGCTTCTCTGGACATAACATACATGGCATAGCAACTTTAACCAGGAAACATTTATTCCTATCAAAATCAAAACAACATGAAACATCAAATATTGAAGCCATCACATCAACATTAATGCTATCTAACAATGAACTCAATGTTTGTAATATTTATGCAAGACCTGCAACTGCCATAGACGAAGTAATCACAATCTTGCAAATAACTATTGCATCCACAAATTCATAAAACATGTACATTTTAGGCGATTTTAATGTACACATGTTTTCTGAAAGCAGAAGCAAAAAAATACTTCACAATTATATGCAGCAGAACAATATACAATTTATGCTGGACCAACAACACAACATGGGCAAGTCAGTTACTGACCACATTTGGTCCAACACGACTACAAATATATGCTCTATCTATAAATCAGAAGCATATTGGACTAATCACAATCCAATTTTCCTAAAATTGCATGTTGCCCAACAGACAAATTCAACTTTATAGAACTTATAGCCTTATATCACTTTTATGCTTTGCAATGCCTTTTTCAATGCTATATCCATTATTTGCAAGAGATCTATGGATGAAACTAAAAGATAGTAAAAGAAAATACAAACCACACAAGAAGAATCAACACAACGGTAAAGCACTCATAGTATTATTCCTTCATACTCATTCACCCAAATCACAAATATTCAAATAACATTGTTCCAATTCTTTGCAGGACACCAAAAGATGTATCAAAAAGATAGGCAAAACAAGTGCAAATTGCACAAGAAGAGTCAGCACAATGGTAAAGTGCTTGGTTCTTCATTGTACCACCATTTTCCCAGCTTGCTAATATTAAATTAGCATTCAATTGACATTATTCATGTTCCTTGTAGGACAAGAGTCAAGAAACCTAAGATTGTTTCAATCAAACAACTAAATGCAAAAAGAGTTGGAGACACCTTCCAAGGTGATGTGCTTGTTGTCTACAAAGCAACATTGGATAAGGCCAACAAAACACAGGAAATGTTGCATGCTGATTTAACAGATCACAAAGTATAAATGACAATCACGTTAAATGTTAGTGGAAACCTTGTGTATAAACATGAGCCTAAAATAGTCTCGGGGTCAGCTATCTCAATCTCAGATTTCCAAGTTGCACCTAGGACAGATTACAACAGAGGTGACTGTGATTGCATTTTGATTTTAACAGACATAAGCACCACTGAAAACATCCCACGCCTCTGTCAAGAGTACAAATTCATTCCAAGTACGACTATCAGCCAGCTGCTAACAACTATAAATGAGTACCCAGCTGGCACAATAGTTGCACTAGTAGTTCGTGTCAAGAAAATGGGTACCCAATTTGCAGTTGACATCAAAGATGGGCACACTGACATAGATAGAGCATAGGTATTTCGGTCTACAAAAATTTTTCATGTTCTTTCAGTGTCAACCTTTTCTCATTCCATAGTGGTCTCTATAACAATTTCCGTAACAAAATATAATTCTCTCATTGAATCACAGGTGCTATTATGGTCAACATATGAGCAACAATACTTTGCAATCGAAGACCAGTTGCATACAAATAAAACACCTGCAATGCTTTTCAAGAATGTTGTAAGAAAAACATATCAAAAGAACACGTTTCACACATGTCGATCAACATTCATCTGTAACTTGAATGACAAAAGAAGCTTGGAAAAACTCAGCAACCTACTACATTCAACTTTTAAGGTAATGACATTCATTTTTTTTTTCAACTATCGCATCCAAACCTGTATTTTTTGTCTCCTCTAACAATTTTGAACCATATTCTATAGGTTTTTGGTACTCTAAAAGTAGAAAATGCATTTTCCAATCCATTTTATGCATGCTGTCCAAAATACAAATGCAAATTCACTACTTATGGCACACTCCAAGAAAAAACTACTCACTGCAAACAGTGCAACGAGCAAGTCAATTATACATTTTGTTTCCAACTTAAAACTATAATTACAACTTATGACAATCAAACAATTCAGTCTTCAATTGACCAGGTCACCATGCACCATCTATTGCCCAAACTACAAAACCTCGGCTATGAAGACTATATCAAGGACAAGTCAGCAGTGATATTCATCCTACGAGACTTCAGTGCTGAAGGACATTTTAGCCTTGACCAAATCAATGCCATTGTTGAAGCCATTTGCATTGGCAAATAGACAGGAAACATCACTAGAAGGTAAAAAAGTCATTCATATGTAAACTTTTTCTCTTGTGAACTAGCACCTCAAATCACCGTTCATACAAACTATGTTTCTAATATGTAGCATTTTCTTGGTTTTACAGGAAACTAGGAATACAGGAGTACAAATTTACATTGTTCAGACTTTAACTTTTTCTCCTTTCCATGCTCCAAGACATTTCACTGGTTTTGACATGTTAAAGACATCTTTGGTTTTAAAATACTCTATTGCTATTATACATTTAGACACTTTTATAGCTTACTATGTTAAAGTCTTCTCGAATATGGACATCTGAAAATCTAATTTTGTTTTTTGCACCTACGAAGATAGTGGTTCTCTATGTACATCCGACATATATGTTCAATAATTATTAGCCCTCTATGCATAATGCCATTCAAACTATATAGTTTAAATGTTTCCTTTTGCATTCTGTCATTTCTAGCTTTTCCAATATTTGCTCTCTATTTCTTATGTTTTCAAGAGTTTATGGTGACTGAGTAGAAGTTGTTATGGTTGCACACTCCACACCCATAAACAAGTTACTTGACGCAATAAATAGTTATTTTCCTCTGGCTTTTTTCATTTTATGTTGTTAATGCAACCAAGTCTCGAAACTGCTATTATGCATTGTACTTTATAGTCACTTTTCCATCACACATTCTAATGTATAAAGTACATCCCTGTATAGAGAAATACATTTGTTGCTTTCCCTGCATCTATGCATATTTACATGTATATATGCCTCTATGTCCATATGCACATATGCACATTTTTATGTATGCATGTATTCATCTAAGCTTCTACGTATCCCTGTATGCAATTGCGTATACATGCGTCCATGCATTTATGGATGTGCCACTCTAGCCTTGTAGAAATTTATTCTATTCTATGGATATCGCATATAGGAACACTAATTAGCTCTTTCATTGTAGACAACAGTTGTTTTCGTAAATGCCAAATACAGCTTATATGTATCAAGCTACATATATACTCAGACTTAAAACTATTGATTTATGATCTCTATTGTTCCATTTTTCGTATACATGTTACTATTGCAATCAAATGTGTAAAGCATTCATGTCCAAAGAAATTAGAAACAAGAGTGGCAATATGTTACAGAACCTTGTGTTATGCCTTTATAGCAGTTTTTTCATTGCATTTCAAGAAAAGCACAAACTAAAATTTTATTCATATTATTTCATCTATGGCATTTATAGCTTTTGCAATAATTATTACAGGCATAGAGTTCAGTGTTAAATAGTTCTATTCTTCATATCATGGCTTCAACATTCTCCATGTCAAATTGCATTATGTGACAAAGTTAACATGTGAAAACCAGAGTGTCCATTATGAACACTTATTGCATTCCATGGAACCACATTTCTTTGAGGAGTTTTTTTGAACAATTCGCTTCCCTTATGTATGCTTCCATATTTTGCATATGTTCCTATGAACACATTAACTATAACAGTTCACAAAATTCTTTTATCCTTTATGCTTTCATCATAGCGAAAAAGCTCAAAGCAATTGCAGAGTTTAGGTTTACAGGACTTAGGCTTATAGAACACAAAAACAACACACAGAAAGTAATAGAGATGCATAGCAAGTGGCTTATCTCTATATTAAATGACCAAAGTACCCTATCCACGTGTGGCCACCAAGCCATTCCAGTGCGTTCACCTCCAGCCAAATGCCATTTAATGCATTTTCTTTGCATTGATGCATTGTGCTCGCATTTTCCTGGTATTTAAATGCATTTAATCTGCATTCATGGATTGCGTACCTCTAGCTGCCAACTTTTACACTATGCCTTTGCTTAAATTTATTTAATCATTCTATGTTTTTACATTTTCCCAAATTTTTAAAACAACAATGATTTATAAAGCTACTTGAACGAATAGAAAAATAGATAAATGCTAATCTTCCAATATTAAAAATAGCTCTCCAAATTCAAACTATACAAAAAAATAAGTAATATGTTATATGCTGAAATGTGATTGGCTGATGCTGCCGATTAAAAAGCATTTCGGGCAAATGCATACGCAAATTAAAAATGGGTTCACAGGAAAGAGCTTTTGATTCTGAATCCATATGCATTCTTTGATTACAACTAGTGGTTGAAGGTACATAATTCATTGATGCAAACTCAATGCATTGAATGGCATCTGGCTAAAGGGGATGTTGTTTGGATTGCTAATTAGTCTTTGAATATATAACAAGGTTCAAGGAGAAAACTCTCATTATCGCACATGTTGACATAATTTTGGTTCCAAAGCTCTCTTTATGGAACTACTTTGCAGTAATCAAAAAAATACAAACTTTATAGGGCTCACATGCATAAAGTAAAATGGACAAGAGGGTTTCTACATAATTCCTATCAAACACAAATGAAACCTTCTCATTTCAACAAGAAATTTGAATAGATAATACTAAAAGTAGTTTAAAATATGAATTTATAATCAAACTATAAGAATTCCTTAAAGCACTATGAAACCCTACTTGCATTTCTCAATTGTGAACAAAGAAAAAGGTTCATTCTAGAAACTCACCCTGTACTCTTTTCTTGAAAAATTTGCTACAATTGCAGAATTTAGGTTTACATTGTTCCCAACTTCTCATTACAGCACAGGTTAATAACACATTGGTTCTAAAGCTCTCTCTATGGCACAGCTCTATAGCAATTGAAGATATATAGTCTTTACAGGGCTCACATGCAGTCAACAAAATAGACAAAAGGGTTTTTAGATAATCCCTTTCGAACCACATTTCATGGATCCACATTTATTCCATGACTTTTGTCAAATAGTTCACTTGGATTTTGTATGCTTCCATTTTTTGCATATGTTCCTATGAGGACGATACCTATGACATTTGACAAAATTCTTTTATTTGCATGCATCCATACATCCTACCTAGAGATAGACATATACATGCATCCATGTGTACTACAATACATGCATCTATGTATACATGCACCCATGGATCTATGTATCTATGCAACTTCATATGCAATCCATGGATATTTCCATACATGCATATTTAAGCGTTTATGTATCCAACTATGCATCCATCTATCTATCCATGCAACTATGTTTCTATGTATTCTTCTACCTATAGATGCATCCACGCATATATGTATCTGTGCTTCTATGTACATATTTATACACGCATCTATCCATATATGTGTCGATGTATCTATGGATACATCTATTCATAGATACATGTATCTACGCATATATGGATACCATGATAGATTTCCACATCCATGTATCTATGGATACATGTATCAAGTAGCTCATTTTTGGGTCTTGACTCTGTAGCAACAACATCTCGTGTGACTACACAGATCTGCAGAATAACAAAAATGAAATGCTCAAATTAATCACAATGCATCTCTAGTCACTTAAATCTATATTACATGTTAACTCCACATGCCATTTAATGCATTCACTTTGAAACACAAACAAGAAAACAGCTAAGTACCACTTTCCAAATAAAAAAAATAACTTTTGAAATATCAACTTCCAGAATTAAATACCAATATGCATAAAGTGATCATATTACCCTAACTAGATGACTATGAAGCACATGTTACCTATGCAATCTAAAATCTAAAAATACATACCATCCTTATGCACCTATGCACAAGTACATACTGTCTAACATATTAACATGTACATGGTTTTCCACTGCTGCTTTGTTAATTGGCTTTGACTAATAAGTGAAATCTGTAGAAGTATAGTTATAATTATTTCTTTCCTTTATTTCTTTCAGTTCCCAACCCCATGGGGTCATTCTATACTTACTATTAATTTTTTAATACAACTACATGCAAGTAGAAATCACAACTCATGGCATCCTTATACACTTATGCACAAATACATGCTCTCTAACATATTAACATGCACATGCTTTCCATTGCTACTTTGCTAATTGGCTTTAATTAATAGCTGAGATGTGCACAACGATAATTATCATTATTTCTTTCTTTTAATTTTTATGTATTTAAAGACTAAGTAGCAGCTACCTAATTAATTACATATGCATTTTTACAAGGGTAAATCAGCACTACAAACTCCATAACAATGACACAGTTAACATGCAAATCTCAAGGCGTTCAGTCTAAATACTCATTGATTACTATATGCTAAACATAATTCAATTTTATATGCTTCTGTATATGCATAAATACATATGTCTTTTTCTTCATTTCATTATGTATCTATGTATCCATAGATGCAATCATGCATATATCGATTTATGCATATATCTCACCATCTCTCCATGCATCTGTCTATATATGTATGGATGTATCTATGGCTACATGAATACATCAATTTATGCATATATGCACCTATGAATTGCATGCACACATCCATGTATATATGCATCTATCGATATCTTGCATGGATACATGTATATATGCATGTATGGAATCATGCACCCATGTATTTGTCTTTGTCTCTACCCATCTGCAAATGCATATATGCATATTTCTACACATCCATTAATCTGCACACCTCTCTCTATAACATATCTATCTCTTTTTGCATACATGTGTCTATGCATCCATCTATGCATGTGTGCATGTACTATATGTACATATGCATTTGTGCATGCATATACAATACTCTTCCTTACAACACAGGCATGTACAACAGAATACAACATCCACAAAGCAGCTGTGATACATTGCAACTGGCTTAACTCTATATTAAATGGCCAAAGTATGTTGGCCACCCATTGCCACCAAGCCATTCCAGCGCCTTCCCCACCAGCCACATGCCATTTAATGCATTTGCTTCAATTATTTTGACCTCTCTATGTGTTCGCATTTTCCTGATATTTCAATGCATTTAATTTGCACTCATGGATTACGTACCTCTACTCACCAATTTTATAAACTATGCCTTTGCTTAAATTTATTTAATCAATCTATGCGATCGCATTTCACTGATTTTCTATAACAATAATGATTTCTAAAGCTATTCTAACAAATAGAAACAGATAAATGCTAATTTTCCAATATAACAAAATTTAAAGGTATATGTTGATATACATTCATGCATATTGTCCATTCATGCATATATGCATATATGCCTTCATCCATATTTGCATGTGTATATGAATACATCCTTCCATGTAACATATGCATTTGTATCTATATGCAAATATGCATGCATCCATGTATACATGTATTCATTTCTCCATCTGTCCATGTAGTTCTGTTTTCTGTGTATACATGTGTTTGTTGATGCATCCATGCATATATCTATGAATAGCTCTATGTATTTCTCTCTCCATGCATTTATTGTTCTCTAACGCATCAGCATTTGCATTTTTTCAGTTTCATGATCTTCCAAATTTATTGTTTTCATAGTATATGCATAACAACTTCCACTTTGTCTTCTATTTTGACTCTTCTATCCTTAAATATCATTATATTTTTATATCTATTCTTCTCTTGTCGCATTTCAAGGAAGCTCAAGGATCTCAGCACCTTGTTGAGTATGAAGGAGAGTGAGAAATGGGACATGAGTCTTTTTTCTATGTTTATATTGACACACTCAGCCATATGATGATTTTAAAAAGCATAACCTAACAAACTAGACATTCTTCCACCCTTTGTTGGAAGAAATAATCACTTCATACCCTATCAATTCCATTCATTTCCATTTCCACCCTTGCACGCCCTTACTTCTCAAATCAAATACATTTCAAAATCCATTTATATGCTTGCCTTGCATCATACCAATGTGTCGCATTCCTTTTTTCATTCAATCCAGCTCACTCATTCAAATTTTTATTTCTTGCATTTATTTTTAAGCATATAACTAAAAAATCATAAATTCATACCATTTACATTCCATTCATTCTCATATCCACTCTCGCATATCCTTGCCTCCCATATCAAATACTTTTCATAACTTATTCATACACCTTACTTGCATCTCATCATTCTCTCAATTGCCTATCTTTGTTGCACTCACATAACTCATTCTTCTTTTTTACCCTCACCTATCTTTATCTATCTATACCTCAAATATACCTTCATCCATCACAACAAAATTCACACCATACCAAACAAAGAAAAAGATGAAGAAAATATCAAGGTTATGCAATTAAACACCGAGGGCTTCGAAAATAACAATCATAACATTCAATTGTATTCAAGAGTTCTTTTCAAAACGTCTTTTCTAAATCTTGTTTATTACAGTTCCTAAAAGCACATATGATAGTTTCTTAAAGCCTAAAATGTGTAATCAGATTTAACAAATATTTACATGTATCCATGCATTCAAATGCATCATTAGATATCCTTTATACACTTGTTCAAAAAACAATAATGTATATGTTTCAAATGCAAATTGTTTCTGACATTTCTAACTTTATGCACACAGCCATTCATAGATTCTTGTTTGTGTACCAAATTACATGGACACATGTATACATCCATGCATGCATAAATGTTTACATGGATCCATATATTTATGCATTCCTTTGATATATGCATTGGTGATAAATAGTTCATTTTCCCTGTTTTCTTGCGTTCACTACTGCAAATGCAAGTTGAGTCTCATTGTGCTTTGACAAATTTGTATTTCTAATCGATTTTAGTGTTTTCCATTCAAATCTCTCGTTCAAATGTCAATGATTCCTTTCACTCTTCTATGCATTATGCGCACATGGATACATGTAAACATGCATTCTTCTGTACATGGATGGCTCAAGCATTGTTACAAATGTTTAAGATTATTTGCATTTAATAATTCAAACAAAATAGTAATTCATTTTTGCTTCCTGAATAAGATCATAAAGGACGTTTATTACTGCAAATGTATACATACACCCATGTAAAAATGCAAGTATTCATTGGTATATCTATCAAAAAGTCCACGCATTTATTCTTTTCATAGTATATGCATAACAACTTTTGCTTTGTTTTCTCTTTTGACTCTTGTATCCTTAAATATCATTATATTTTTATATCTATTCTTCTCTTGTCGCATTTCGAGGAAGCTCAAGGATCTTGGAACTTTGTTTAGTATGAAGGAGAGTGAGAAATGGGACATTAGTCTTTATTCTGTGTTTGTATTGAGACACTCAGCCCTATGATGATTTTAAAAAGCATAACCAATAACAAAATAGACATTCTTCCACCCTTTCTTGGAACAAATGATCACTTCATACCCTATCACATCCACTCAATTCCATTTCCACCCTTGCACATTTTTTCTTCTCAAATCAAATACATTTCAAAATCCATTTATATGCTTGCCTTGCATCACACCAATGTGTTGAATTCCTTTTTTCTTTCAATCCAACTCACTCATTCAAATTTTTATATCTTGCATTTAATTTTTAGCATACAACTCAAAAATGATAAATTCATACCATTTACATTCCATTCATTCTCATATCCAGTCTCACATACCCTTGCCTCCCATATCAAATACTTTTCATAAGGCATTCATATACCTTACTTCCACCTCATCATTCTCTCAATTCCTTCTCTTTCTTGCACTTACATAGCTCATTCTTCTTTAATACCCTTACATATCTTTATCTATCTATAGCTCAAATATACCTTCATCCATCACAACAAAATTCACACCATACCAAAGAAAAAAATGAAGAAAATATAAGGGTTATGCAATTAAACACTGAGGGCTTTGAAAATAACTATCATAACATAGAGTTCTATTCAAGACCTCTTTTCAAAACATTTTTTCTAGATCCTGTTTATTACAGATAACTGAGAGCACATATCACAGTTTCTTGGAGGCTAAAATGTATGGTCAGATTTAACAAATATTTACATGTATCCATGCATTCAAATGCATCTTTAGATATCCTTTATACACTTGTTCAAAAAACAATAATGTATTATTCTTTTGTTTCAATCATAAATGTTTTTTGTATATCTTTCAAATGCAAATTATTTCTAACATTTCTAACTTTATGCACACAGGCATATATAGATCCTTGTTTACATACCAAATTACATGGGCACATGTACACATCGATGCATGCATAAATGTTTACATTGATCCATATATTTATGCATTCCTTCCATATATGCATTGCTAATAAATAGTTAATTTTCCCTATTTTCTTTCATATAATACTGCAAATACAAATTGAGTCTCATTGTTAACATAGAGTTGTATTCAAGAGTTCTTTTCAAAATGTCTTTTCTAAATTCTATTTATTATAGATCCCTAAAAGCACGTATGATAGTTCCTCAAAGGCTAAAATGTATAATCAGATTTCAAAAATATTTACATGTATCCATGCGTACAAATGCATCATTAGATATTCTTTATACACTACTTCAAAAAACACTAGTGTCTTATTCTTTTGTTTCAATCATAAATGTTCTTTTTTATATGTTTAAAATGCAAACTGTTTCTGACATTTCTAACTTTATGCACGCAGGCATATATAGATTCTTGTTTACATACCAAATTACATGGACCCATGTACACATCGATGCATGCATAAATGTTTGCATGGATCCATATTTTTATGCTTTCCTTCGATATATGCATTCATAATAACTAGTTTTTTTCTCCTGTTTTCTTTCATTTAAGACTGCAAATGCATGTTGACTCTCATCCTACTTTTAGACTTGTTCAGATGCCAAGGATTCTTTTCACTCTTCCATGCATTATGTGCACGTCGATACATGTATACATGCATACATGTATACATAGATGCCTCAAGCATTGTTACAAATGTTTCTCTCAGTAATTTGCATGCAAAGTGCTATAAACATGCAAATTATTTTAGTGTAGCTACATTTTATCTTATGTTATAAGGTTCTTTATATCTTTCCAAATTTATTTTTGTTTAAAATATATACACAAAAATATTTATTCGTATTACATATACAAAATTAAAATCTTATTTATAATAAAATCAATACCTTTGTACTGTTTCAACTAAGAATTTATTGTAATATTTATTTCACTTATTCCATTTTAATAAATCAAATTATTACATTTTATTTTGAATGTAAAGTGCTATAAACATGTGAATTATTTTATTCTACCTACATTCTATCTTAGGTAATAAGGTTCTTTATTATATCTTTGCAAATTACTTTTTGTTTAATATATACACACAAATATTTATTCGTATTACATAAACAAGATTAAAATCTTATTTATAATAAAATCAATAGCTTTCTAGTGATTCATCTAAGAATTTATTGTAATATAATTACATTGTTCTATACACAAAAATATGTTTTCATATTACATAAACAAGATTAAAGTCTTATTTATAATAAAAACAATAGCTTTATATAGAAGTAACCTTCATACTACATTAAAAAAAAGATTGATTAATCTTAGAAAATTTTACACTCAAATGAGCTACCCCTATCAATGTTCCACCTAACACTAGTGTTCCTACTAGCACTTGCATATTGTGATATAATAAACTAAAATAACTTAGTTGTATTAATTAACGTAACATGTGTTTTAGAACATTACACTAAACATTATTTTATTTACAAATAGACATAGAGACAAAAAAAGGGATATGGTAAACTTTGTTTCGCCATGCATATAACTATAGCTCATGTGAAGAATGCATTTTTTTTTAGTGCTTGTGCACATGTTTTTGTAAATTGTTACAAATGATATTTGATGCTTTACAAATATTCCTACACCAAAACTTTGTTCGAATTCAAATGACTAATGAATTTATGCAGCAAAAGGTTTATTAAAAAATAAAAATAAAAATTGTACATTGGTCATAAGTAGTTTATTTCTCTTGTTCTCTTTCATTTAATATTGCAAATGCAAGTTGAGTCTCATCGTGCTTTGAGACTCATTCAGATGCCAAGGATGCTTTCAACTCTTCTATGCATTATGTGCACGTGGATACATGTATACATAGATGGCTCAAGCATTGTTACAAACGTTTCAGATTATTTGCATTTCCTAATTTAAACAAAATAATAATACATTTTTGCTTCCTGATTATGATCACAAAGAATGTTTCTTCTCGCAAATGTATACATGCACTCATAAAAAACCAAGTATTCATTGGTATATCTATAAAAAAGTCCACGTATACATGGTACCCATAAATGCAATTTTGCATGCATCCATCAACACATGTTAACTGTTCACATGTCTCTATGGACCACGTTACCCATGGACCCTAAACATTCCACGCATTAATGCACCATTGCAAATTACTTTGAATTTTCCTAGCTGTATTTAATACGTTTATATTCATATCTCCTATCTAATTATTTTTTCTAACTCATAGCTAAATGCTTTTTATCCTCTCAGCAGGAACTTGACGCTTGCGTCACTTGTTTTAGTGTGTAATGGGTGAACAAAAATACTTATTAATGATGGTATATATATAATATTATAATTTTTGAAATTGAATAATATTAAGTATACATTCAAAAAATTACATTAATTATTCTCATGTTTATAATATAATTTATAAATTGTGAATATTTGTGGAAATTTAGAAATAATATTTAATTCTTTACTTTCTTTCTTTGTATAAAATGTAATGATTATTTTGATAGGCTAAATTTAGTGTATTTAATTATGTTTCTCTAAAATATAATAGGTTTTTTTTATTTGTAAATATAATAATTTAGTTTTTTTTTTTTTGACTTTTATAATATGAATGTGAAGCATATTTTCTAGTGAAAGTGTAGAAAGAATATCTAATTCTTTGCTTGCTTAATTTCTTTCTCTATTATTTTAAATTGAGTTCATTGAATGGTAGATCTTTTTCAATAATCTTGCATTATGCTAACACATTCTCAACCGTCGATGCCTTTATAATATGATTTATATACTTTGAATATTAGTGGAAAATTAGAAACAATATCTAATTCTATGCTTTTTTTCTTTGTATAAAGTGCAATGATTAATTAGATAAGGTAAATTCAGTGTAGTAAAATATTTTTTGTAAAATATACTAATTATTATTTTAATTTGTAAAATATAGTAATTATGGTTTTTTTTCATTTTTTTGTTTTATATGAATGTAAAACATATTTTCAAGTGGAAATGTAGAAAGAATATATGATTCTTTGCTTTTCATTCTTTGTATAAAGTGTTTTATTTTTTTAATATTATTTTTATTTATTTAATATTTGATTAATAGGAAAATGGTTGTTTTATGGTTTAGGACATAGAACAACACTTTTTTCCCACTATCATTCAAGGAAAAACCTAGAGATCTCAATCCAAGGTATGCAAAGGAGAGAGAGATCTTGCAATAGGGTTGTCCTAGGGTCTAATTAGAAACTAAAGTGGGGTTCACCACCAAGCTAGGGATTGGAAAGATCAATTAAATGCAAGTCCTAATGCTATAACCTAATGCCATGCAAAGCTTCACTAAAATGACCTAGAAAAGTATATAAATCAGAACAAAAAGTTGAGAGATCAGAGCTGTGCACTTGGGAATCCGAATATTCCTGTAATGAGCTCTGAAACACAGAAAATACTAGAATTAGGGCACACTGGGACTCATATGATAGTCTGAGCATATCAGTCCTACACTAGTGTTTCTAATCTAGAATAGGTTTCTGATAGTGTAGATTCAGGATCTCCAAAAATCTAGAAATTTTTGTAGTGGAACTCATAATGCCACTTTTGGCAATCTTATTTTTTCTTTTTTGGGAATTCAAAGTCCATATTTGTACTCAAATCTCTACAAATTGATTTCTAGATCCTTCAGAAAAGACAAATTAATTTCTAGATCTGAACCTGTAAAAAGACCTAC
This sequence comes from Sequoia sempervirens, assembly GCA_007258455.2. NCBI lineage: Eukaryota > Viridiplantae > Streptophyta > Pinopsida > Cupressales > Cupressaceae > Sequoia > Sequoia sempervirens. The sequence goes on from VDFB02058242.1 coordinate 552,255,444, forward strand.
AAAATAAAATATAGAGTTGATTTACTTATGGGGGTTTTCCTTGGTCAAACCCTAGTTCAGTAATTAAACCTTGATAGAAACAATGAATCTTGAATGCAAATGTGAACATAAACCCTAACCTTAAGTGTGTCTAAGATTAGGAAATCTGAAATGCAATGCAACCCTATTCTATTGTGCTCGAATGAGATGCAAGAATGAAGCATAGACATGAATGACTCACTTTGAGAGATCTCTAATCACCCAAATGAGTCCTAATAATGTATGTACCTTCCTTAGGTTGAATGTAGAATGATAATGGAGGATGGAATCACTTAGGAAATAAGTCATTAGGCTTGGCTTGATGGCTAGAACTTTGCATCTCCCTAACCTAGAATCCATCATGATTCACCATAGGAAACCATAATCAAACCTTGCAATGCTAGATCTTGAATGAAAGTGAGCTTGAAGACCTGCAAAAATACTTTAATGTTGCTCCAAGACTTCAACTTTGTTGATTACTTGTTCTTGAATGCTATTGCGAAGAATGTTTGAATGCTCTTGAATTCTTGGATCTTGAAATTGCTCTTCTAGATTATTACTTAGATGAAAGATGACTTTAGAAGCTTGTTTATATAGGAAATACACCTAATTTACCGTTATTTAGATCTCAAAATTTGACATCAACCAAAGATTTGAATTAAAAACTTGAATTTCCCACTCAAACCCTACAAAGGGCCCAAATGGAACTCATACGCCACTCCTGGCATATGGGTCCCACCTAGGGGGACATATCTTAGAAGTGGCGTATGAGTCCCACCTAGCTTTTCGGGGTGGGTTGTTAGAATTTTTAATGCTTTTGTGGATTTTTTTGGGATTTTGGTTGAAATAAGCCTTGAGATCCAAAATAAAGGGTCTTAGGGGCCTATTAATGAGGAATTAAATGGTATTTAATGCAAGGGTACTAAAATAGATCAGATTAAATGAAAATTGCACTATCTCCAAGAAGGAAGTACAATTTTGTCATTACATCTAGCCCCAACTTTAGCACCCATATGACTCTACATGCATATGTAAGCTAAAGGAATCCAAACAATGAACTTCATTTCAGAAAAGGATACTCATAATGTGGGAGAATGAAGCCCCATTGTAGCTATATGCAAAACCACAATGTTAGGAACCACATCTTGCAACACAAATTTGTTAGTCGTACAAAAATCCTCTTATCTAATTTCTTCTAGAAATCAAATTCAAGGGTAGATGTATGCCGGGATTTCCTTTGCTTTTGGAGGTGGAATCAAGGTAGAAGTCTAACGCATCAAGTTGGATAGGTCATATCATGGTATTTCCAAGTACCATACCACATAATGATAGCGGAATCATGATTCCAACATAACAAACAAAATCAAATTGAGTTCACTAGCCCCCGATATGCTAGTTTAAATGAAAAGCACTCTTAACCCTAATACAGTAAAACCCTAATTTTAACATATATACGAGTAAAAGGTGAAGTAATTTATAATTATTTTGTCTTTTACCTTCTTGTAGTTTGACTTTGTTGAAGAGTAGGTGAAAATGTCAAGCCAACAAGAGTACAAGTCCCTGAGACTTGATACATTACGAGAGGAGGTAGTGTGAGGCAACCTTCAACACCATTTTGTACCTTAGCTTTGTTTTTATGCATTTAATTTATATTTTACGCATTTCTAGGTTGATTTAGGACCCTAGAAGAAAAGTTTACAAAGCATCCCTTTTTTCGCAAAGTGTCCCCTTTTTTTGCAAAGTTCCCCCTTTTGTTGTGAAGTGTCCCACTTTTTCACAAAGTGTTGCATTTCTTTGTGAAGTGTCCCAAAAGGGAAATAAAGTGTCTAGGACCTTTAGAAAAGTACACTAGAAGAACTTTATCACATTTTTTGATTATTGATGTAAATATTTTTGGTTTTAAAATGATTATAGGACATATTTTTGCTTTTTTTGTTAGATGTTGTCTCAGTTGCGATAGTGTCTCAGCGGCAGACAATTCTATTGCATGCGAGACCTAGTCTCGACATTATTAGAGGTAGATGTTTATACATTGTAGACTACTAGTATCTACTAGGCGTACCTCATGCCTCCCATGAGGTACCATAATGCCATGCTAATGGTGTTACCTAAGAGATAGGATGTTAATACGTGTACTTTTCACCCACCTACGGGTGAGATGACGATCACCATGGAGGATGTTCATTGCATAATTTGGGTTCCTATCCACACTAAGACTGTATGCTTTGTAGGGGAGTGGCCATATTTATAGATGCATTCTAATATGGGATATTGTTTGAATGGACTGATTTGAGAGGTGATCATGGGGCCATGCATTGAGTTTTCATGGCTACTCTATGCATGATCTTCACTCTTGAGGTGTATTATGATTTTCACAGTAGCACTAGTACTTGTCTCTGATGGATAGGGAGCACACCTAGATGGAGGACTAGTCCACATGATCAGACAGATGGAGCACCATAGGACAATATACACTTGGGGCCGCAACATCTTAACACATTTATATTATGATCTTCGGAGGTTTGCGTATCATGAGGTGGATAGTATGGTGCATTATATGCTTCTATAGGTGTGGTGTTTGGAGCATATCACATAAAATAGACCAACAGGATTCCCTTTGGTATCCGCCATTGAGTACCCCTATGCCTTTAGTTATCTACTAAGACATGCATGGTAGTCTATAGATCTTTTCTATCAGAGGGTCAAATTCGATCGCATTGATCGGGAGGAGATCATTTGGAGACCTTACTAGCTAATACCACAATGGTCAGATGAGACTCAACAACTGAGGAGGATGTAGAGGGATATATTTCTTCAAGGTAGATATTATTATGTACTATGACCATTCTACTATGATCGTGTCATGCAACCATTTGGTTAGATTCAGGTAATGCCAATAGCACATCCATTTTATAGGTGATCGATGTAGAGTGCTCGAAGGCCATGAGACACTAGACAATTCACCTCTGATGATGTCATCTCTAGTGGCTTTGATGATGATGACTAGGACATGCCCCTAGTCTTTGACGCTAATGATGTCGGTACTATAGATACATATGAGGAGCGGTGGATAATATCACGACCAACTCTAGTGTTCCCAATGGATCAGTCGATAGGCTATGTAGGAGCCATCCTAGATCAGAGGGACAAGGAGGAGGATATAGCTGAGGATATAGGACTTAGGGATACCAACCTATTTTTAGATGAGATAGATCAGGACTATGACTTGGTAGCAAACCCTGATTATGAGGGAGAGGAGGAGGATGAGGAGACGATGAGTGATGGAAATGACATGAAAAATGAGGGTCTAGTTGCCCATGAGTAGGGAGATCCATCTCCAATTCATGTTACCAGATCACAATAGACAGTCATAGCATGCACCAACACCCACGACCATGGAGAGGCTATAACATCCTCCATGCCTCTTTCATAGGATGAGGTTTTCTTTACACAAATAGCTGGAGACCTAGGTGATGACATTTTATTTATGATTATGCTTATGCTTCAATTATTATGTTTTTAATTTTCATATATATATATATCATGATGTGTACTGATTATACTTACGATTTCCATCTTGCAGGTGCTATAAGAGATTTACAAGACCTCTACTAATAGGTTCCTATAGAGATAGTGCCCCCCATTCTCAGAGATGAGGCTACAAACTACATGTCCCCACCCATCATGGAGCGGGACCAAGAGTTGTTCAAGCCATATGTTGGGTTGAGGGTAGTGTATGAGGGTGTTACTAGGAATGCAAACCGAGGTGAGATTGCCTATGAGGAGATACAGTCATCTCAAGGTTTAACAAAGGTAGCCAAGCTATAGGTAGATAGAGACCACCTTGTGGAAGAGCACCGAGAGGCAATAGGATGAGAACATGCTTTAAAATATGCTTTGGATGCTCTTATCAGTTCATAATAACGATCACATACCATCATCTCTCGATGGACTATTTCTAGAAAGATGCGATCACTAGATCCCGAGGGATCCAATAGTCACAAACCACATTAGCATTGTATATATTGATGACATGTACTTGAAACTTTGGTATATATATATATATATATATATATGTGATAATCTGATTATTTATGCTAATGCGTTTAATGTTAAATGGCAATGTGATTTATCAAATAATCTTTATAAGAGTATTTAATAAATGTCTCCATGATTTAACATGCTAAATATTAGATCTAATTAAAACTATTCTAGTTTCTCTTAGATGTGACATTGTGATTAAGTATGTTATGATAAATTAAATGCACCTATGATCTAATTAAAGAACATTAAATGCATGTAAGGATCTAATTTAAAATAACAAACAAGATGGACTTGAATATCATGAAATCTAAAGTAACCATCTAAAGATTAATTTAAAAAATTACTTTAATATTCAAGACACACAAATAATTGTTTGTCAAGAATGAAGCAATGTGAGAGCATATAGAATGTCATCTACTAACTCTAACACCACCACTTTATCATCCACACTATTCAAGCAGATTAGACATAATACGCTTTTAGATGTGCGAAATTTATAGGTTCTTTAAGAGGCATGCCATCTATTTATGTTAACGTATATGCTCTAGATCCATAATTTTCATTGATTATATAAGGTCCTAACCAATTAGGGATGAACTTTCCTTTTTCTATAGGAGCAGCATTGACGTTACACTCATTCTCATATAACACCAAATCTCATTTATTAAGTAAATGAGGTATGATGTTATCATTGTAACTATGTTGCATTCTTCTAGAATAAGCTTGAAGATGCTCAAGGGTGTTAATGTGTTGTTCATCAAGCATTTCAAGCTGATGCAAACGTTGTTCCTTATAAGTATTGTCATCAATAATTCCTTGAAGAGCAATTATTAATGAAGGAATCTCTAATTCCAAGGGAATTATTGCCTCAGTTCCATAGAAAAGGTTATAATGTGTATTCCTAGTTGATGCCCTAATGTTTGTATGATATGCCCATAACACATGTTAGTTGCATATGCCAATCTTTATTATGTTTTCTTACTAATTTCCTTAATATTTGCTCAAGGGTTCTATTAGTTGATTGAGCTTGACCACTAGATTATGGGTAGGAGGGTGTTGAAAAGCGATGTTGTATGTTAAATATTTCCAATAACTTCTTCACATGGTCCTTATTCTTAAATGGTGTCCCATTGTCTGAAACTAAAGCAGAAGGAAGTCCAAAGTGAGAAATAATGTGTTCCAGTATGAAATGACATATTACATCGACAATTGTCGAATGAAGGGGAATTGCTTCCACCAATCTCGTGAAATAATCTATTGCGGTAATTATAAATCTATGTATGATGTTGGAAGGGGGTGAAATTTTACCAATGATATACAGGCCCCACACCAAGAAAGGCCAAATAGGAACTTGTGTGTGAAGCTTAGAAGTAGGAGCATAAATTAGTATGCTATGTTCTTGACATTTGTGACATTTCTTAACATATGCAAAGCAATCTTGTTCCATATTCCTCCAATAGTATCCTATACAAACTAACTTTTGAACTAACAATCTTCCTCCAAAATGTCCCCCACAAGCACCTACATGAGCTTCCTCAAGTGCTATGGGAATTTTAGATTATTTAACACATCTAAGCAAGAGACCATCAAAGGACCACTAATACAAAAAATTGGCAAGAATTATATACTTAGATGTCGGCTCTAGCATCCTTAGTTGTCGGTTTAGGAAAGGTACCATTTTTTAAATAATTAAATATTGGTGTGTACCATTCACTAGAGCTTTCCATGGTGATTTCTAATACTTCATCTACTTTAGAATCAATCGATGGTTTCATAATTATATGGACAAAAAATGTGAAATATTTTGAAGGATCTTGTGGAGATATCAAAGAAGTCGTACTTGTCATTGCATCTACATGTCGATTATCTTTCCATGGGATGTTATCAATGGTAAAGGAATCAAACTTATCTAACAAATTCATTATGAGATCCTTATATTTCGATAGTTTTTCATGCTTCATTTGATATGTTCCATTTATTTGTTTAATGACTAATTATGAATCATTGAATATTTTAATGTCTTGGTCTCCCAGAGTTAAAGTGGCACATAATCCAACAATTAACACATCATACTCTACTGTATTGTTCATGCATAGGAAATTTAACCGATATGATAAGGGAATAGGTTTTCCTCCAAGCAGAGGAATTATAACTCCTGCACTAGAGCCTGTTTCACACTTAGATCCATCAAAATATAATTCCCATGTATTTTCATGTTCTTGAATAGTCAACACACTCTCATCAAGAAATGCTTCTACATTAGGTAATGCTAGGGGAGAAGGAGCATTACCTAATTGCTCAGTCAAGGCCTATCCTTTAATTTCTTTTTGTTAAAAAAACTTAAGGTCAAACTCAATCAACAACATAACCCATTTAGCTAAGCATCTTGATAAATTGGTTTTAGCGAAAAAGATGTTTTAAAGGATTGAACTTCATTATCACATGTATTTCAACATTTAGTAAGTATTGTCACAACTTAATAGTAGTGAATACAAGAGAAAAAAATCATTTCTCTATCATTGTGTATTGTGTCTCATAATCAATAAAATTTTAGCTAATGTAATAAACAAGATGCTCTTTACCATTTCATCTTGTTGAGCCAACAATGCTACAAGAGCATGGGTTGATGTTACTGTATACAGGATGAATGGTTTATTTTGCATAGAAGGTTGTAAAATAGGTGGAGTAGCAAGGTAATCTTTCAAACTCTCAAAATCCTATTTATAATCCTCATTCAAATTGAACTAAACTTTTTTCCTAAGGAGATGTGTGTATGGTAACGTTCGATCTGCTAAGGATGCTATGAAACATTGAATAGCTTGAATTCTTCCTTGTAAAGTGCATAATTGAGAAATGTTTGTGGGAGGTGGCATGTTAACTATAATGTCAATTTTGTTTGTGTCCACCTCAATGCCCTTGTGAGATACCATTAAACCTAAAAATTTTCCACTATCTACATCAAAGACACTTTGTTGGATTCAATCCCATGTTGTATTTTTGCATTCGCTCAAAGATCTTTCAAAGGATACTCACATTATCTTGTCAAGTTAAGGATTTTTCTAAATTATCATCAACATAATCTTCCAAAATCTTATGTATATAATCATGAAATATCAATGTCATAGCTCATTGATATGTTGTGCCCACATTCTTCAATCCAAAAGGAATCATGACCCAACAAAATGTTCCCCAAGCTATTGTAAATATTGTTTTAAATTGATCCCGAGGGTTAATACATATTTGATTATATCCAGAAAATCCATTCATGAATGACAACAAAGCATGTCTTATAGTCGAGTCTACTATCATGTCGATATTATGAAGGGGAAAGTCATCTTTTAAAGACGCTTTATTCAACTCACAAAAATCCATGCACATCATAATATCATTATCTAGTTTTGTGACTGCAACAATGTTTGAGATCCAAGGAGAATAATTTATAGGTCTTATGAAACAAGCTTTAAGTAGCTTCTCAATCTTGGCCTTAACCAACAAGGCTATCTTAGGGTTCATCTTTCAAATCTTTTGTATAAAAGATTTATCATTTTAAATGAGGACTATATTGTGTGTTATAATCTTAGGGTCAATTCCTGACATGTCCAAATAAGTCCAAGCAAAAAGTTTGGGAAATTCATGGAGTAAATTTTCATGGTCCTCTTGTTCTTCATCATAAAGGAACTTTCCTATCTTAATAACTTTTTCATCATTGTTAATATCCATTGGTATGTCCATGGTGTCTCCTAAAGGTCCAAGTTCATTTTTTTTCTATAATTCAGGGTTGTATTCTTCATTGTTCTTGTCACTAGATCATTACTTTCCTCTTCTTCATATTTTTGATTGGTACTAATCATAGCACATGTTACCTGTTTCTTTTTAGGAGTAAATGGTTTGTCATAAACTCCTAACATTTCTTTCAAGGATTCATCATCTTCAAAAAACTCCAGTGATGCTTCACAAGTTGTATCAATAAATTATAGATGTTTCAAGGTGAGATTTGTTTTAGGATTACACATGATGGTGTTGATGTTTAGCAAGAGTCTTTTCATTTCTTGTGTGATCTTAGAAGGGAAATATCCAAAACCACTTTTTGTTTCTTGTGTATTAGGTCCTATAGGAACATGAATGCATTGTTCTTTCTTTCCACATCCTTTTCCACTATTTATACCAAGTTGTTCCATGAACTCATATCCTTTTCAATAAAGTATTTCCATTTCCTTTGGGTTTTGTGGTTGCTGGTAATATATCTCATCAAAGTCTATCGTATAGCTTGTGTCTTCTTCTAGAGTAGATGAGGTAGATGCTTGTGAGTTTTATTTTGAATTATGTGCTGAAATTACCATTGGATTTTTATTTTTTTTATCTTCTTTACTTGTGATTATGTATTCTCCCATAAACAAGGGTGTGAACTCTAAGAAACCCCAATCATTGTTGAATAATTTTGACACTATTTCCATCTCTTATTTTTCTTCTTTCATAGGTTCTATGTTCAGCGTTGGAATTAATGTGTTTAGAGGACTTGTTCCCTTTTCGACTTGTAAGCAACTTTCAGGCTAGGGGTCTATTTAAACTTGGTATACTTTATTGTTATAGACATACTTCATGATGCAATGGAGAGTCGAAGGCACTGCATGCATCTCATGAATCTAAGGTCTTCCTAAAAGAATGTTGTATGAAAGGTCATGAGGCATAACATGAATAGGAGTTTGTAAGGTAGCCTTTCAAACTGTAATAGGTAAAGTTGTCACATCGAGCAGTTGCTTTCCTACATTGTAAAATCCTTGAATCAATAAGGAATTAGGTTCAATTTTTATTTACCCATGCCAAGGCTATCTAAATGATTCACACTGCACACATTAAGGGAAAATCCATTATCAATAAGAGTTATTTTTATTCTCATTCTATTGAATTTAGCTATTATCATGAAGGCATCATGTTTCTTTCTCATCTCCAAGGGAGGTAGCTCATGTTGGTGAAAACTAATGTCTACATTAACCAAATTTATCCCTTGAATTATAGCTGCCACATCACTTGCATTTGTATTAGAAGGGATCACAACTTGTTGTAAGGTTGTTTGAAGCATAGTGTGATAATTAGGTGAGTTTTGAATCCCCATAGGGATATTTTAATGAGAGTATTCTTAAGTTGTTCAACAAGATCATACTCCTTTCCACTATTCAGAGGAAAATGAGGGGCACTAGGCAAGATGGAGTTAGAAAAAGGTAAGGATATTGAGGTTTTTTGTCTTGGTTGTGGATTGTTTCTAGTGTTATATGTATGAGAAATGGTATTATGATTTTATTTTTGCGAAACATTATTATTGGGTGGTTCAATTGTGAAAAGGGTTTATTTTGAGTTTGAGATTTGTGTGAGGACATGTAAAGAACAAGTTGGGGTTGAATCACATTAACGTCTATTGGTTTCGGTTTGTCATAAAGAGCCTTGTTAGATGAACTTTGTGAGATGAAATCCTTAAGGGACTCATCTTACATGTCAAATTCATCACTACTAAAAGGATTGAGGATTAGGTTAACTTGGAAAAGGAGATTTAACATATTCAAATGACTATGCTTTCTCCAAGTGGTTCATCAGTTTATAGGTGTTTTGGTTTTGTTTTCTAACAATTGAAAAATGTAATCTATTCTAATTGCACTATGAACTAATGTTGAAAAAAATAATCTAATTCTATCCACAATTGCAATGAATCTAAATTTACTCAAATGAATGTAACAAAAATTCTGCTAACTGAAATAGAAAGAAATCAACAGCAAAAAAAATCCCAAAAAAAAATAAATTAATGTTGTAAAAGTTAGTTTTAAATTTGCATTGGGACTAAATCACCTAGAGGGGTGTATGAGTCCTAGTGATGGTTTTCTTCACAAATTTTAGAAAATTTTAAGTGTTTTCTATGATTTTTAGTTTGTATGATATGTAGAATAAATGAAAATACACATTTTAGTTGATATTCAATGATACAAGATGTAAAAATGCAACCTATATGCACTTTCACTAATGTAAGATTTAGAAACCCTACATGCAAATTAACTAGTGCAAACCCTAATGAAAAGTTAATGCAAGAAAGATCTAGGACTATGACACACACCAAATTAGAAATGGTGTGTTCTAAATGTAGGTTCACCAAAATGATTAATAGGAAAATGGTTGTTTTATGGTTTAGGACATAGAACAACACTTTTTTCCCACTATCATTTAAGGAAAAACCTAGAGATCTCAATCCATGGTATGCAAAGGAGAGAGAGATCTTGCAATAGGGTTGTCCTGGGGTCTAATTAGAAACTAAAGTGGGGTTCACCACCAAGCTAGGTCTTGGAAAGATCAATTAAATGCAATTCCTAATGCTATAACCTAATGCCATGCAAAGCTTCACTAAAATGACCTAGAAAAGTATATAAATCAGAACAAAAAGTTGAGAGATCAGAGCTGTGCACTTGGGAATCCGAATATTCCTGTAATGAGCTCTGAAACACAGAAAATACTAGAATTAGGGCACACTGGGACTCATATGATAGTCTGAGCATATCAGTCCTACACTAGTGTTTCTAATCTAGAATAGGTTTCTGATAGTGTAGATTCAGGATCTCCAAAAATCTAGAAATTTTCCTATAGTGGGACTCATATGCCACTTCTGGCATATTAGTCTCGTTCCACTTTTTTAGGAATTCAAAGTCCAAATTTGTACTCCAATCTCTACTCTTCCTTCCCAAGCTGATTTCTAGATCTGAACATGTAAAAAGACCTACAACACAAAATATAGAGTTGATTTGCTTATGGGGGGTTTTTCCTTGATCAAAGCCCTAGTTTAGTAATTAAACCTTGATAGAAACAATGAATCTTGAATGCAAATGTGAACATAAACCCTAACCTTAAGTGCATCTAAGATTAGGAAATTTGAAATGCAATGCAACCCTATTCTATTGTGCTAAAATGAGATGCAATAATGAAGCATAGATATGAATGACTCACTTTGAGAGATCTCTAATCACCTAAATGAGTCCTAATAATGTATGTACCTTGCTACTTTTTTGAAGTAGTTACTAGCCAATGAGAAGTTGTTCAAGAAACTATGCCTTGGAAAATGTTGTGTGCCCACTTATAATTGACCAAACCTAAAATATAAAAAAAATTTAAGAATAACATCTTATAAGTACTAAAGGTTGATATTGATATAAATATTATAGTAGTATCATGCTCTTGGTCATAATTGTGAAAATTAGTTAATTCTAATTGTAGACACCTAAAAATGTCTAACAAATTCTTCTAATTCATCATTTCTTGTCATCATCACTCATCACCCCTTTCATCATTATTAATCAAATAATTTTAAATTATTTGATAAAATTAACCCATTTCCCACATTAATTATTAATAATGTCATCATTTTCCTTCATCACCTTTAATTAAGTAAATTTTAATTATTTAACTAACTAATCATTTTTCCTCATCTACTTTAATTAAGTAATATTGTTTTATTTAATTAATTTCCAATTATTCTTCCAAATCTTACATCATCCTCTTATCTTCATAATTAAATAATTTTTTACTTATTTGATTGAATCAAAGCATTATTCTCATCCACATAATTAAATAATTTTTAAATATTTAATTAGCTCTAATTATTCTTCTAAAACTAAATAAATTATATTTATTTATTTAGTTTGCACATTCCTCTAAAATAAATAAAACCATTATTTTATTTATTTCCTAATTATATCATTTTCTATCTTTATTCTTCTAAACCTAAATTTAGTGAGTTGACTGACCTTCAACCCTCGTTCACTCTTACTCACTTTTCTTCATCTCTCCACACAACCTCATGTATGATCCTCTTGATCTCTTGTCAACCCTCATTCATTGATCTCATTTTCACATCTCACATAGTATTGATCCAATATCCCTAAAACCTATAAACCTCCCATCCTTTGATCATTCAATCCCTCCTCAAATTGGCAACCAAACTATACTAATTTTTTTATCACACTTGTTCTTAACAAGGTTATGCTAAGTTTATGAGAAATCCACATATCATACTAAAAAAAGAATAATCTTACACTTTACAATGGACTAAGGTTAGGCAGTTTTGGTGGAGGTAAAGTGGATTAGATTAGATTAAATTTATGTTCTTATTGATTTCTTTCTTTTGGATATTTCACATACTCTATTGAGATTAAGACTTGTTGATCATTTAAATTGTTTTTTATTATTATTTAATAGCCTATTGTTTTGAATTAATTTGATATTTACAATGATAAATCCAATAGTTAAATCGATGCAATTGAAGGTGAATCGATGATTTTGAAATTCACGGTGACGCTTTTAATATTTATAATGATACATATAATTTTGTTATTTTGATTTTCTAACCCTAACATTTGTATAAGTTTTGGAACTAACAAATTTTTGTATCTTGGCAATTGTTGGGACAAGAATAGTAAAAATAGACTACTAATGAATTTGATGTAGGGAAAATTTAAATTGCTTTGATTTCTAGTATATTTCACACATCATTTGGACTCTAATTAATGAGCTCTATGTGGTGTTTGGTGAATTTATAATGTGTATGCTCTCTCCTTGTGCTTCATGTGAGCCAGGAGATCAAAATCGCTCTTAGTTTACACATGTAAAGTACACCTAATGAGTAGTAGCAAAGTATGCTCTTCTATTGCACTTCATGCAAGTCTAAGAATAAAAAAATCTAGTATCTTCTTTTTAGTTTATAATAGGAGTCCTGCGTGGGGATTTCATCAACCCAATGGTGACTTCAACCAAATTTACTAGTAAGGTATATAAAGGGGGGGATGAAATTTATACCTCCAAGTGTGGCCAATGTCATTCAAGCCAAGTTGCAAGACCTTCAATTTGTTGAGACTTGTTTGGTGAGGAGAAGAGGGGAGACCCCCTCATCTCAAGCATTTTATATGGGCTCATTATTGTTAGAGCCACTACAAACCTTGTTATTTAGAGACCTAAGACTTGCAACCATTAATCTAGTGTGGTGCAAGGTATAATATAATGCCTAAAGTTACTTGACCTATACTATCCTAAGAGAGATTGAATGTATTTGGAGTTATAAATACCTACAAGCGAAGGAGGAAGGTGGTCCCTTGTGCCACTAGAGACCTATCTATTCTAGCTTGAGAGTGGACATGCATGCACAATCCTACGATATTTTATTGCTTGGGCCCACAATAATGTAACACACCTTTAATAAGTTAGCTAGGTTGTACTTCTTTGCATGATTTTATTGTGAAGCCTCATAAATACCAATTACAGGTCATTCCTTAGAGTCAACTTACTACTATCCTCTATTTTTTATCTCTTTCTAGTTATAGAAATTCAAAATAAATTAAACCCTTACAAAAAAAATTTTGGGAATAGGATTCCATTTAATTTCAATCCTAAACATATTTCATGTATCTCCTAAGTCCTTGGAAAGTGTTCCCCAACACTAGGATTATAAAGAAATTAAATTTGAATGAAATGAACATGTATATTGGAATTTGTGATTATTACTAAATGATAGGAACATGTGGGGACGTCCAAGAAGAGCTCCTACAAGATAGGATCACATGGGGTGCCCACATGGAAGGTGGAACCCACCTTGCTTCAGTTAACTATTTGGAGGATTGATAACACTTCAGTAATGCATGTTTTGATCCCAAAAATTAGGAATTGATATTTACATGAGTTGAGTGGCACTATCAGTTCAATTTAGTTCAGTTTAGTTCAATTATGATTCAGTTATCTTCAGTTGCATGTAGTTATTTTGAGTTGAATGCTAGTTGACTTGAGTTGCATGACTAATGACGTCAGTTGCATGACAAATAGCAAGTGGATACTTTTAGTTAAGTGGGGATGATCAATCATGCATAATGTTTGCATTAATTGGTGGAGAGATATGTTTCAGTTAACTAAGATTGACTTGGGTCCACCTTGGGTGCCCAAGTTGGCATCTTTCGGTTAACACCTTTTGCATGAGAAGATATTTACAAGGCTCATTCAAGTGGGCCCATTCTTGGGCGCCAACTTTGAGGTGAAGTTTTCATGATATCTTCTTGACCAAAGTTCAGTTTGGGGTGCTTAAATTGAGGAAGATTGTGGTTTGACTTCATATTACATTGTGGAACTTTACTTGCCCAATCTAGGAGTAGATTTTTGTGAGGAGCTTTATGCTCTTGTATTGAACAACTCTTATGATTTTACATGCTCATATTATTGTCTATTAATTGAAGCAAGTGTATGAGACTTCCATGAGAGTTTATTGCAGGTTGTGAAGAAGGATTGTTGCAGGCAAGGAAGCATATCAATCAAGGATTGATATAGTATTATTGTAATCTTGTTCTAAGGTTAAATAATATAAGCACTATTGATTCTAGTGGATTTTTTTCCTAAAAGGGTTTCTCCACACATATGTTGTGTCACTTCTATCTCCTTGTCTCATTCTTCTACAATATTATGTCTCTTTCTACAATGGGTAAAATTGATCTAAACAGATTAATCATACACAAAGAATTGTGACAAAGAACACTTAATTAGATCTACAGTCTCATAGTTTTGCAAGTTTTAAGCTACAATATTACCTTCATTTTCAACATTTGGTATCAAAAGTAATGGTTGGTTAGGGTTTGGGATGCCTTTCTCTTCAAAGTTTAAAGGTTTTTTGGTTGTAGTGGGAGCTTTTACTATTATGTTATTGCAGATTTGTAAAAGAAGTGTGTTACAATGAGTTCTACTTCTCGTCTAGATATTGAAAGATTCAATGGATCTAGTTATGAGATGTGGAAACTAAAAAATGGAGGATCTCCTTGAAGAGAGAGATCAGTGGTTAACTATTTGTAATGAGACAAATCCATCTACAACGATGTCAGATGGGGTTGGGGATAAGCTTGATAAGAAGGAAAGAGGGACCATAAGGTTATGTATTTTTGATGTTGTTCTCCTGAATGTTTTAGATGAAGCTACCGCATATAAATTGTGGAAGAGGATAGGTGATATCTATCAAACCAAAATTATTACTAATAAGTTGTATCTAAAAAGACAGTTGTATTCTTTAAAGATGAAAGCTAGTGATTCTATTGCACATAATTTAAATACTTTCAATTTGATTCTAACTCAATTAGCATATATAGATGTATATATAGAAGATGAAGATAAATGCATTTTGTTACTTTGTTCTTTACCAGAGTCTTGGGAAAATCTAATTGTTTCTATCAGTGGTAGTGGTGCAAATCTTAAGATGGAAAATATAATTCCTACTCTCCTATCAGAGGAGATGAGGAGGAAGTCTAAAACAGGATCCCAAGATGCTTTGTTTGTAAGAGGTAGGCCTACGCAAAAGGCACCTAAGGGAGACAACAAAGGAAAGGGTAAGTCCAAAGGACAGTCTAAAACCCATGGTAAGAGTAAGGTAAAGTGTTGGAACTATGGGAAACAAGGAAATATAAAGAAGGATTATAAGAACAAGAAAAAAGAGTTATGATGCTTCTATAGAGAAATCCTCGGATGATAGTAATGATGCATTGATCATTACATCTAATACGGTTATTGATGACTCTTGGCTTATTGATTTAGGTTGCTCCTATCATATGACTCCTAACAAGGAGTGATTCACTAAGTATACTACATATGATGGAGGGAATGCCTTCTTTGGAGATAATAGCACAACAAAGATTGTGGGAAAAGGAGAGGTAAATTTGTGTTTCAATGATGGTAGGGTTAAGAGTAAGACCCTTAATGATGTTTTACATATTCCAAGGCTTGCTGGAAATCTAATTTTTGTATCTAAGTTCAATGATTCTGGAATGCATGTGACATTTGACAAAGGTGGTTGCAGATTGGTGAAAGGGAATATGGTGGTTGCTAAAGGATCTCAGAAAGGAACTTTGTTTAAGCTTGATACCTCCAATTTGAATAAAACAACCAATGTAATTGAAGCTGAAAATACACGTATGTTGTGGCACCATAGATTGGGCCACATTGGTGAAAAAGGTCTTAGGACCATTCTTAATAAGAAATTGGTTGATGATATTCCTAATTATAATATTGGAAAAAATGATTTTTGTGAGCATTGTGTGTTTGGAAAGTAATCTAGATCTTCATTTCCTAATGGAACAAATAAAGCTAAAGGATTATTAGAGATTATTCATTCAGATGTTATGGGTCCTGTGGATATTGACTCTATTGGAAAATCTAGATATTATGTCACATTTATTGATGATGTCTCAAGATACACTTGGATCTATTTTATGCAGAACAAATCTGATGTGTTCAGTAAGTTTAAAGAATTCAATGATTTAGTGGAGAGATGATTAGATCATAAGATAAAAGTATTGAGATCAGATAATGGTGGTGAATATTGTTCTAAGGAATTTGATGATTATTGTAAGCATGCAGGAATTGTGAGACAAAAAAATAATCGATATACACCTCAAAAAAATGGAGTAGCAGAAAGGATGAACCAGACCTTAATGGAAAGAGCTAGGAGTATGTTAAGTAGTACTAAGCTAGATTAGTGCCTTTGGGCTGAGGTTGGATGAGGAGATTTCATAGAGTTATGAGATAGATGCTCATGATGAGCATATTGAGGAACAAGAAGAACCTTCTTTGAGAAGATCCACAAGACAACAAAATCCTCGTTGATAGGTATAGCCCACCTAATTTCCATTGTATATTTTCTTTGATGAGTACTAATGATGAACCTAGATCTTACAGGGAAGCTTTGTCTTCAAATGAGAACAAGTTTTGGTCACAATCTATGCATGAGGAAATGGTTTCCTTGGATACTTGTGATACATGGGATCTTGAGAGTTTTCCCAAAGGAAGAATGGCCATTGGCTGTAAATGGATCTTTAGAAAGAAAATTGGAGCAGATGGTAATCCTAAAAGGTACAAGGCTAGATTAGTAGCCAAGGGCTACTCCCAAAGAGAGGGAGTTGACTTTAATGAAATCTTCTCTTTAATGAAATCTTCTCTCCTGTTGCTAAATTGAACTTCTATTAGATACTTTTTATCTATTTTTGTTCCTTATGATTTTGGGATAGAGAAATGGATGTGAAAACCGCTTTCTTACATGGGATCTTGATGAGGAGATTTATATGAGGCAACCTGATGGTTTTGTTGTAAAAGGAAAATAATTATTCGTTTGCAGGTTAAAGATATCTTTATATGGATTGAAACAATCACCTAGAATGTGGTAGTAGAAGTTTGATGCTTTTGCATTGAAAATTGGTTATGTTAGGAGTGAGGAAGATCATTGTGTTTACATAAAATTTATTGAGGATCAACTTTTAATTAATATCTTGTATGTTGATGACAGTTTGTTTATTAGTAACAACAAGGTAATGATCAAAGAATTGAAAGCACAACTCTCTAGCACATTTGAGATGAAATATCTAGGGGCTGCAAAATATATCCTTGGTATGGAGATCAACAAAGATAGAGGTAACAAAAAGCTTTGCTTAAGTCAAAGCAACAATGTTGATACTATTTTGAAACAGTTTAAGATGCATGATAGTAAACCAATTAATATTCCTTTACCAATTGGCAATGAAGTTAAGTTTAGACATGGGTCCTAAATCTGATTTTGATCATGAGGAATGTTTGAAATTCCATATGCTAGCAGTTGGTGGTTTGATGTATGCAATGGTTTGTACAAGACCAGATATAGCCCAAGTAGTGGGAGTTCCAAGGCAGGTTTATTTCTAACCCTAGGCAAAGCATTTGAACTTATGTTAAGAGGGTGTTTAAATCTTTACGAGGTACTCTTAATTACTATTTGGTTTTATCATGGTGCTAATGATATTGATATTATGCACAATCATTGGACATATAGGGTTTTGTTGATTTAGATTGGGTAGGAGACCTGGACCATCCCGAGTCCCACAAGTGGCTATGTGTTTACTTTTTTTCATAAGGGTTGGTTGAGTAAGAGGTAGCCCCCGCTTTGTCCACCAACGTACAAGGGTACTTTGGCGTTACACACGCCCCTAAAGAGGTGTTTGGTTACAAAGACTCTTGGGAAAGGTATTGGTTTAATTCAAACAAATTAGACTTGAAATGCGTCGAGTGCTATTTTTAGCCCAATCCCATGTAACATGCCTGTACTAAGCATGTTGATGTTTAGCATCACCTTTGTGTGAGAAATGGTTGAGAGTGGGAAGGAATTAATCGGAGAAAGTTGACACTTGACCAATGCCGCAGATTATCTTACAAAACCAGTTCCTACAGATAAGTTCTCTTGGCGCAGGAAGGTCATTGGCCTTGAGTCCTATATTTGATTTATAATAATGACTCCTTGTTTAGAATAATTGCAATGTATAATGTCAAGTGGGAGAATGTTGGGAATAGGATGCCATTTAATTGCAATCCTAAACATATTTCATGTATCTCCTAAGTCCTTGGAAAGTGTTCCCCAACACTAGGATTCGAAAGAGATTAAATTTGAATGAAATGAACATGTAAATTGACATTTGTGATTATTCCTAAATGATAGGAACATGTGGGGACATCCAAGAAGAGCTCCTACAAGATATGAGCACATGGGGCACCCACATGGAAGGTGGAACCCACCTTGCTTCAGTTAACTGTTTGGAGTATTGATAACACTTCAACAATGCATTTTTTGATCCTACAAATTAAGGATTGATATTTACATGAGCGGAGTGGCACTATTAGTTCAGTTTAGTTTAGTTTAGTTCAATTCAATTTAGTTTAGTTATGGTTCTGTTATCTTCAATTGCATGTAGTTATTTTGAGTTGAATGCTAGTTGACTTGAGTTGACTTGAGTTGCATGAGTAGTGACTTCAGTTGCACGATAGATAATAGGTGGATACTTTTAGTTAAGTGGGGATGATCAATCATGCATAATGTTTGCATGAATTGGTGGAGAGATATGTTTTAGTTAACTAAGAT
This sequence comes from Sequoia sempervirens, assembly GCA_007258455.2. Classification (NCBI taxonomy): domain Eukaryota; kingdom Viridiplantae; phylum Streptophyta; class Pinopsida; order Cupressales; family Cupressaceae; genus Sequoia; species Sequoia sempervirens. Next base: position 552,274,432 of record VDFB02058242.1, read on the forward strand.
TGACTTGGGTCCACCTTGGGCACCCAAGTTGGCATCTTTCAGTTAACACATTTTGCATGAGAAGATATTTACAAGGCTTAGTCAAGAGGTTCCATTCTTGGGGGGAAAATTTGAGGTGAAGTTTGTGTGATATCTTTTTCACCAAAGTTCAATTTAGGGCGCCTAAATTGAGGAAGACTTTTGTTTGACTTTAGATTACATTGTGGAACTCTACTTGCCAAATATATGCATAGATTTTTGTGAGGAGCTTTATGCTCTTGTATTGAACAACTCTTATTAGTTTACATGCTCATATTATTGTCTATTAATTGAGGCAAGTGTATGTGAGCTCCATGATAGTTTATTGCAGGTTGTGAAGAAGGATTGATGAAGGCAAGGAAGCATATCAATCAAGGATTGATACAATATTATTGTAATCTTGTTCTAAGGTTAAATTATACAAGCACTATTGATTCTGGTGGAGTTTTTTCCTGAAAGAGTTTCTCCACGTATATGTTGTGTCACTTCTATATCCTTGTCTCATTCTTCTACAATCTTCTATCGCTTTCTACAATTGGTAAAATTGATCTAAACAGATTAATCGTACACAAAGAATTGTGACAAAGAACACTTAATTAGATCTACAGTTTCATAGTTTTACAAGTTTTAAGCTACAATATTACCTTCATTTTCAACAATTTTAGCTTTAATAATAGAATTGTGCATGTGACTATTACTGTGATGCATTTTTCTATTATAGTGATACATCTGATTATCATTCTAGTGCATCTGATTGTTCTTCAACACATTTTATTATGTTCTCACATTTGATATTCACAACATTACACATCTAATTTGTTCATTGATTTTTTTATAATACTTTGACGCATTTGATTTGAGACCTTCAAACCTCGTTCTATCAATTTGAAGCCTACTTTTTCACATAGTGATGCATCTAATAGTATAATGATTCCTTTGAAACCCATAATGATGATTTTAAAAAAATTGACACCTTTAAAACATACAGTGATACCTTTGAAACATAGAGTGATGCATTTGACCCTACTTCAATACATATGATATCTATATTGATGCATTTGATCTAGCCACAGTGACACATTTGAAACCTACATTGATACATTTGACTATGTAAACATTTTCCAAAATACTCCAAATTTTTGTCTCCAAAATTTCTAAAAAGCACACAAACCTAGGATCTGAGACCTATAGTACAATAACCTTCAACCAATATCCATCATTCAAACAATAAACCAATTTTCACATCCATTTCATACCATTTTATCTTAGACTTTTAGGGTTAGTTATCTTAGCTTTAGATAAACAACATCATCATAGTAAATCATAAACATCAATCCATCATCAACCAATATCATTTGTAATCTCATCTCGATCTCTCACTATATCTTCTAGTTTATCTTTTTGCTCGGAATTAAAAAAATTCAAGCAGATAGTTGGACTAGCATCATTATCCATGAGAAAAATAGCTTATGATTCTTCTCTACTTCTAAGTTTGTGAACTCACCATTATCATTTTTATTTGACTCATCATTCTAGTACAAGAAAAAGCCATCATTAGCACTTATCAAAACAAAGATCTATGTTAACTTTGACTTTAAGAGATATTTATATCTTCCATCAATAAACAACATCAAAATCATGTTTTTCCCAAATCTACCCAACATCTCTCTTATAGTCCACTTTTATCATCACTTATTCATATCACATTACCGACCTTCATTTACATCCATATTCCATAAGGTCATCAAAATTGTATGCCTAATACAAGGTCACAACACAAGAAACTCATGGAGTTTAATCCTAGTAGTTCAAATGCCACAACACCAATGGGGGTTACTAAACCAAAGTTTGGAATTCCTAGCCATTTATTCTATCCTATTCAATACCAAAATCCACAATGACCTCAATATCCATCAATTATAATAGAAGAAATCGCAAAAAAATGAATATGTGGAATCTAAGGAATTGATTGAAGAGTTAATTTTAAAAATGCAACAAGATCCCTACTTAGCTAGAGAACTTGATTCCCTTATTTCTTTGGATGGCAACACATTCTTTCTTAGAATTGTATAAATTGATGTTAAGCTATCTTTTGATGACAAAATTGCTACACTTAGAGAGAAATCCCTCACACATGTCATGTCATTCTAATTTTCCATCGCATGAGAACATACACATAGTTCAATCTATTAATGAAGCTATGCCACAACCTCCAATTCCAAACATATCTAGTCAAACTTCTATACCATCATATGACACGAATTTGATACCATTTTCTAGGAAATACCTAAATCCATTATAACAGAATCCAAACATAACCAATCAAAAAATTGTACACATCCCAAATTCACAAAATATAAAAATTCATCATATATCATAATGCATAACCACTCAAACCAACACACATATCCCAAATCTACCAAACATAATCATTCCCCATGCAACTCCACAAAACACATCTAATTACATAAACAATCCTTTCATGGCTCAAGCCACCACATCTTATGTGCCACCCAATATTCCATATGATACACAAGAACACAACATGACAATGAGCACATACATCATACCAACCCCCCATTTCATAAATTTTATCACTTACCATTACTAAAAGAATCTTCTATATCCAACATACCTAAAACATTCAACATACAAAAAACTTAAAACATCCCACATCATTGAAAAACTTTCACATCTAACATATCCACAAACACAAATATCCCCTAACAATAATTCATCCCACAACAACAATATTAATCCATTTCATTCACTATCCCTACACAAAAGTAAATCCCTCAAACTCAAAACTATTCATATATCCCTTAGAGAAATCTATACCACAAAATCAAAACCCCATACAACTCATATAACATTCCTCAAACACAAAACATGCCTCAACAAAAAAGCACTCCCCAACACCAAAAAGTCCCATAAAACTCATATAACATCCCTTAAAGCATCCCAAAAAATAAAAATATATCATATAATTCTTCATCCATTCCTCAACATCAAACATAGATTCCATCTAACCTACCATGAAGTAACCCCAACAATGACTTAGAATTGTAAATTAAAAGCATAGACCAAAATATTACATACATGCAATTAAGACAAACGAGGAAAAACTATATTCTTGAAGACACTTGTCCTTACCCATGAATTTGATAGATATAGTTATGATATTATTCCCTCACAGCTTTGAAATTCCTAAGTTTGACAAATAAAAGGAAAGAGGTGATCCAAAATAGTAAATATTAAATTTTTTACATAGAGTGTCTAGAGGGTGCATGCAATCAAACATACTTAATACACCTCTTTTATAGAAGTTTGGGATGAAAAGAAATAGAATGGTTCTCCCATTTACCATGTGGTATTAAAACATTCCATGAACTCGTTGAAAAATTTACCGATTATTTATATTATAACATAGAACACAAGGTTACCATGAATGATTATAAAAAATGGGAGAGACATTCACTTCATTCCTATTATGTTGGAGAAACATGGCTTGCAAATGCAAATTGCCTAGGTACTCCTGAAAAACAACTCATGAATATATTTGTCCAAAATCTCAACATCAAAATTAGCTTCCACTTAACCATATAATGTTCCAACACCTTTGACAAAATCATAGAAAAATGACTCACCATTGAGAAGGCTCTTATTTCTAAGGGGCTCATCAAAATCTATAAGGATAATAAATATCATACATTAAACTCTAATGGAAAACCTCGCCCATGGGCTAAGAACAAAAATGTTACCAATGTTGGTGTCATAGATATAAAATTTGTACAAAATATATAACCCACACCAAACAATCAAAATGTGAATCCTTTAAAAGGATCACTAAGACCCAACCATACCTCTAGAAATAAGTACACTCCCTTAGGAAAGCCAATTGAGATATTCTTGCGCACATTAATTAAAACCAAGCTTATCAAGCTTCCAAAGCTTAGAAAATATGATGAACCCTAATTTAAAACATCATGGTATAATGATAATTATTACTCAGAATTCCATAGGATAATGGGTCATAAAACACCAAATTTCATGAAATTCAAGAATCTCATACAAGACCTCATTGATCAAGGAGAAGCCAACATTGAACAAAATCTTCAAAATTTCTAGAAATAACAATCTAGGAATTTACAACGATCTAATACAAAACTATGGTAAAGGAAATGACTTAGGTAAAGCAAGGTACTATAAAAAAGTTAGCCACTCATATGATAATTTAGTATGATATGTGGGTATGTGCAAGATCATCATGGAAAAAACAGGCCCTTAAGTGGCAATAAAAATTCAGAAAAATCAAAGTTAGGAAACTTGACATAAAATTTTGAATAAGTTATCTATATTATTTCAAAAATATGTAAGAATAGAATCTGTAGCAAATTGAATGTATTTTGTAAACTACTAGGTTTATTTTTATTTTTTTAAAATATATTTGGTGAAAAGTTTAAATTTCAATGCAGTAGTACTTAAATTTTAGGGAAAAAATAAGTAGGTGTCTGTCTAACCACCCTAACCATAATGAAATGATAATATTTTTTTATAAGATTTTAGATATAAGTAGAGGACTCATGTCTAGATGTGATGGATATTTGTTTGTAATTTTTTTCCAACTAAATAATTAATTATGATTTTTATTGCAACTTTTAAAAATATAAAATTTTGTATGTTTGACCAATTTTAACTTGGTCAAAACTTCAAAAAATTCAATTTTTTTTTTTCAAAATCCTATAGTATGTGAAGCATAGAATGTGACGCATGTTTCAGATTCAAAAAATGTGATATTGTTTGAAAGGTATAGATGTTTTTCAATTAGCCTATCAATTCAAGATTTTAGTCGTAATTCTAATAGAAAATGAACAATAATTATTTATTAGATTCAAAGTAAAGTATAATTTATATTGGTGGAAAGTTGAGAAGCTCCTTTACAAACCCTTTTTGTTTCATCAATTTTGTGTAAAAAAAAGTTGTCAGCCACATAGGCAAAGTCTAGAAAAGCAAGGTAAGTTAAACATGTTTTTTGTGTTGACTTCTTAGGATTGGCATGTCTGAACCAAATTCCAAAGCAAGCCCAAGGCTAACCTTCAGCATTAAATTTTGTGTCGTATATATTGGATATATCTGATTCAACCCATATCCATATCCGATATGTTTAGATGTAGTTCAAAAAAATGTTATACAATTTATAATATATGATTTAAAAATGTAATAAAGTTTATAATTTAATATATAATATATTATATTATTATAATATTTAAATATTATTTCAATATTTTAGTTAATGTATAAATATTTAAATATATATATATTACTAATATATAAAATATTTAAATATTATCTCTTTCCCTCTCTCTTTTTCCATCTCTCTTTCCCAAGTCTCTCACTCAATCACTCTTATCTCTCTCCCCTCTACCCTTAACCCTAAAACCCTCTACCCTCTACTCTCTCTCTCAAGTCTCTCTCTCCTAACCCCCTCTCCCTCTCTCAGGTTTCTCTCTCTCTCACTCACTCCCTTTATATATCTCCCTCTACCCTTAACCCTTAACCCTAAACCCTTAACCTTTAAACCCTAAACCCTTCAACCCTCTACCCTCTACCATTAACCATATATGTTGATGATGTTTTCTGCACAGCAACAACTCAGATAGAATATAATATCCTATCTCTCTTGAAAGGTAAATCTATGTCAGCAAGCCTCAAGAGATAACCCCAAGGTCTCTAATGTTAGGTCTTGACAATGCATAAACAACTTAGTGATAATGTGAAAATGTTGGTAATCACAAAGGGACCTTACTACAAGAAAATGTTGAATCTTTGATTTATCAGATCTAGCAATTTGATGATACTTCAATCCTAAATCTAACCCAAATGATAAAAGAAATAGCAAAAGATAAGGGTTTAAGAAAGATTTCTAAATTAAAACTACTCCTAAGATTAACAATGCAAATGATGAAACACTTGAAATAGACCAATCCCTCATAAACTAATCCCTGCTTGACCCAGATAGATCTGCAATATTACAGAAACAATGAAATCTTCTAAGGTATTAAATATTTTTAGATCATGAACACTCATCAAAGACAACCCTATTGCAATTGAGATGAACAAATATTCACAATTGAACTAAGCACAATAAATATGAAAGTCCAAGCTAACTTTGCAAAGAAAATAACAATTAGCTAGCTACAAAAAGTATGGATCAGGGATTTGTGCAAACACTTCAAGCATCAAATCATAAACACTATTAAATCAAATCTAACTCTAAATCTAACATATATCCAATAACCTCGAGCAATTCTAGAATATTGAAGCATAAGAACCATGCAAGACAAATCAACACAAAGAGATCACCAAAAATCACAATGTCTTCCATTGTATTGAATCATCCAATGACAACAACAATTCTAATGTTATATTTTTACAACACTTGCTCTAAAATAGACTAACTTCTAATACTAGTTCTTGGCCCTATTCGCTTCTAAGTCTAACTATTCTACTCTAGTCCCTCTATAAAAATGAGAAGGCATTGGCCTTTTATAAATTTTACATTTTTGAATCAATGGCCATGATCAGATCAAATCAAGGGCTCACATTGCACCTCTAGAACATCCAGTAGTCACATTAAGGTTTTACAACTCTCTAGTACATCATCATCCAATAAAATAAATTAAGTTACATCCCTGAGCAATGAGAAAACAAAACTCTGATAGCTAGGCATTGATGTGAATTCTGATTGAAACAATGAAACAACATCACATGTCCTGTAAAAACCCCCTCCAATTGGGCATAATTATGGCACAAATTCTCATGTGGATGCACATTTAAATTTTCATTGCAAGATAAATCCCCCTGGCAGCTCCAAGTCTTGGCACGCATCCATATGTGGGTGTTGAACTTATCTAGATTTTCCTTCCTTGGTACATTTCAATTCAAAAATATCCACCTTCTGAGCGTGTTTCCACATGTGGAGGAATGATCCTCTCCTTCCTCTGACACTTTCTTCTATTAAGTTTTACGTGATGGGGCCTCATAAGCCTTTGACTTCAAACTTCTTGTCTCATAAATAGAATTCCCTTGCAATTTAAATAAAATAATATAAACATTATAACATATAGATATTCAAAAGAAATTCATTTAAATCACATTTTAAGCCTGAAATTCAGAGTACTTTAAATGAAAGGGACTAATACCATTGATAATCAATTATCCATCATGCCTAAATCAAAGACATTATAAACTCATCTGTTTAATAAAGTAGAATGCCCAAATATGATTATAATTAATAAGCAAATTCTACTTCCTGAGCAATTTTGTTGGCCTCAAGCGATCCATCTTCAAAATAATACAAAACAATCATCTAAAATTCAAAATTTGAGAATCATCCTTAGAGACTTAAATCTCATTGCTACACACAGGATCTGAACATCACATCTTCTCATTTTTTATTGAATCATTGTAGTTTTTTTTCCAAATATGTCGCTCCCTTATTAAAACATTCATCCTAAATATGAACAATACATCATTCAGCGCCCCATGCCTTGCGTATCTGACGTATTCATTAACCATTACAAACTTGTAGATCGGCCATCCTACGGGTTTGCGAGTCATTTGGAGCTGAATTATGCCATTCCCTGATTGACAATCACTTAGAGGATAATATCACTTTATGGGGCTCAACAATATGTATTCATTCTATAAAACCTAGAGACACCATCAGATATTCTACACCATCCAAAGTCTAAAGATCTCCCTCTCGTGCCTCCACCATACTATGATAACGAATTTATGAAATCTTACAATTTTGATGACTTTCAATGCAGATGGCATGACATAAAAAAAGAATTTCAAGTGATCATCTCCAAAGTCAACAACTACACAAACTCAACACCCGTGCCTCTTACAAATCCTCTGCTCTTCACCTGCGTGACCACCATCGCCATTTCATTTGTATTGCACCCATTATAATTCCTATATTTCCACCGTACACTCCCATCCAATGAACCCCTCAGACTCATAGCATCACCCTATAAATGACATGACAATCCCGATGTCGATATGCAACAACTCCTAGCCTGAGTCTCGAAGCCACAATGTTCATGAAATACTTTCATTTTCAAGACATTGTCTATGTGCCCAATCCTTATTGCAATTCCCAGAAGCAACAATCTTTATGGAATTTAAATATTTCGGAGATATGAGAATTTTTGGGGAATTAGACTTCTCACAGATTTTGTATTGTCAAGGAATTTGGCGTCCCAGGAATTTTGGCCCTTTCAGGAAATTTTGAACCCACCGGATTTTTCCGAACTTATCTTCCTCTCGAGGATTTCCTTTGTTAGCGAATTCTCCGAAATCGTTCATTTTCAGGAATTTTGAGAGTACCAAGATTTTCCAAAGTTTTTACCTCCTATATATTAATCACATCATGTCTTCACTTTGTGAGCCCATACACTCACTCATACTTTCAAGTTGGTAGACACTTCTACAATATAAGAAATTGTGAAGCTGTTGCTTAGAATTGCGAACCATTCAGTGTTATTTATAAATGCTTCAACTGAAAATCTCAGGTTTCCTATGGCATTTGTCCTCCACTAGTCAATGCGTCTGCATATACCATTCACTGTCTGCATGCGTTGATTGGACAATGATACATGCATGATAATCTACTTCGCTAGTTATGTTTACTGCGTTCTTTCATGAAGTCCTATATCTGGACATATACTGTGCACATCCTTTTCAATCCTTTACTTCCATAAACTGATGAACCAAGGCCTGCATTACCCACCATTGCTAGCCTTGATATCTAGGGAATTAAGAAGTCTCAGATATTTATGCCTCCAGGGAATCCGTGGTCAGCTGGATTCTCCAAACCTTACTTCTTTCAGAAGATCTATCATCATGTGAATTACCCAAAAGCCTTCCTTATAATCCTTTGTGACTTTCACCATGATCATGAACCAAAAGTTATACACCCTGGTCTGATAATTTTTGTCCCTAAAACATGCCCTCACAAAATTAAGGTGCTCGTACATTTCTCCATAATGGCTTTGCTTTAACCCAAAACATTCCTTAACATAGTATGATTAGCATCAAAATGTAACATGAACTTTTGACATCTAATAATATAAAATCATGTCAAAACCCAACTGATGATCGAAACCAACATGGGTTGCGATGGCCACAACTGATGAAATATCTTATAACATGACTCAGAATTTTACAATCAAGCACATAAAACTCAATCCATCCCAAGGCCAAGATGAAAATGCATGTGAATCCCTATATAAACCAGTTTTCTCGCACAATCATGCAATAGTGACTGAAAATTCCATTTGCTAAGACAACATCAACAAAATTGAGAAAACAAATTAATCTCAAGAACCTTAAAATTTACATAACGAATCAAATCCAGCACACAGGTTCTTTCGGTGGGCTAGGATAGAGTTTGGGAATCCGAGGAGGTAAAGGAATTTCAGAAAAATCCGGTGGATGCAAAATTGCACGAAGGACCAAAATATTTGAAATACAATGCAAAGCAATCCTCGTCATTGGGTTTTCAAGGGAACCGGGGAATTCTATCGGAGGAGGAAATTCTCGAAAATAGTCAAAAACCCAAAAATCACCCCAAGACACAGGATTTTCAATGAATAACTTCAGGGGATCATTTGAATAGATAGAATTAACATTCAAGCACTCCTGAAAGCGGCTAAATTCAATAATCAAAGGACCAAAAGGCATCAAAGACTAGAGAAAAAGAGGGTCCCTACTTTCAGTGGGGCGTGTGTGCAAATATTGTACAACAATATATACCCTCTATCTCTCTCCCACTCCCTCTCTTTCTCTCTCAAGTCACTCCCTCCTACCCCCACTCCCTCTCTCAGGTCTCTCTCTTAGAGTCACTCCATTTATCTCTTTCCCCTAGATACTCTTAACCCTTAAACCTTAAGCCCTTAAACCCTCTACCCTCTACCCTCTCTCTCTCTCTCTCTCTCTCTCTCTCTCTCTCTCTCTCTCTCTCTCTCTCTCTCCAACTCTCTCCCTCCCTCTTTCCACTCTCTCCCACCTCCCATCTCCCACTTCCCACTCCTCTCCCACCCTCTCCCACTCTCTCCCACCTCTCCCATGCTCTTCCACTCTCTCCCACTTCTTCCTCCCCTCTCTCCCACTCTCTCCCACCCTCTCCCACCATCTTGCACCCCTCTCCCACCCTTCACTCTCTCTCTCCCACCCTCTTGCACTCCCTCCCCTCCCACCCTCTCTCCCACACTCATCCCACCCTCCCACTCTCTCTCTCACTCCCTCTCCCACTCTCTCCACTCTCTCCCTCCCTCTCCCACTCTCTTCCACCCTCTCCCACTCTACCTCCTCTCTCCCACTCCTCTCCCACCCTCTCCCACTCTCCCTCCCTCTACCACCTCTCTCCCAAACTCTCCCACCCTCTCCCACCTCTCCCACCTCTCCCACTCTCTCTCCTCCTCTCTCCTCTCCCACTCTCCCACTCTACCACTCTCTCCCACTCTCTCCCACTCTCCCACTCTCTCCCTCCCTCTCTCCCACTCTCTCCCACCTGTTATGCCTTGCATAACCACCCCATTTTATTTTGGAACAAAATGGGTTCCCCTTTTTGTTTTGTTCCTCTTTGGTTGTTTGTTTTGCTCCTAAGTATTTCTTTCTTTTGCTCTGTCAGAGGCAGGGATGGAACCAAAACTAAACACGAAAATCTTTCAAGGTTTCTATTGATGTGTTTTTTATGCACCTCAACACAGGCAGTGCGTAGGTGCACTACCTCTCTTGAAAGGAAATCTCCAACTGCAAGCTACTAAAAATCTCCCCAAGGTCTCTCGGGTGTCAGGTCATGACTTGCATGGAACTCCTCAATTGATTTTGATGTGATTTCGCTGGTAATCATAGGGAAAACTTACGTAGCTGAATGCGGGATGGATCTTCAAATCTGAAGTTTCTAAGATAGGAAGTAAAGTGTATTCTGCTGTAGGTTCAAACAACAATCTAAAACTTTGATGTTTTCTTCAAGTTTGGCTTTACAATGTGCAATGAACCTTAGCAAAGGCTATTTCTTAAAAAAAAAGGAAAAGAGTAGGGAAGATGGAAGGTTCCTAGATCTGCAACTAACTATGAACAATGATCATGGAAGTTCTGCTATGGACAACTCCTTTCAAACATGATTCCACTTAACTAAGAGCTCTACAGTATCGTGAAATTTGTGCTATCTTCAAAGGCCTACAAGTATTTTACCATTCATCCACCATTTGCATGGATGAACAAAGATAAAGATTTAAAGAGCAGCTTTAAATTTCATCCCAGGCTAACTTTGCAAGGCCATTTACCAGCAGCAAACAATGAAAAGTATGGGCTAGGAGGCATCAACACAACAGGAATTTCTATAATCACATAACAGCAGGACTAAAATCTATCAAAGCAAGGATAAAATTAGCTAAAACATCGATCTAAATCTAACTAAAGCATCTAACAATGGAGATTGAACCATGAAACATGTGAAGAAACCAGAAAATAAACCAAGTCAATATATTTTCATTATAAACTTCAGCAACATGTCTTTACAACAAC
>VDFB02058242.1:552286147-552490156 GCA_007258455.2 Sequoia sempervirens
ATTAGAAACTAAAGTGGGGTTCACCACCAAGCTACGGCTTGGAAAGATCAATTAAATGTAAGTCCTAGTGCTATAACCTAATTCCATGCAAAGCTTCACTAAAATGACCTAGAAAAGCATATAAAATAGAACAAAAAGATGAGAGATTAGAGGTTTGCACCTGGGAATCTAAATATTCCTAGAATGAGCTCTGAAACATTGAAAATACTAGAATTAGGGCACACTAGGACACATATGCCAGTTTGGGCGTATCAGTCCTAGACTAGGGTTTCTAGTCTGGAATAGGGTTCTGATAGTGTAGATTCAGGATTTGCAAAAATATGAAATTTTTCCTGTAGTGGCACTCATATGCCACTTCTGGCGTATCAGTCCCATTCCACTTTTTCAGGAATTCAAAGTCCAAATCTGTACTCTAATCGCTACTCTTCCTTCCCAAACTGATTTCTAGATTTGAACATGTAAAAAGACCTGCAAAATAGAATATAGAGTTGATTTGCTTATGGGGATTTTGCCTCAGTCAAAGCCCTATTTTGGTAATTAAACCTTGATAGAAACAATGAATCTTGAATGCAAATGTGAACATAAACCCTAACCTTAAGTGTGCCTAAGATTAGGAAATTTGAAATGCAATGCAAACCTATTCTATTGTGCTATAATGAGATGCAATAATGAAGCATAGATATGAATGACTCACTTTGAGAGATCTCTAATCACCTAAATGAGTCCTAATAATGTATGTACCTTGCTACTTTTTTGAAGTAGGTACCAGCCGATGAGAAGTTGTTCAAGAAACTAGGCCTTGGAAAATGTTGTGTGCCCACTTATAATTGACCAAACCTAAAATATAAAATTTGTTAAGAATAACATATAAGTAGTAAAGGTTGATATTGATATAAATATTATAGCAATATCATGCTCTTGGTCACAATTGTGAAAATTAGTTAATTCTAATTGTAGACACCTAAAATTGTCTAACACATTCTTCTAATTCATCATTTCTTATCATCATCACTCATCACCCCTTTCATCATTATTAATCAAATAATTTTAAATTATTTGATAAAATTAATCCATTTCCCACATTAATTATTAATAATTTCATCATTTTCCTTCATCACCTTTAATTAAATAATTTTTAACTATTTAATTAACTAATCATTTTTCCTCATCTACTTTAATTAAATAATATTGATTTATTTAATTAATTTCTAATTATTCTTCCAAATCTTGCATCATCCTCTTATCTTCATAATTATTATTTTTTTTTAATTATTTGATTGAATCAAGCAATATTCTCATCCACATAATTAAATAATTTTTAAATATTTAATTAGCTCTAACTATTCTTATAAAACTAAATAAATTATATTTAGTTTGCACATTCCTCTAAAATAAATAAAACCATTATTTTATTTACTTCCTAATTATATCATTTTCTATCTTTATTTTTTAAAACCTAAATTTAGAGGCTAAAGCTAAATAAATTTAGTGAGTTGATTGACCTTCAACCCTCCTTCACACTTACTCCGCTTCATCTCTCCACACAACCTCATGCATGATCCTCTTGATCTCTCATCAACCCTCATTCATTGATCTTATTTTCATATCTCACACTATTGATCCAATATCCCTGAAACCTATAAATATCCCATCCTTTGATAATTCAATCCCTCCTCAAATTGGCAACCAAACAATAATCAAATTTTTATCACACTTGTTCTTAACAAGGTTATGTTAAGTTTATGAGAAATTCACATATCATACTAAAAAAAGAATAATCTTACACTTTACAATGGACTAAGGTTAGGCAATTTTGGTGGAGGTAAAGTGGATTAGATTAGATTAAATTTATATTCTTAAATTTATTTCTTTCTTTTAGATATTTCACTTACTCTATTGAGATTAGGACTTGTTGATCATTTAAATTGGTTTTTTTATTTGATATCCTATTGTTTTGATTTCATTTTATATTTACAATGATGCATCCAATAGTTAAGTCAATGCAATTGAAGGTGAATTGATGATTTTGAAATTCATGGTGATGCTTTTAATATTTATAATGATACATCTGATTTTGTTATTTTGATTTTCTAACCCTAACATTTGTATAAGTTTTGGAACTAACATATTTTTGTATCTTGGCAATTGTTGGGATAAGAATAGTAAAAATAGACTATTGATGAATTAGATGTAGGGAAAATTTTAAATTGCTTTGATTTCTAGTATATTTCACACTTCATTTGGGCTCTAATTAATGAGCTCTATGCGGTGTTTGGTGAATTTATAGTGTGTATGATCTCTCCTTGTGCTTCAGGTGAGTCAGGAGATCAAAATTGCTCTTAGTTTACATGTGTGAAGTACACCTAACGAGTAGTAGAAAAGCATGCTCTTCTCTTGCACTTCATGCAAGTCTAAGAATCAAAAACTACAATATCTTCTTTTTAGTTTATATTAGGAGTCCTGCATGGGGATTTCATCAACCCAAGGGTGACTTCAACCACATTTACTAGTAAGGTATATAAAGGGGGGATAATGAAATTTATACCTCCAAGTGTGGCCAATGTCATTCAAGCCAAGTTGCAAGACCTTCAATTTTTTGAGACTTTTTTGGTGAGGAGAAGAGAGGAGACCCACTCATCTCAAGCATTTTATATGGGCTCATTCTTATTAGAGCCACTACAAGCCTTGTTATTTAGAGACCTAAGACTTGCAACCATTAATCTAGTGTGATGCAAGGTATAATATCATGCATAAAGTTACTTGACCTATACCATCCTAAGGAGAGATTGAATTTATTTGGAGTTGTAAATACCTACAAGAGAAGGAGGAAGGTGATCCCTTGTGCCATTAGAGACCTATCTATTCTATCTTGAGAGTGGAGCTTGCATGCAAAATCCTATGATATTTTATTGTTGGGGCCCACAATAGTGCAACACACCTTTAATACTAGCTAGGTTGTACTTCTTTGCATGCTTTTATTGTGAAGACTCATAAATACCAATTACATGTCATTCCTTAGAGTCAACTTACTAGTATCCTCTATTTTTTTTATCTCTTTCTAGTCATAACAATTCAAAATAAATTAAACCCTTATAAAAAAATTGGGAATAGATTCCATTTAATTTCAATCCTAAACATATTTCATGTATCTCCTAAGTCCTTGGAAAGTGTTCCCAACACTAGGATTATAAAGAAATTAAATTTGAAATGAAATGAATATGTATATTGGAATTTGTGGGATTATTACTTGGTAATGATAGGAACATGTGGGGATCGCCCAAGAAGAGCCTTCCTACAAGATAGATCACATGGTGCCTATAAGCGTGGAACCCACCTGCTTCAATTCATTTGAGTGATTGATAACACTTCAAGAATGCATGTTTTGGATCCCAAAATTGAATTGATATATTTACATGTGAGTTGGAGGGCACTTATCACCAATTCTAGTTCAGCTTTTATTCAATTATGATTCAGCTTATTCGCCAGCATGTAGTTATTTTGAGTTGAATGCTAGTTGACTTGAGTTGCATGACTAATGACGTCAGTTGCATGACAAATAGCAAGTGGATACTTTCAGTTAAGTGGGGATGATCAATCATGCATAATGTTTGCATTAATTGGTGGAGAGATATGTTTCAGTTAACTAAGATTGACTTGGGTCCACCTTGGGCGCCCAAGTTGGCATCTTTCAGTTAACACCTTTTGCATGAGAAGATATTTACAGGGCTCATTCAAGTGGGCCCATTCTTGGGCGCCAACTTTGAGGTGAAGTTTGCATGATATCTTCTTGACCAAAGTTCAGTTTGGGGCACCTAAATCGAGGAAGACTTTGGTTTGACTTTAGATTACATTGTGGAACTCTACTTGCCCAATCTAGGCGTAGATTTTTGTGAGGAGCTTTATGCTCTTATATTGTACAACTCTTATGAATTTACATGCTCATATTATTGTCTATTAATTGAAGCAAGTGTATGAGAGTTCCATGAGATTTTATTGCAAGTTGTGAAGAAGGATTGTTGAAGGCAAGGAAGTATATCAATCAAGGATTGATACAGTATTATTGTAATCTTGTTCTAAGGTTAAATAATATACACTATTGATTCTAGTGGATTTTTTTCCTAAAGGGTTTCTCCACACATATGTTGTGTCACTTCTATCTCCTTTGTCTCATTCTTCTACACTATTTTTCTCTTTCTACAATGGGTAAAATTGATCTAAACAGATTAATCATACACAAAGAATTGTGACAAAGAACACTTAATTAGATCTACAGTCTCATATTTTTGCAAGTTTTAAGCTACAATATTACCTTCATTTACTTTCAACATTTGGTAATCAAAATACGGTTGGTTAGGGTTTGGGATGCCTTCTTTAAAAGTTTAAAAGGTTTTTGGTTGTAGTGGGAGCTTTTACTATTATGTTATTGCAGATTTGTAAAAGAAGTGTGTTACAATGAGTTCTACTCTCGCCTAGGATATTGGAAAGATTCAATGGATCTAGTTATGAGATGTGGAAACTGAAATGGAGGATCTCCCTTGAAGAGAGAGATCATTAACTATTTGTACGAGACAAATCCATCTACAATGATGTTAGATGAGGTTTGGGATAAGCTTGATAAGAAGGAAAGAGGAACCATAAGGTTATGTATTGTTGATGTTGTTCTCTTGAATGTTTCAGATGAAGCTACCACATATAAATTGTGGAAGAGGATAGGTGATATCTATCAAACCAAAAGTATTACTAATAAGTTGTATCTAAAAAGACAGTTGTATTCATTAAAGATGAAAGTTTGTGATTCTATTGCACATAATTTAAATGCTTTCAATTTGATTCTAAGTCAATTAGCATCTATAGATGTAAATCTAGAAGATGAAGATAAATGCATTTTGTTACTTTGTTCTTTACCAGAGTCTTGGGAAAATCTAATTGTTTCTATCAGTGGTAGTGTTGCAAATCCTAAGATGTAAAATATAATTCCTACTCTCCTATCAGAGGAGATGAGGAGGAAGTCTAAAAAAGGATCCCAAGATGTTTTGTTTGTAAGAGTTAGGCCTACACAAAAGGCACCTAAGGGAGACAAGAAAGGAAAGGGTAAGTCCAAAGGATAGTCTAAAACCCATGGTAAGAGTAAGGTAAAGTCTTGGAACTATGGGAAACTAGGAAATATAAAGAAGGATTATAAGAACAAGAAAAAAGAGTTATGATGCTTCTATAGAGAAATCCTCAGATGACAGTAATGATGCATTGATCATTACATCTAATACTGCTATTGATGACTCTTGGCTTATTGATTTAGGTTGCTCCTATCATATGAATCTTAACAAGAAGTGGTTCACTAAGTATACTGCATATGATGGAGGGAATGTCTTCTTCGGAGATAATAGCACAACAAAGATTGTGGGAAAAGGAGAGGTAAAGTTGTGTTTCAATGATGATATAGTTAAGAGTAAGACCCTTAATGATGTTTTACATATTCCAAGGCTTGCTAGAAATATAATTTTTGTATTGAAGTTCAATGATTCTGGAATGCATGATGTGACATTTGACAAAGGTGGTTGCAGATTGGTGAAAGGGAATATGGTGGTTGCTAAAGGATCTCAAAAAGGAACTTTGTTTAAGCTTGATACCTCCAATTTGAATAAATCAACCAATGCAATTGAAGCTGAAAAATGCACGTATGTTGTGGCACCATAGATTGGGCCACATTGGTGAAAAAGGTCTTAGGACCATTCTTAATAAGAAATTGGTTGATGATATTCCTGATTATAATATTGGAAAAAATGATTTTTGTGAGCATTGTGTGTTTGGAAAGTAATCTAGATCTTCATTTCCTAATGGAACAAATAAAGCTAAAGGATTATTAGAGATTATTCATTTATATGTTATGGGTCCTATGGATATTGACTCTATTGGAAAATCTAGATATTATGCCACATTTATTGATGATGTCTCAAGATACACTTGGATCTATTTTATGTAGAACAAATATGGTGTTTTCAATAAGTTTAAAGAATTTAAGGCTTTAGTTGAGAGAGAATTAGATCATAAGATAAAAGTATTGAGATCAGATAATGGTGGTGAATATTGCTCTAAGGAATTTGATGATTTATTGTAAGCATGCAGGAATTGTGAGACAAAAAAAATAATCGACATACACCCCAAAAAAATGGAGTAGCAAGTAAAGGAGGAACCAGACCTTTAATGGAAAGAGCTAGGAGTATGTTGGGTAGCACTAAGTTAGATTAGCCTCTTTGGGCTGAGGTTGATGAGGAGATTTCATAGAGTTATGAGATAGATGCTCATGATGAGCATATTGAGGAACAAGAAGAACCTTCTTTGAGAAGATCCACAAGACAACAGAATCTCGTTGATAGGTATAGCCCACCTAATTTCCATTGTATATTTTCTTTGATGAGTACTAATGATGAACCTAGATCTTACAGGGAAGCTTTGTCTTCAAATGAGAACAAGTTTTGGTCACAATCTATGCATGAGGAAATGGTTTCCTTGGATACTTGTGATACATGGGATCTTGAGAGTTTTCCCAAAGGAATAATGGCCATTGGCTGTAAATGGATCTTTAGAAAGAAAATTGGAGCAGATGGTAATCCTAAAAGGTACAAGGCTAGATTAGTAGCCAAGGGCTACTCCCAAAGAGAGGGAGTTGACTTTAATGAAATCTTCTCTTTAATGAAATCTTCTCTCCTGTTGCTAAATTAACTTCTATTAGATACTTTTTATCTATTTTTGTTCCTTATGATTTTGGGATAGAGAAAGTGGATGTGAAAACCGCTTTCTTACATGGGATCTTGATGAGGAGATTTATATGAGGCAACCTGATGGTTTTGTTGTAAAAGGAAAATAATTATTCGTTTGCAGGTTAAAGAGATCTTTATATGGATTGAAACAATCACCTAGAATGTGGTAGTAGAAGTTTGATGCTTTTGCATTGAAAATTGGTTATGTTAGGAGTGAGGAAGATCATTGTGTTTACATAAAATTTATTGAGGATCAACTTTTAATTAATATCTTGTATGTTGATGACAGTTTGTTTATTGGTAACAACAAGGTAATGATCAAAGAATTGAAAGCACAACTCTCTAGCACATTTGAGATGAAAGATCTAGGGGCTGCAAAATATATCCTTGGTATGGAGATCAACAAAGATAGAGGTAACAAAAAGCTTTGCTTAAGTCAAAGCAACAATGTTGATACTATTTTGAAACAGTTTAACATGCATGATAGTAAACCAATTAATATTCCTTTACCAGTTGGCACGAAGTTAAGTTTAGACATGGGTCCTAAATCTGATTTTGATCATGAGGAAATGTTTGAAATTCCATATGTTAGTGTAGTTGGTAGTTTGATGTATGCAATGGTTTGTACAAGACCAGATATAGCCCAAGTAGTGGGAGTTCTAAGTAGGTTTATGTCTAACCCTAGTAAAGAGCATTGAACTTATGTTAAGAGGGTGTTTAAATCTTTTCGAGGTACTTCTGATTACTATTTGGTTTAACATGGTGCTAATGATATTGATATTATGCACAAATCATTGGATATATAGGGTTTTGTTGATTTAGATTGGGTAGGAGACCTGGACAGTCTGAGGTCGACAAGTGGCTATGTGTTTACTTTTTTTGGAGCTATGGTTAGCTGGGTGAGTAAGAGGTAGCCCACAGTTTCTTTGTCCACCACAGAAGCAGAGTACATGGCTGCTACACATGCCTCTAAAGAGGTAGTTTGGTTACAAAGACTTGGGAAAGGTATTGGTTTTAATTGCAAGCAAATTAGACTTGAATGTGATAGTCAGAGTGCTATTTTTTTAGCCAAAAATCCTATGTATCATGCTTGTACTAAGCATGTTGATGTTTAGTATCACTTTGTGTGAGAAATGGTTGAGAGTGGGAAGGTATTAATTGAGAAAGTTGACACTTTGACCAATGCTGCAGATTATCTTACAAAACCAGTTCCTACAAATAAGTTCTCTTGGCGCAGGAAGGTCATTGGCCTTGAGTCCTATATTTGATTTATAATAATGACTCCTTGTTTAGAATAATTGCAATGTATAATGTCAAGTGGGAGAATGTTGGGAATAGGATGCCATTTAATTGCAATCCTAAACATATTTCATGTATCTCCTAAGTCCTTGGAAAGTGTTCCCCAACACTAGGATTCGAAAGAGATTAAATTTGAATGAAATGAACATGTAAATTGACATTTGTGATTATTCCTAAATGATAGGAACATGTGGGGACATCCAAGAAGAGCTCCTACAAGATATGAGCACATGGGGCACCCACATGGAAGGTGGAACCCACCTTGCTTCAGTTAACTGTTTGGAGTATTGATAACACTTCAACAATGCATTTTTTGATCCTACAAATTAAGGATTGATATTTACATGAGCGGAGTGGCACTATTAGTTCAGTTTAGTTTAGTTTAGTTCAATTCAATTTAGTTTAGTTATGGTTCTGTTATCTTCAATTGCATGTAGTTATTTTGAGTTGAATGCTAGTTGACTTGAGTTGACTTGAGTTGCATGAGTAGTGACTTCAGTTGCACGATAGATAATAGGTGGATACTTTTAGTTAAGTGGGGATGATCAATCATGCATAATGTTTGCATGAATTGGTGGAGAGATATGTTTTAGTTAACTAAGATTGACTTGGGTCCACCTTGGGCACCCAAGTTGGCATCTTTCAGTTAACACATTTTGCATGAGAAGATATTTACAAGGCTTAGTCAAGAGGTTCCATTCTTGGGGGGAAAATTTGAGGTGAAGTTTGTGTGATATCTTTTTCACCAAAGTTCAATTTAGGGCGCCTAAATTGAGGAAGACTTTTGTTTGACTTTAGATTACATTGTGGAACTCTACTTGCCAAATATATGCATAGATTTTTGTGAGGAGCTTTATGCTCTTGTATTGAACAACTCTTATTAGTTTACATGCTCATATTATTGTCTATTAATTGAGGCAAGTGTATGTGAGCTCCATGATAGTTTATTGCAGGTTGTGAAGAAGGATTGATGAAGGCAAGGAAGCATATCAATCAAGGATTGATACAATATTATTGTAATCTTGTTCTAAGGTTAAATTATACAAGCACTATTGATTCTGGTGGAGTTTTTTCCTGAAAGAGTTTCTCCACGTATATGTTGTGTCACTTCTATATCCTTGTCTCATTCTTCTACAATCTTCTATCGCTTTCTACAATTGGTAAAATTGATCTAAACAGATTAATCGTACACAAAGAATTGTGACAAAGAACACTTAATTAGATCTACAGTTTCATAGTTTTACAAGTTTTAAGCTACAATATTACCTTCATTTTCAACAATTTTAGCTTTAATAATAGAATTGTGCATGTGACTATTACTGTGATGCATTTTTCTATTATAGTGATACATCTGATTATCATTCTAGTGCATCTGATTGTTCTTCAACACATTTTATTATGTTCTCACATTTGATATTCACAACATTACACATCTAATTTGTTCATTGATTTTTTTATAATACTTTGACGCATTTGATTTGAGACCTTCAAACCTCGTTCTATCAATTTGAAGCCTACTTTTTCACATAGTGATGCATCTAATAGTATAATGATTCCTTTGAAACCCATAATGATGATTTTAAAAAAATTGACACCTTTAAAACATACAGTGATACCTTTGAAACATAGAGTGATGCATTTGACCCTACTTCAATACATATGATATCTATATTGATGCATTTGATCTAGCCACAGTGACACATTTGAAACCTACATTGATACATTTGACTATGTAAACATTTTCCAAAATACTCCAAATTTTTGTCTCCAAAATTTCTAAAAAGCACACAAACCTAGGATCTGAGACCTATAGTACAATAACCTTCAACCAATATCCATCATTCAAACAATAAACCAATTTTCACATCCATTTCATACCATTTTATCTTAGACTTTTAGGGTTAGTTATCTTAGCTTTAGATAAACAACATCATCATAGTAAATCATAAACATCAATCCATCATCAACCAATATCATTTGTAATCTCATCTCGATCTCTCACTATATCTTCTAGTTTATCTTTTTGCTCGGAATTAAAAAAATTCAAGCAGATAGTTGGACTAGCATCATTATCCATGAGAAAAATAGCTTATGATTCTTCTCTACTTCTAAGTTTGTGAACTCACCATTATCATTTTTATTTGACTCATCATTCTAGTACAAGAAAAAGCCATCATTAGCACTTATCAAAACAAAGATCTATGTTAACTTTGACTTTAAGAGATATTTATATCTTCCATCAATAAACAACATCAAAATCATGTTTTTCCCAAATCTACCCAACATCTCTCTTATAGTCCACTTTTATCATCACTTATTCATATCACATTACCGACCTTCATTTACATCCATATTCCATAAGGTCATCAAAATTGTATGCCTAATACAAGGTCACAACACAAGAAACTCATGGAGTTTAATCCTAGTAGTTCAAATGCCACAACACCAATGGGGGTTACTAAACCAAAGTTTGGAATTCCTAGCCATTTATTCTATCCTATTCAATACCAAAATCCACAATGACCTCAATATCCATCAATTATAATAGAAGAAATCGCAAAAAAATGAATATGTGGAATCTAAGGAATTGATTGAAGAGTTAATTTTAAAAATGCAACAAGATCCCTACTTAGCTAGAGAACTTGATTCCCTTATTTCTTTGGATGGCAACACATTCTTTCTTAGAATTGTATAAATTGATGTTAAGCTATCTTTTGATGACAAAATTGCTACACTTAGAGAGAAATCCCTCACACATGTCATGTCATTCTAATTTTCCATCGCATGAGAACATACACATAGTTCAATCTATTAATGAAGCTATGCCACAACCTCCAATTCCAAACATATCTAGTCAAACTTCTATACCATCATATGACACGAATTTGATACCATTTTCTAGGAAATACCTAAATCCATTATAACAGAATCCAAACATAACCAATCAAAAAATTGTACACATCCCAAATTCACAAAATATAAAAATTCATCATATATCATAATGCATAACCACTCAAACCAACACACATATCCCAAATCTACCAAACATAATCATTCCCCATGCAACTCCACAAAACACATCTAATTACATAAACAATCCTTTCATGGCTCAAGCCACCACATCTTATGTGCCACCCAATATTCCATATGATACACAAGAACACAACATGACAATGAGCACATACATCATACCAACCCCCCATTTCATAAATTTTATCACTTACCATTACTAAAAGAATCTTCTATATCCAACATACCTAAAACATTCAACATACAAAAAACTTAAAACATCCCACATCATTGAAAAACTTTCACATCTAACATATCCACAAACACAAATATCCCCTAACAATAATTCATCCCACAACAACAATATTAATCCATTTCATTCACTATCCCTACACAAAAGTAAATCCCTCAAACTCAAAACTATTCATATATCCCTTAGAGAAATCTATACCACAAAATCAAAACCCCATACAACTCATATAACATTCCTCAAACACAAAACATGCCTCAACAAAAAAGCACTCCCCAACACCAAAAAGTCCCATAAAACTCATATAACATCCCTTAAAGCATCCCAAAAAATAAAAATATATCATATAATTCTTCATCCATTCCTCAACATCAAACATAGATTCCATCTAACCTACCATGAAGTAACCCCAACAATGACTTAGAATTGTAAATTAAAAGCATAGACCAAAATATTACATACATGCAATTAAGACAAACGAGGAAAAACTATATTCTTGAAGACACTTGTCCTTACCCATGAATTTGATAGATATAGTTATGATATTATTCCCTCACAGCTTTGAAATTCCTAAGTTTGACAAATAAAAGGAAAGAGGTGATCCAAAATAGTAAATATTAAATTTTTTACATAGAGTGTCTAGAGGGTGCATGCAATCAAACATACTTAATACACCTCTTTTATAGAAGTTTGGGATGAAAAGAAATAGAATGGTTCTCCCATTTACCATGTGGTATTAAAACATTCCATGAACTCGTTGAAAAATTTACCGATTATTTATATTATAACATAGAACACAAGGTTACCATGAATGATTATAAAAAATGGGAGAGACATTCACTTCATTCCTATTATGTTGGAGAAACATGGCTTGCAAATGCAAATTGCCTAGGTACTCCTGAAAAACAACTCATGAATATATTTGTCCAAAATCTCAACATCAAAATTAGCTTCCACTTAACCATATAATGTTCCAACACCTTTGACAAAATCATAGAAAAATGACTCACCATTGAGAAGGCTCTTATTTCTAAGGGGCTCATCAAAATCTATAAGGATAATAAATATCATACATTAAACTCTAATGGAAAACCTCGCCCATGGGCTAAGAACAAAAATGTTACCAATGTTGGTGTCATAGATATAAAATTTGTACAAAATATATAACCCACACCAAACAATCAAAATGTGAATCCTTTAAAAGGATCACTAAGACCCAACCATACCTCTAGAAATAAGTACACTCCCTTAGGAAAGCCAATTGAGATATTCTTGCGCACATTAATTAAAACCAAGCTTATCAAGCTTCCAAAGCTTAGAAAATATGATGAACCCTAATTTAAAACATCATGGTATAATGATAATTATTACTCAGAATTCCATAGGATAATGGGTCATAAAACACCAAATTTCATGAAATTCAAGAATCTCATACAAGACCTCATTGATCAAGGAGAAGCCAACATTGAACAAAATCTTCAAAATTTCTAGAAATAACAATCTAGGAATTTACAACGATCTAATACAAAACTATGGTAAAGGAAATGACTTAGGTAAAGCAAGGTACTATAAAAAAGTTAGCCACTCATATGATAATTTAGTATGATATGTGGGTATGTGCAAGATCATCATGGAAAAAACAGGCCCTTAAGTGGCAATAAAAATTCAGAAAAATCAAAGTTAGGAAACTTGACATAAAATTTTGAATAAGTTATCTATATTATTTCAAAAATATGTAATAGAATCTGTGAAAGCAAATTGAATGCATTCTTGTAAACTACTAGGTTTATTTAAAAATAAACAAAATCTATTTGGTGAAATTTTGAAATTTCAATGTGTTAGTACTTAAATTTTAGGGAAAAAATAAGTAGGTGTCTGTCTAACCACCCTAACCATAATGAAATGATAATATTTTTTTATAAGATTTTAGATATAAGTAGAGGACTCATGTCTAGATGTGATGGATATTTGTTTGTAATTTTTTTCCAACTAAATAATTAATTATGATTTTTTTATTACAACTTTTAAAAAATATAAAAAACTCGTATGTTTGACCACCTTAACTTGGTCAAAACTTCATAATTTTTTTTTTTTTTAATCCTATAGTATGCGAAGCATATAATGTGACACATGTTTTGGATTCAAAAAATGTAATAATGTTTGAAAGGTATAGATGTTTTTCAATTAGGCTATCAATTAGGACTTTAGTCGTAATTCTGATAGAAAATGAATAATAATTATTTATTAGATTCAAAGTAAAGTATAATTTATATTGGTGGAAAGTTGAGAAGCTCCTTTGCAAGCCCTTTTTGTTTCATCAATTTTGGGTATAAAAAAGTCATCAGCCACATAGGCAAAGTCTAGAAAAGCAAGGTAAGTTGTTAAACACAGTTTTTGTGTTGACTTCTTAGGATTGGCAGGTCTGAACCAAATTCCAAAGCAAGCCCAAGGCTAATCCCTAGGAATTAAATTTTGTGTCAGACATATTGGATATCTGATTCAAATCGGATATCCGATATCCGATATGTTTTAGATAGAGTTCAAAAAATGTTATACAATTTATAATATATGATTTAAAAAATGCAATAAAGTTTATAATTTAATATATAATATATTATATTATTAATATGCATAATATTTCCAAATATTACTCAACATTTTAGTTGGTGTATAAATATTTAAATATACATATATTACTAATATATAAAAATATTTAAACATTATCTCTTTCCTCTTTCCATCTCTCTTCCCAAGCCCCCTCACCTCAATCACTCTTATCATCTCTCTCTCCCCCAACACCCCAACCCCAAACCCCTACCTCTACTCTCTCAAAGTCTCTCTCTCCTAACCCTCTCCCTCTCTCAGGTTTCTCTCTCTCTCACTCACTCCCTTTATATATCTCCCTCTACCCTTAACCCTTAACCCTAAACCCTTAACCTTTAAACCCTAAACCCTTCAACCCTCTACCCTCTACCATTAACCATATATGTTGATGATGTTTTCTGCACAGCAACAACTCAGATAGAATATAATATCCTATCTCTCTTGAAAGGTAAATCTATGTCAGCAAGCCTCAAGAGATAACCCCAAGGTCTCTAATGTTAGGTCTTGACAATGCATAAACAACTTAGTGATAATGTGAAAATGTTGGTAATCACAAAGGGACCTTACTACAAGAAAATGTTGAATCTTTGATTTATCAGATCTAGCAATTTGATGATACTTCAATCCTAAATCTAACCCAAATGATAAAAGAAATAGCAAAAGATAAGGGTTTAAGAAAGATTTCTAAATTAAAACTACTCCTAAGATTAACAATG
This sequence comes from Sequoia sempervirens, assembly GCA_007258455.2. NCBI lineage: Eukaryota > Viridiplantae > Streptophyta > Pinopsida > Cupressales > Cupressaceae > Sequoia > Sequoia sempervirens. Next base: position 552,300,784 of record VDFB02058242.1, read on the forward strand.
CAAATGATGAAACACTTGAAATAGACCAATCCCTCATAAACTAATCCCTGCTTGACCCAGATAGATCTGCAATATTACAGAAACAATGAAATCTTCTAAGGTATTAAATATTTTTAGATCATGAACACTCATCAAAGACAACCCTATTGCAATTGAGATGAACAAATATTCACAATTGAACTAAGCACAATAAATATGAAAGTCCAAGCTAACTTTGCAAAGAAAATAACAATTAGCTAGCTACAAAAAGTATGGATCAGGGATTTGTGCAAACACTTCAAGCATCAAATCATAAACACTATTAAATCAAATCTAACTCTAAATCTAACATATATCCAATAACCTCGAGCAATTCTAGAATATTGAAGCATAAGAACCATGCAAGACAAATCAACACAAAGAGATCACCAAAAATCACAATGTCTTCCATTGTATTGAATCATCCAATGACAACAACAATTCTAATGTTATATTTTTACAACACTTGCTCTAAAATAGACTAACTTCTAATACTAGTTCTTGGCCCTATTCGCTTCTAAGTCTAACTATTCTACTCTAGTCCCTCTATAAAAATGAGAAGGCATTGGCCTTTTATAAATTTTACATTTTTGAATCAATGGCCATGATCAGATCAAATCAAGGGCTCACATTGCACCTCTAGAACATCCAGTAGTCACATTAAGGTTTTACAACTCTCTAGTACATCATCATCCAATAAAATAAATTAAGTTACATCCCTGAGCAATGAGAAAACAAAACTCTGATAGCTAGGCATTGATGTGAATTCTGATTGAAACAATGAAACAACATCACATGTCCTGTAAAAACCCCCTCCAATTGGGCATAATTATGGCACAAATTCTCATGTGGATGCACATTTAAATTTTCATTGCAAGATAAATCCCCCTGGCAGCTCCAAGTCTTGGCACGCATCCATATGTGGGTGTTGAACTTATCTAGATTTTCCTTCCTTGGTACATTTCAATTCAAAAATATCCACCTTCTGAGCGTGTTTCCACATGTGGAGGAATGATCCTCTCCTTCCTCTGACACTTTCTTCTATTAAGTTTTACGTGATGGGGCCTCATAAGCCTTTGACTTCAAACTTCTTGTCTCATAAATAGAATTCCCTTGCAATTTAAATAAAATAATATAAACATTATAACATATAGATATTCAAAAGAAATTCATTTAAATCACATTTTAAGCCTGAAATTCAGAGTACTTTAAATGAAAGGGACTAATACCATTGATAATCAATTATCCATCATGCCTAAATCAAAGACATTATAAACTCATCTGTTTAATAAAGTAGAATGCCCAAATATGATTATAATTAATAAGCAAATTCTACTTCCTGAGCAATTTTGTTGGCCTCAAGCGATCCATCTTCAAAATAATACAAAACAATCATCTAAAATTCAAAATTTGAGAATCATCCTTAGAGACTTAAATCTCATTGCTACACACAGGATCTGAACATCACATCTTCTCATTTTTTATTGAATCATTGTAGTTTTTTTTCCAAATATGTCGCTCCCTTATTAAAACATTCATCCTAAATATGAACAATACATCATTCAGCGCCCCATGCCTTGCGTATCTGACGTATTCATTAACCATTACAAACTTGTAGATCGGCCATCCTACGGGTTTGCGAGTCATTTGGAGCTGAATTATGCCATTCCCTGATTGACAATCACTTAGAGGATAATATCACTTTATGGGGCTCAACAATATGTATTCATTCTATAAAACCTAGAGACACCATCAGATATTCTACACCATCCAAAGTCTAAAGATCTCCCTCTCGTGCCTCCACCATACTATGATAACGAATTTATGAAATCTTACAATTTTGATGACTTTCAATGCAGATGGCATGACATAAAAAAAGAATTTCAAGTGATCATCTCCAAAGTCAACAACTACACAAACTCAACACCCGTGCCTCTTACAAATCCTCTGCTCTTCACCTGCGTGACCACCATCGCCATTTCATTTGTATTGCACCCATTATAATTCCTATATTTCCACCGTACACTCCCATCCAATGAACCCCTCAGACTCATAGCATCACCCTATAAATGACATGACAATCCCGATGTCGATATGCAACAACTCCTAGCCTGAGTCTCGAAGCCACAATGTTCATGAAATACTTTCATTTTCAAGACATTGTCTATGTGCCCAATCCTTATTGCAATTCCCAGAAGCAACAATCTTTATGGAATTTAAATATTTCGGAGATATGAGAATTTTTGGGGAATTAGACTTCTCACAGATTTTGTATTGTCAAGGAATTTGGCGTCCCAGGAATTTTGGCCCTTTCAGGAAATTTTGAACCCACCGGATTTTTCCGAACTTATCTTCCTCTCGAGGATTTCCTTTGTTAGCGAATTCTCCGAAATCGTTCATTTTCAGGAATTTTGAGAGTACCAAGATTTTCCAAAGTTTTTACCTCCTATATATTAATCACATCATGTCTTCACTTTGTGAGCCCATACACTCACTCATACTTTCAAGTTGGTAGACACTTCTACAATATAAGAAATTGTGAAGCTGTTGCTTAGAATTGCGAACCATTCAGTGTTATTTATAAATGCTTCAACTGAAAATCTCAGGTTTCCTATGGCATTTGTCCTCCACTAGTCAATGCGTCTGCATATACCATTCACTGTCTGCATGCGTTGATTGGACAATGATACATGCATGATAATCTACTTCGCTAGTTATGTTTACTGCGTTCTTTCATGAAGTCCTATATCTGGACATATACTGTGCACATCCTTTTCAATCCTTTACTTCCATAAACTGATGAACCAAGGCCTGCATTACCCACCATTGCTAGCCTTGATATCTAGGGAATTAAGAAGTCTCAGATATTTATGCCTCCAGGGAATCCGTGGTCAGCTGGATTCTCCAAACCTTACTTCTTTCAGAAGATCTATCATCATGTGAATTACCCAAAAGCCTTCCTTATAATCCTTTGTGACTTTCACCATGATCATGAACCAAAAGTTATACACCCTGGTCTGATAATTTTTGTCCCTAAAACATGCCCTCACAAAATTAAGGTGCTCGTACATTTCTCCATAATGGCTTTGCTTTAACCCAAAACATTCCTTAACATAGTATGATTAGCATCAAAATGTAACATGAACTTTTGACATCTAATAATATAAAATCATGTCAAAACCCAACTGATGATCGAAACCAACATGGGTTGCGATGGCCACAACTGATGAAATATCTTATAACATGACTCAGAATTTTACAATCAAGCACATAAAACTCAATCCATCCCAAGGCCAAGATGAAAATGCATGTGAATCCCTATATAAACCAGTTTTCTCGCACAATCATGCAATAGTGACTGAAAATTCCATTTGCTAAGACAACATCAACAAAATTGAGAAAACAAATTAATCTCAAGAACCTTAAAATTTACATAACGAATCAAATCCAGCACACAGGTTCTTTCGGTGGGCTAGGATAGAGTTTGGGAATCCGAGGAGGTAAAGGAATTTCAGAAAAATCCGGTGGATGCAAAATTGCACGAAGGACCAAAATATTTGAAATACAATGCAAAGCAATCCTCGTCATTGGGTTTTCAAGGGAACCGGGGAATTCTATCGGAGGAGGAAATTCTCGAAAATAGTCAAAAACCCAAAAATCACCCCAAGACACAGGATTTTCAATGAATAACTTCAGGGGATCATTTGAATAGATAGAATTAACATTCAAGCACTCCTGAAAGCGGCTAAATTCAATAATCAAAGGACCAAAAGGCATCAAAGACTAGAGAAAAAGAGGGTCCCTACTTTCAGTGGGGCGTGTGTGCAAATATTGTACAACAATATATACCCTCTATCTCTCTCCCACTCCCTCTCTTTCTCTCTCAAGTCACTCCCTCCTACCCCCACTCCCTCTCTCAGGTCTCTCTCTTAGAGTCACTCCATTTATCTCTTTCCCCTAGATACTCTTAACCCTTAAACCTTAAGCCCTTAAACCCTCTACCCTCTACCCTCTCTCTCTCTCTCCAACTCTCCCTCCCTCTTTCCCACTCTCTCTCCCACTCTCTCCAGAGCCTTTCTCCCACTCTCCCACTCTCTCTCTCCTCTTAACCCTCCTCTCCCCTTCTAATTCTCCCACTCTCTCCCATGCTCTTCCACTCTCTCCCAATTTCTTCTCCTCCCTCTCTCCCACTCCACTCTCTCTCCCACCCTCTCTCCCACCTCATCTTGCACCACTCTCCCACCCTTCACTCTTCTAACCTCTTCTGTAGCACTCTCCCACTCTCTCTCTCCCCACCCTCTCCTTCTCTCCTCCTCCCACACTATCCCACCCTCTCCCCCACTCTCTGAATTCTCCCACTCTCTCCCTGCACTCTCTCCTCTCCCTCTCCTACCCCCTCCCACCCTCTCCCACTCTCTACCTCCCTCTCTCTCCCACTCTCTCTCCCACCCCTCTCTCCCACTCTCCTCCCTCTACTCACCCTCTCTCCCAAACTCCTCCCACCCTCTCCCTCCCACTCTCCCCACCCTCTCTCCCACTCTCTCTCCCTCCCTCTCTCCTCCCTCTCTCCCACCTCCCACCTCTACCACTCTCTCTCTCCCACTCTCTCCCACTCTCCCACTCTCTCCCTCCCTCTCTCCCACTCTCTCCCACCTGTTATGCCTTGCATAACCACCCCATTTTATTTTGGAACAAAATGGGTTCCCCTTTTTGTTTTGTTCCTCTTTGGTTGTTTGTTTTGCTCCTAAGTATTTCTTTCTTTTGCTCTGTCAGAGGCAGGGATGGAACCAAAACTAAACACGAAAATCTTTCAAGGTTTCTATTGATGTGTTTTTTATGCACCTCAACACAGGCAGTGCGTAGGTGCACTACCTCTCTTGAAAGGAAATCTCCAACTGCAAGCTACTAAAAATCTCCCCAAGGTCTCTCGGGTGTCAGGTCATGACTTGCATGGAACTCCTCAATTGATTTTGATGTGATTTCGCTGGTAATCATAGGGAAAACTTACGTAGCTGAATGCGGGATGGATCTTCAAATCTGAAGTTTCTAAGATAGGAAGTAAAGTGTATTCTGCTGTAGGTTCAAACAACAATCTAAAACTTTGATGTTTTCTTCAAGTTTGGCTTTACAATGTGCAATGAACCTTAGCAAAGGCTATTTCTTAAAAAAAAAGGAAAAGAGTAGGGAAGATGGAAGGTTCCTAGATCTGCAACTAACTATGAACAATGATCATGGAAGTTCTGCTATGGACAACTCCTTTCAAACATGATTCCACTTAACTAAGAGCTCTACAGTATCGTGAAATTTGTGCTATCTTCAAAGGCCTACAAGTATTTTACCATTCATCCACCATTTGCATGGATGAACAAAGATAAAGATTTAAAGAGCAGCTTTAAATTTCATCCCAGGCTAACTTTGCAAGGCCATTTACCAGCAGCAAACAATGAAAAGTATGGGCTAGGAGGCATCAACACAACAGGAATTTCTATAATCACATAACAGCAGGACTAAAATCTATCAAAGCAAGGATAAAATTAGCTAAAACATCGATCTAAATCTAACTAAAGCATCTAACAATGGAGATTGAACCATGAAACATGTGAAGAAACCAGAAAATAAACCAAGTCAATATATTTTCATTATAAACTTCAGCAACATGTCTTTACAACAACTCAACTCCCTATGCAAATGAGAGGAGACCCCTATTTGTAGTGCCCCAAAAGCTAAATGAATGGCCAAGATTTATTTTCATTGTGTGGCCAAGATTCATTACAAAATAGGGTTTCACCTACCCCCAATATATTACAATTTAAAAAATACATCTTTGTCCTTTTGCCTATTTTGTCACTTAGTACTGGCACTGTAGCATCTTGTCTTTTGTTGATTGCTCTTTTGCTGTAGCTATTCCTTTGGGAGCTCCTCATTGATAATAGGGTTGTCCTCCTACTTCGTTGAAGCTGCATATTCCATGAATTTTAGAATAACTGGCTGGAGCTTGTCTACCTGAATGATCTTGTATCGCAACATCTGGTAGCTCCATTCTTTTGCATTATCCTCAAGCTTTTTCTAGTATTCATCATACTTTATGCCCTGATCTCTGAACAGCTCTAATTGGTCAAAGGCATGGGTGAGAAAACTCATGAATTCCACTATTATTTCATTGGACGTCTCATCCTCCATCTTCTTCTGAAAGTAAGGTTTTATCTTCTCTGGATCCATTTGTGCTACGGGCATGTCATACTCCGTCATCAACTTGAGATATCGAGAAAATTCGATGTCTGGATCCACCTTACTCATTATTTGTTCCAACCTTTCCTTTCTGTTACTAAAATCCCACCTCCACACATCCATCAGCCAGTGATCGTCCTTTTTGAATGCAAGCTCCTTTTCCCATGTGGCTTTTGGTAACTAGAGGATGGCCTCAATATTTGGATAGGTGGAGTCGTATGTTGTAAAGAAGTCGGTGCAGAGCTTCTTCGTGCTCTCCAGAGATTGTTGTAGGTCCAAGAACTTGTTGGTTGTTCGAACGGCCCAACCAATACCCATGTTCCTGACATACAAGACCTATTAGAACCAACTCTCCATAGTCTTGTCCAAGTTATTTCTTCTCTCCAATTTGTCAATTTTCTCTTTGGACAGCAGTTGGGGTGGAGTTACAGATGTGGTAGGTAGGTCATCCACCGAAGACCATTGCTAGATGTAATCTGTCAAGGTGGCTACCTGTGCCTTGAGTTCGTCCTTTGAGACCTTGTCTTGTTTTATCAGGTGCACCACTGTAGCCACTGACTCCTCAAGATGCCCCACCTTTTGCTCTCTAGTAGTGGTGCCCAAGTCGATGGTGGAAATGTTGTAGCTTACACCAGTCTGGCCTACCATGGGCATTGCTATTTGTGCGGTTCGGGACCTGGAAGCATCCATTGTTATTTTGGATCTTACTTTATGCCTTTTCTCCTTCCTGGTTGAGCTTTGTGCTCGGGCTAGGATAGCTTCTAGCCTTGCTCTCGGATCCTTAGGAGCGAGAGTCTTCTTCTCAAGCTATTTTTCCAACCACTCGGGCATGGCAGATTCTTCTTTTGGTGGCTCTTGATCACCTTTACCCTTCTCTGTTAGGCCCTCCGTTTGTGCACCTTTCACCTTGGTGTTGTCTCCCTCCTCCTCATCAGAATCTAAGATGAATGTGAGGCATTTGATGAGAGGTTTAGTAGTCAACTATCCTCGGGGACTCCCTTCTTCCACAGTTTATTTTTCCTTTATGTCTTCAATCTGTTCTTCCTTGTGCATATACCCCTCGGGCTGGTCCTCTTCTCTATTTTCTTCTTTGGTAAGAGGAGGTGGCACAATCTCTAGCTACCTTTCCCTGGCAAGGGTTTCCACAATTTTTGTTGTCTTGTCACCCTCCTCTTCTCTTAGAGGTGACCTTTTTTCCTCTTCTTCATCATGTTTTAGCTGTTGGGCCATCTCTTCTTCAAGATCGTCATCAAAGGTTTGTCCTCCTCCTCATCCCCGCTCTCGCAAGAGCCTATTCCTTCCTCCTCGTAGGCCACCCTATCAATTGTCTGGTGTTCATAATCTAGGTGTTCATGGTATTCATCGGATTCCTCTTCAAATGGCTTCGAGGCATCTTTCTCCCGTCTCTCCTACTCCTCGAAGATTAACATGGTGGCCTCCATAGCCGGCAATCTTGCTAGAGGTTGCGAAGGTTTAGCAGTAGCGAGGACTTACGCTAGGGCCACCTGAAGAGTGGGGTCCATAAGGATCTAGGAGAGCTCAGAAGGGATATTATGCATGTGTTTCGAGAAGGCCTCAAGCAAGGCGGGAGCTAGCATTGGTGTCATTATTGTAGCTAATGGAAGTGATGTGGTAGGTGACATGGCAGTGGAGGAAGGAGGAGTAGTTATGGTAGAGGAAGATTCAATTACTATTACAAGCTCAGCTAGAGGTGAAGGGGCAAGATGGACTGAGATGTCCATTTCCGGCGGGGATGTGGCGACCATGTTTAGGGAGGCAGATGATGGGGCAGTCAAAACAGGGAGAGCCGAAAGAGGTTCTAGCTGACCTGTACTTTTTTCTTTTTCCTCTTGGATTATGGGCTGCTCCGTGGTGCCTCCTATTTGCTTGAGCCTTTTAGAAGGTGAGCTTCCTGGATCCTTCCTTGTGTATACTTTGGGATCCAGAGATTGCTCCGTTTCTGTTTCTTTCCTCTTCTTAGATCTAGTGATTGGAGGAGATTTGGATGTCCCGCCCATTGAAGTCGTGACGAAGACATCTTCGGTGGCACTGGGATCACTCTTTAGCCCTTCATATGTAATGACCACTCCTTGCTGCTTTAGACGGATCACTTATCCTTTAACCCATTCTTCAGTTCATGCCACGATGGGTTTGGTCATGACGTCAAGGTCATTGACCTCCCGTTCATCCCAATCAATTGCGGGCAGCGGTAAATTGGTGATTGCATTATACCGGGGATCCATGACAATGCCTTCATCTTCTTCTACTTGATCTGATATGGGGAACAATTGCACCCTTCTTACAAAGTATGCAGTCATCCTCATATAGTGCCTAGCACGTACCTCTTTGTCATCCTAACAATTTCCCCAGAAATCCTCAACATTATGTAAATGGGCGTACTCTGGCCCTAGTGCTTTTCTTACATGCCCATACAGGTCCATCCGTGGGTGAGGAGTGTGTAGTTGGAAGTGGTATTCCATCAGTTCCTTTTCTGAATTCCCAGTGCACTAGGAAGTTTGCAGTTTATACATGCCCCGACCGAGGGTCAAGGGAGAAGAGACCCCTGCCAAATGCTTGCTGCTGAGGATGGTGTGCACATGTTGTAGCTAGTGGGAGAGTTCCAGTAGTATAATCTGGTCATTGGGGTACTGGGGTAACCTGTTCGGCCTTTCAGTGAAACCTTGGGCATGAATGTAGATAAATTTGGGGAATTGAAGGAACAGGAAGGCGTACTACTTCAGGAACGCCCACGCACTATGGGAAACCCTCCTCTCAAAGTCCCCTCCAACTAGTCGGATGATGTGGCCAATGAAGGCATCATTGACACTATAGTATTCCTTCTTAAAATTTCTGAATTGGAGCTAGGGATGTCTGTCATAGACTTTAAATCTTGGCCCTGGCTCCTTGTTAGGTGCTATAAATAGTCCACTATACTGTCTCTGCTCTGCCAAGGAGTAGATCAGATAGGAGGTCATGTAGAACTTGGAGTTTTTCTTCATGTTCATGAACTACTCATGGAAGCAGTCGCTTATCACGCCTCCTGAGTAGAACGAGGCCTTCATGGTGACATCCTCATTCCCATGGAGGATTTGCTCAACAAAGTGAACCATCCATTCTTGAAAGAATACAGCAGTGGGAAGGCCCATTACCCAGCTCAGCATGGTGACCAAGTCATGGTAGTCTTCGTGAAAATAATTGCGAAAGAGTTCTTGGGGAACCTTAGCGGCCCTGCCCCTTTTTTCCTTGAGCCAATGCTAATTTATCAGTCTCTTGCAACCCATCGGGTTGTCGTCCCATGCCACCTTAAATTTCTCTATGGTGGGTGTCTCCATCTCTTCAAAAGTGGGAATGTGGAAGGTCTTTGTAATGCCCTCAGCTAACATGTCCGCTAGAATATTACCATCTCTGTCAATGATGGTCCTTGTCTCGAGTTGATAGGCCTACCGACAGGCCATGACTAGCTTAGGTGCAATGAGAGATGGGGGGAAGCCCGCAACTTTTGCGATTCCACTTTTCCTAATTAACCTGGCATTGTCAGCCCTTAGGTGAATTCTAACCCTTTGCATAAATTCATCAATATCGACCCGGCCAATATTGGTGTCTGTGATTTCTTTCCAATCCGTGGTGATTTTTGATCGTAGAGGTTCACCCTGAAATTGGAACTTCATCTAGTATTTATCTTCCTTCCCACGAGGAGTATTTCCTAACTTCTTTCCTTTGTCCTTCTTTGTAGTCCCCTCCAAGGGCCCTACACCCGATTCCATATATCCTATAAGGATGGACACAATGAGTACAACCGATTATAAAAGCATGAACGTTAGTCAAAATCCAATTCAGACTTCAAATCTTGGTGGTTTGAGGGGCTCATGTTGGGAGGGCCAAATTTAAACACATAGATCGAGATGAGATTTCAAATTTGAGGTCGTTTGGATCATCTTGGGAGCATCCGGAGGTACAAGGCCGGAAAGGCGTCAGGGGTTGGTTGTTTGAAATGGCTAGAAATGAAGGTAATTTTGGGGATAGAATTCTGGGGTCCGGGACTCGGGAGGTCCAACGACGACCATGATTTTCCTTTCGTACTTCGAGGTGCTCAGGCCTGAAGAGGCGGGGAGCCGTCATGCTTTCGCCAACCAGAACGGCGATCATTCGACAGAAGTCCGAAGGGAGCGGCCCGATGGACCGGACCTGGCATCAAGCTTGGGCATCTGATTTTCATTTGAAGTCTCTCTCAGCAAACAGGAGGTCAGAGCCTGGAGATCGAAAAGGTGGACGTGTTTCTCCCTTTTGGACCGGTGGAAATGGGACGGAGTCCCGATGGCTGGAGCCTGGCCAGGAAGAGGTCATCAAAATTCAAAGTTTTTCAGTCTTGTAGTGAATGGAGGTTCAGGGCCTAGGAGGTGGAAGGTCGCCAACGGATTTCCATTTGAAATGGCGAAGCTGGCATGGAAATCTGTAGTCAGAAGTCTGTGAACCGGGACCCGGAAAAGTGACAGAAGGTTGAGCTTGCACAAAATAGCAGACGACGAGAGACAAAGCGAGCCCCAGTCTATGAGCGGACGGGGTCATTTTGTCATTCGTGAATGACAAAAGCTTAGCGGAATTCCAAACAGGAAATTCTGGGGTCTTGGGCCCGGGAAGGCGAAACAGAGGTCGATTTCAAAGTTTGCAAAACTTTGACTTCGACGGTGATCGAATGACGAAGTCCCAGGAGTTTGGGCCTAAAAGGGAGATTTTTCGTTTCGAAAAAAGATGTTTCTTTTCATAAGTTTAACAGGGGCAGAAGGGTCTGGGCCAGGAGGGCTCAAATTCCCTAGATGAAGAATGGCCACAATAAATGAAGGTTCTAGATCGACCCCATGGGATGCTTGGGAGGTTTTCAAAGATTCTAATACATGGGTTTTGTGTGTGTCGCATTTATCTATCTATCCCATGCATTTTAATCCAATTTATTGATTTTAGGCATTTTAAAATTACAAAAAACTTCTTGGGAGTGGAAGCGGTGAACCTACCTTAGAAGTTCGATGAGGGAAGCTGCTAAATTCACTGTGGATCAGAAAATGATGGCAACAGGTATGAAGGCAGCGATCGACGAAGGCGGTGAACTTTCTCTGGCAAGCGTTCTGACCTCCTCTACAATCCTGACAAGTGAAAATGATAGTCTGGTGCTTGATATTTATACCCCCTCCTGCCATTAATGGCTTCATTAAATGCAAGTATGACAAGCAAATTGGTTGGTGAGTTTAAATTCACAGACGATGGCGGGATATCTGGGGTCAGAATGCTGGGAAGACACGAGGCGATGACCACTCTAATGTTGCTCCACAAATAGCCATCGAAAGGGATCCCGGGGCCCAAAGGGCAGGAACACATCGCAGGTTCGCCATCTTCAAAATTTAGTTCAGAAATCATTGACGATGATAGGGAACTCAATGTCCAGTGGGCGAAGTGTCGTCCATAATTTTCCGTTGAGAACGGCGAAGTCTACAAGGAACTCCATACGCGAAAGTCCGGCTGGTTGGGCCCAGAGGCTTCAAAAGTAGCCCAAAGTTTTCATAAGTTTAACTAACGGCAAATAAGGAGACGGGCTCTGGGGTTCGGGAAGGCAAAAACCTTCCACCGTTTGAAACAGAGAGCACAAGGGGGAAACCCAGCTAGGGAAACTCGATGACACGAACCTACCAGGCCCAAAGGCCACTAGGAGAGGCAAACTACCAAGGGGACTCTGCAGGGCACTAGATCTTAGCCCAATGGAGGAGATGAAACATGGTCAACTTGAGATGAGGCTCTAAAGGTACGTTGACCATTAGGGACGTGAAACGGGGCACACAAAATGAGGCAGCGACAAAAATGACCTGGTAAGGTGAAAGAAAAGAGGGTCCCCATTCAGAACGGGGCGTGTGTGCTGAGGGCACAATAAATGGTGACTTTGCTGGGAAACATTCTCGAGCATTCTAGGGATAAGCATTCATTCATAACCCAGAATCTCTAGTTTCGCAGACCAGGAGTAGACCTTCAAGAGTGAACTGAGAGAACAGGAACCTTAGCTGGGTCAGTGTACAAGACATCTCAGAAGTGTGTTTGTGTCATGAATTTATTCCTCTCCTCAGGAACTGCTACGGATGGCTGCTAATCTGACCAAGTAAGCTATGTAAGCCGTCCAACGCCAGAAGTAACCCAAGCATTGCCCCGCTACCAGTCAGGTGTCCATATCCTTGATAGAGTTGTCGTTGTGACCCCAGGGATATTGCTCTACTACCAGTCGGGCATCCATAGCCCCGATAGAGTTATCTGTACACCCATACGGTCAGTTAATTTTAGAATTTTCTTTCTTTTGATTTCTTTTCTTTGTCTTTTGCTCGACTGTGTAACTGTCGAAGCCTACAAAGTGTTTGGGAATCACAGTGGTCACTAGAGAGGACCTTGGATTTTTCACTTGCTAGGGTGTCATAGTAGCCACTGTGTAGTCCTTAGGAATAATTAAGGTGTTTTTGTGCAAGATTTGAGATATGCATAAAGAGATCCAACCAAGGTTCAAGTTCTAAATTAGAGTTTAGACAAGGAAATCATTCTTAAGTAGCTTTCGAGGACCAATAGTCGAGAATGAATGCTTATCTAGAGAATACTAAAGATGAACAACAAAGCAAGCCATTTATTGAATTAGCACGGCCACCATAAAGAGACAAAGGACATCTTTTCAAAACAAAACAGTCAGGAATGAGCAAAACAGAAAACAACAACACGAAAAAATGCAAGCAAAGCAAAAAAGAAAACCTATTCTAACCTATATACAGGTATTTACAGAAAAGAGCCTACGAGAGCTCAAGCTTGAAAGTAATGTTTTAGATGTTGCCCGTTGACTGGCAACAGAACATCTTCACCAGTTAAAGTCTTCAAGCAGATTGCATTGTCTCCCAAAATTTTAGCTATTTGGAAGGGGCCAAGCCAAAGCTTGTCAAATTTGTTGTGTCCCCCTTTCTTTTCATGGGCCTTGTCCTAGTATAGGACTAAATCAAAAATTCTAAAGGCCTTGATCTTGGCTCAGTGGTCGAACCATCTCTTAACCATGCCCTGATGTTTGGCAAAATTTTCTATTGCACAATTTCAAACTTCTAAATGCAAGAGCTCAGCTAACTGAGCTTCTCTACAAGCCCCTCCTTCGTAAAAACCATTGATAAATTAGAGAGTGAGAATTTTTAGGTGGATAGGAAATATGGGCTCTAAGTTGTAAACAAGATGGAATGGGGAATCACCAAGGGCGGCCTTGTGACGGGTGTGGTCTACCCAAAGGGAAAAACATAGTTGGGTGTGCCAATCCTTGGGATTCCTATCTAGCAATTTCTTGATTATCGTGATCAAGTTCTTGTTCGTAGACTCAACAAGGCCATTTCTTTGAGGGTAGTAATTAGATGAAAACTTAAGGGTGATCCTGTAGTCGAAGGCCCAGCCAGCAAATTTTAATGAAGCAAAAGCAAGCCCATTATCACATACCAATGCATAAGGACAACCGAAGTGATTTAAAATGAAACTTTCCAGAAAATTTGTCACTACCTTAGTTGTGCATTGCTTACATACAATTGCTTCTATCCATCTAGTATAGTAATTAGTAGCGTTAAGAATGTACCTGTGTCTCGCAGATGATGGGGGGCTTACCAGACTGATGAAATCGAGGCCCCATTGCGTGAACAGTCTTACCTCCAACACAGGCTACAGTGGGACAACAACATTCTTCTCCTTGGTGGTGGTTGTCTGACATGTGTGACATGAACAAACATGATAGTGGGAATCTTTGAAGATAGTTGGCCAATAATATCCTACCCCCAATATCTAATGAGCGGTGGAGGACCCAGATCCATGACTAGTTCCAAACTTATTATGAAACTCCCTCAAGACTCAATCTGCTTCTTCCTTACCAAGGCATCTCAAGTAAATTCCTTCATGATTTCTCTTGTATAAAATGGACCCCTGCAAGATATAAGCATTTCTTTTCAATCTAAGAGCACACTTTTGGACTCCCTGTAAATGAGGCAGACACTTGTGGTTCCGCAAATAATAGACGACTTTTTTGTACCATTCCCTCAAGGAAATATCCTCAAGTTGGTATTGTTGCATAGTGAATTCAAGTCCATCCTCTGCAGTTGCTTCAGTGATCGTTCGGGTAAGGGCTTGTCCTCTCACCAACCTCATTGGTTGGATTTCCATGTCATATTCCTGGAGCAAGGTGACCCATTTGGCTCTTTGTTCAACCAATTCACTTTGCATGAGCAGCGTTTTTACCGCTGGGTCAAGGACAATGGAAAACACTTTGTTACGTAAGATGTAATGCCAAAAAAATTTTACTCCCCACACAAGGGCATATGCTTGATTTTCTATGTTGTGGTATCGCAATTCAATATCCTTCATGGGAGCACTCATGAAGGTGTTCGGGTGCTCATTTCCTTCATCATCTTTTTGAGTCAAAATGCTAGCACAGGAATGCTCTGAAGCGAATGAGTAGAAATAGAATGGCTTCAGATAATCTGAGTTGACTAGCACAGGTGCTTTAGTAATGGCCTGTTTGATTTCTTCAAAAGCCTGTTTGGCTTCAGGAGCCCACTCAACTTTGACATCCTATTTTAACATGGCATTGAGTGGTTTAATAATCTCAGCAAAACTTGTGATGAACTTCTTGATGAAATTGATCTTTCAAAAGAAGGATTTTAATTGTTTCTTGCTACCCGGTGGTGGGATCTTCAGTAAGGAATAGATATGTTCAGGGTCTATGGCGATTCCCTGCTCTGAGATGACATTTCCAAGCAACCTACCTTCATTTACGCCAAAAATGCAATTTTTGGGGTTAAGGGAAACTCCAAACTCCCTGCATCTTTGAAACACTTTGCATAAATCGGAGACGTGATTGCTCTGCTTTTTAGAAAACACAGTCAAATCATCCATGTAGATGATTATCCATTTTCCAATCAGATCTTTGAAGGCAATATCCATGGCACGTTGGAAGGTGGCCCTAGCATTGATTAGCCCAAAAGACATTCTCCTGTAAGCAAAGGTTCCCCACTTAGTGGTGAATGATGTCTTATGGCGGCCTTCATACTGTACCATCACTTGGTTGTATCTGAAATACCCATCAAGGAAAGACATCATTTGGGAGTCGTTGACAATCTGCAACACCTCATCCAATGAAGGCACTAGATAGTTGTCCTTTTTCAAAGCTCTGTTCAGATTGTGGAAGTCCACACACAATCTGATTTCTCCATTTTTTTTCTAACTAGGACCAAGTTGGCTACCCATGTAGAATGCCTGACTGGGAAAATAATTCTTGTTGAAAGCAACTTCTGTACCTCTTTGTAAATGATGGGATTCAACAAGGCATTAATAGGGCGCTACCACTGGCAGAATGGCTTCACTTCTATTTTGAGAGGGATGGTGTACATGATGATGGAGGTGTCATAAGTCTTGAGATCTTTGTAGCTCCATGCCTTGACGCCGTGATACTTTTGCAATGCATCAATGATTCCCTTCTTTTCTTCGAGCATGCACACTTTTCCAATAAACACATTTTTGGTTTCCCTAGTTGTCCCAAGGTTGTGGGCATCGCATTGGTTGCTTACGGCTTCCTTCTTTGTCTGCCGGTCCTGGTCTCTGTTCTGGTCCAAATCAAATATGTGTTTGAGCTGAACCATGCCTCTGGGAATCGTGTTGGTTTTGAGGTTGATAACCCCCTCTATATCCAACTCAGCCTCTTGAGGATTGGCTTCATCAATTATTTAGGTCGCGAAGACATCAAAACTCGTGATGAACTCAAGGATTTGCTTATCATCATTGAATACCTGAAAGTGAGTGACATTGTCCAGGACAAACAATGTAGATGTCAACTCAACTGTAAACTTTTTAAGCCTGGACAGGGAAAGGGGCTATAGAGTGTTGGTTGCTTGAGCCAGGGCATCGACTATATGATTCTAAGCACGAGGGATCAACTTTATATTAAATGCATCTAAACCTTCTAAGAGATCCTAGACCCTATGTCTATAGTTTGTGAGTCTTTTATCATGACAGGAATACAATTTTCTAACTTGTTTAACTACAAGTTCAGAGTCCCCAAATACTTGCAACATTTTAACATTTTTCTTCAAGGCCATAAGAAGACCATGCACTAATGCTTCCTATTCTGCTACATTATTGGTGCAATGAAACTGCAGCCTACGGGCAGCAATAAAGGTCTTACCCATTGGACTGATTAGCTCAAACCCGACACCGACTCCTTGTTTTGATTTAGATCCATCAAATCGAAGCGTCCAAAATTTGGAAAGCTTTTTCATTTTGGGTTCAGCTTGGCTCAAACTTCCTTTTGGTTGGGGAATTGTTCTCATAATCTTTTGGGAATCCCGTGACCTGGCGTTTTCAATAGTAGGTGGTTTTTCAAGAGCCTCCTTCGGTGTTTCTTTTCGGGGTACAGCTAATTTTTTACATGCACTACTATTGTTTGACACAAGCAACAATCAAACTCAGAATGGGCAGCATTGTGAATTCTACACCAATTTGGCAGTAAAAGATCTTGGAAATTCATCTGGGCATCTAGGCTAAGTTGGTCTTTTGCACATTTTTCCATGAATTTTTGGAAACCACTGAGTAATCCCTAGTTGTTTCCTTCATCAGTTTTATCGTCTAATTCCATCAGTATTTATGTACTCGGAGGCATTTGAGTAAAGTCAGTTGGAGGACTGCACTGCACTAAGAGCACTTCCACAACATACTCTTCTTGAGGTTTGAATTTGTCTTGATAGGCCAAGGGATAGTAATTTTCCAATTCTGTCTCAACAAACATCACCTCATTTAGGTTGTTGTACTCCGTGATCATATATTTTATACGGGGCTCATGATCTACATGGATTTGATTTGGTAGCCCTTTCCATGGCAGCCACATGTGAGAATGGTCTGTGGCAACATATCCATTTAATTTTTTGGTGAATTATCTTCCTAGAATGATCCCATATGTATCAGGAATATCAGCCACCCGAGTATCAATGACTTGTTGTATCCTCTAATGCATAGCGATTTGCATCAGGATCCAATTCATTTCTCCCACAATGTTAATCTCTATTTTGTCCAGCTGGGTCACCTTCCTCCTAGAGGGTGTGGGAGTAATTCCAAGAGCCTTACATATTTCCAAAGGCATAACATTGGCAGATGCTCTTGAATCAAGTAGGCAGTTATGCAAGTTTTTCCCAAATATCTAAATGGTGGTGAGGAAAGGGGGAGTTTCCACTCTTCCTTGGAAGAGGCCCATAGGCACGTCTACCTGAGCTACCTGAGCTTTGTTCATGTCACTAGTTTTATCTTTAATCTTCCTAGATGACTGATCCTTAGAACTCTACCTATTGTTCTTGTCTAGCTCCCTTTCCGACTGTTTAGTGATAGACTGACTTCAGGGAACATTCATCCTATTCTTGGCATTATCCTGCACCACAGGTTCTTGCCTAGGTTCTTCGAAGGTGATCGTTTTTGCCGAGGCCTCCTATGTCGTGCTAGAGGATGGGGTTCCATTGAGTACCCTAAAGAAGGCATTCCTTACGACAAGGACCCAGAGTAGTTCAAAGGCAGATAAACTGATTTTTACTTTCTTGAACTCTTCTGCCACATATTCACCCATCTGTTCAATCTCAGAGCTGAAGGCTTGGCCTATTGCAAAGCTAGGAGGTTGGACTTCCCTTTGACCTAATTGATTTCAGGGCTAGCCATGAGGCTAATTCTGCACCTGATTTTGAGGCTTATCCTTGTCAAGATATTGGGTGGGTATATGGGGAAGCCCAAGATTATTGCTGGAATTAGGGTCAGGCAGGGTAGTAAAATTGTTTGGTGGTGTAGAAGTTGTAAAGGGTCCACCTGCCTGCCTATTTCTGAGGAAGTAAGGGGTTTTTCTCTGGTGAAACATGTGAATTTCATCTACATATGGTTCTTCCTCATCTATCGAATAAAAAATCTAAGCCAAGGTTTGCTCATTACTTACCTCTTGCACCTCTTCGCTTTTAATGACAGGGAACTCGGTGTCGACAGGGAACTCGGCATCTGACGGGTGAAGTGTCATCTGCAATTTGCTGTCATGAACGACAAAGTCCGCAAGGAACTCCGGACGTGGAAGTTTGGCTGGTTGGGCTCGGAGGCTTTGAAAGCATCCCAAATTTTTCATAAGTTTAACTAACAGAAAATAGGGAGTTGGGCTCCAGGGTTTGGGAAGGCGAAAACCTTCCACCGTTTGAAACGGCGAGCATAAGGGGAAAACCCGGCTAGGGAAACCCGACGGCGCGGACCCTCTAGGCCCGAAGGCCGCTGGGAGAGGCAAACTACCAAGGGGACTTTGCAGGGCACCAAATCTTAGCCAACTGGAGGAGATGAAACACGGTCAACTCGAGATGAGGCTTTGAAGGTACGTTGACCATTGGGGACATGAAACGGGGCACGTAAAATGAGGCAGTGACAAAAATGACCCGACAAGGCGAAAGCAAAAAGGGTCCCCATTCTGAATGGGGTGTGTATGCTAAGGGCACAATAGTTTGGAGTTCGGATCTCATTTTGAGTCTGACTCTGACTTTGTCTTCTCTTTTGTTTTTCCTTCTTTGTCTTTTGGTTGTTTTCAACAACTCTTGGGTTGGTTCATCTCTTGAATTGTTGGTCATTTTCTTGCATTTTTTTTGCCCATGTGGAAACAGAACCAGGATTGGAACTTAAATTGGTAGTTTCAAAATTCTAGATTGCGTCCCCATTCTGACTCTGGCTTTGCTCGTTTGCTTTGTCTCATCATTCTTGGTTGTTTGGGCCAGGTCTAGTTTTCGCTCTGATCCTGCTTCCCTTTGTGCTTGTAGTTTTTGTTTCTCACTTCTTGGTCGGGACCAGACTTGGACCTAGAATCAAACTTCAAACTTTGTAAAAGTTTTGTTTTGGTTTTGGCTCCACCCCTATCCTCTTGTGTCTTGTTTTGGTTGTTGTCCACTTTGTGTGACTAGAATAGAGTTGGAAATTGGGTAAGGAACTTTGTATAAGTTTCTTTATCTTGTCTCTGACCCAGATCCGTATCTGCCCTACCTTTTGATATTCACTAGACTTTACTTAACTATCTGTTCATGTCGTTGGTTCTGTCCTTGAACTACCACATTTATGGCATTAAATGTAGCCTCTTCACACACACGAATCAATGTTTAAAGGTTTAATCATGTTTAAACTAGCTCATTATCATTATTATTTAAAGAATTTAAGCAAACCAAAACCAATAAAGTATCTCGAGGATTGATTTGATCATGGAGGCGAGTTGCGGAGCGAATCTTGGCTAAATTATGGTCAGTCCTGAGGAGTGTTTTGAGGTAGTTTTCTTTGCTTTTTCATCTCTCATTTATTCATTCGGGTGTTTTGTTTTGGCGTATTCGCAGGAGGGTTTTGTTTTGTGAATTTCTTCGCTTGTTTCTTTATTTCCTTGTTTTGTTTCTTTTGTCATTTCTTTTTTGTCTCGTTCTATTTTTGGTTTGTTTTCTATTTTTCATTTTTTTCTATTGTTTGTTCTGTTGTCGCTTTCATGACGGGTCCCTTTTTGTCATGCCCTAGTTCTTAACTAGGGTTTCGGTTTTTGTGGGGGTTTCCATGCTTAAGTGATGAAATTCATTTTGAAACCCCTCTTCTTCTCATCTTGTGTTGAATTTGTGTTTTCCATGTGGGATTTTGGTTATGCCCTAATTTTTAGAATCAGTGTGTCGAGCAAACTAGATTTTTACTCGAAAACCTATGCAAAATAGTCTTTTCTAGGGTTTAAATTACCTTTTGTACTGTGGAGCTATTAGAGGAGTTAAAATATGCTATTCCTGGTTTCCTTTAAAGCCCATGTGACCTAGGGGTTAAAATTCATGTGACTATGCCTTTTTGAAATACCCTCCATTTCACATCTTGAATTGGCAGAAGCGGACTTGGGAAGGAACTCTTCTCGAGGTTGTTATCATTTGTGATTAGATCTCGAAACTATTTTGATCCCACTTATTATGATGTTGTGTCTTTATACTTGTTCTTGATCAAAACTGGAGCTAGGGTGGAAATTGAATTTGGGAACTAACAAATAGTTCTAGTTCGGTTCTTGTTCCGTTCTCGATTCTGATCTTGTTTTGGTTCTTGTCTCATTTCGATCCCAACCCCGCCATATAATAAGGGATGTCTTTTATGCCTAATAATTCTACGGTTTCACCTCCGATGAAGGAAAATTTTGACTAAGTAAATATTATCTTAGGAGGGTAGAGAAGGGTATTATGTGTTTGAATAACTTGGATGTTTTTCTTATCTAATACATAAATTTGTTACAGAAATCAAGAAATGTTGGGGGCATCAGATGAGGCTTCCCAGAAAATCCATTTGGGTGAAACTTCATGGCAAGGAGTTAGACCAAAGAAAATCGAGGTGGAAAAACTTCCATATACTTTGAGATGCAAACATAGGGAATTTTCCCTCACAGCTAGCAAACTTGATTCTAACTAGGCTGATATTACTGGCACCAATTTGGGCCCTTTTAACTATGAATAATTGCATGAGGAGACATTCACCCAGGAGCAAGTCATAGGAAGGAAAAAAATGATTGTTCAATCAGGGCTGGCACATGTTGCACTTTTCCCCTTATTTGTCTAGTGTTCAGAGTTGATTCTTGCAGCAGCTGGAGCATATAATCCTGCTACTAGGTAGTGTGTGGATGTAAAGGGTAATGTCATTATTGACGTAACACCTCAAATGATCAAATTTTTATTTAATGTACCTGATCCCAAGAGTCCTAGGCAATTGAATGAGGAAGAAGCTTTGAAGCTTTATAGTGATAATAAGGAAAATAATAGATCTCACATGAATAAGACTTGGATGAGGGTGGAGAAGAAGTCTCTTACCAAGCTTCCAGACCAGCCTAAGAAAGCAGACTTTGGATAAGAGATTGCATAAATAATCATGTTCCTTTCTAGGTTGTTTGGAAAAAGGGATGCTTCACTGTTTAAGGAATGGATGTTTCCTTTCATCCAATCTATTTTGGATGGAAGGAAACAATTTGACTGGCCAATGGTGGTATCAAACAACATTCACAATCAAATGATAAGAGTGATGGAAACCAAGTGTTTCTTTATGACCTCCTATGTAGTTTATGTAGCTGTCTGAGTGGGGATTTTTCCTGGGCTTCAAATAGTGGGTATATTGAGGGAAGCCCGAGGACAGAAGAAAGTGTGGGAGCATTATAATTAGCTCACTTTGCAAGCATCAGAGAAAAAATATAGAAGGGTAAATGATTCCTTTCTTTATGTCATTATTAACAAGCTTAATGGTGATGCGAGATATAGGCTTAGCAGGGAGGCAATGGCTTTTATAAATGAGTTGGGGCATTGGTTTATCCAATACCCCACGTTCACCTATTTCAGGTTAGCAAGATTTGATCGCCACCCCCATTTGTTGCCTAGATGTTGTGGTGATAATATCATTCTAATGGAGTTCATTTATCAAGTCTTGGTTGTTAATTACAATTTGGCACCAAACACAAGACTGGTTGCCATAAGTTTCCAATGAGGCTGGGAGTTTTTAGCTATCCACACATTGTGGCAACTAAAGCTATTTATGATGAATTAGTTTATTTGAAGTTGGGCTTGTACACTACGAGGAAACACTATGATCCCAAGCACAAGTTGCGAGCTTTGCTTCCTAGTCTCTTTGATAAGAACTTCAATCTGTTGGTGGATTTTTGGGAGGACTTGCAAAATGAATATGACCTTAGGAAAATGAATTACGAAAGAATACATATCCCACTCATGGTTGAGTTTGGGATAATGGAATACATTCCAAAAACCTTTTCCGATGATGGGGTAGCTTTGGATCCAGGGTATAATGTAGACAATATTGGAACTAAAGATATTGATCTAGTAGACTAGAATGTTGAAGAGAAAATTGACATAAACTAGATTACAAGACCATTTTTGGACATGAGTATTCACTAGGTGAGTTTGAGGGTTAACCAGTCTGAGGCTCAATCATCTAAGAAGAGGAAAGTTGCAGGTACCACCCAAGGATATAAGAGGACAAAGAGAAATATGGAACCTAAGGAACCCTTAGAATTTATGCCTTCTAATGCAAAAGAGGAGGTGGTTCCTCAAGATCTCCTGGAGGTACAAGAAGGTGAAACAGTTGCAGAGGTGGGGGCTTCTACATCTATTGTAGGGGAGGTATCTACTCAGCCCTCTGATACACAAGAACTAGGTCAAAAATCACCAAAGGGAGCCCTCCATGATGAAACATAGGTCCTAAAAGAAATGGAGACTGAAATTGAGATACATGATATAAAAATTGATTTAGAGAAGACTCCATCTGATAAAGGGCATCATGTATTAACATCTCTAGATATGACAAATGATGTAGGGACCAAACACATATTGACTTTGGAAGACTAGTGGAAGCTCTTCAAAGATGCTAAAAGAGAAGTTGATGCCAAGGAACAAGCTGAGGCATTAGCTAAGCAACAAGAGGAGGAAGCCAAGGCACAATCTGACTTGGAAATCAAGTAGAAGGAGTTGGAAGATAAGGTCAAGGTTGATGAATTAGCTCAACAACAACAACAAAAGGAGTAAGAGCTCAAGATACAGGAAGAAAGAGATAAGTTGATGTTGTAGTATAAGATTCATAACCTTGAAGAGGAAAAGGCCCAACAAAGAAGAGAGAAAGAAGCTCTTCAAGCTAAGCTTAAGGCATAAGAAAATGCTCATAGGGAAAGGGAAAAAGAAGGTGTTGAGTTTGCTAACTATGAAAAGAAGTCCAAAGAGGCATGAGACTCTTTTGAAGAGATGAAGAAGCAGCAAGATCAAATTTTGGAGGAAAGGAAAGTAGAAGAGGAATGTTTAAAGCAAGAGTTGGAGGCTAAAAAGCTGCAAGAGCAGAAGGATAAGGAGGCAGAAAAGTTAGCAAAGGAGAAGGCACAAAGTGATCAGAAAAATGTGCAGGAAGTTGATTCTCAATCGGGGCTTACAATGTTACAACCTTTGTCTTCCACTACTATTGCTTCTTCTTCAGCCCAACAAGCCACTACTCCTGTTGCTCCTACTTGGTTAAAGCTGGACATGGAAAGAAAAAAAATTGTTCAACCACAACCATTGAACAGGGAGGAGATGATGAAAGAAATTGAGAAGGAGAAACCTAAAAAGAAGGCCTAGGTTCTTCACTCTACCAACCTCACTAATGCTGGAGAGATCATTGTTGAATGTGCCATACCCATAATAGACAAGAGCCATGATGATATGCAAATCACTGATTATCAGTTGGGGATGGTAAATTTGGGAAGGCCTACAAGAAACCAACAAATGAATTTGATTGATATTGTGGCCTCTTCATCTAAATCTCAAATGATCAAGGATAAACAAAGGAAGGATGAGCTTAAGGCTCAATTGGATCAACTGCACATATTTTTGAAAGATGTTTCAACTCCCATTTCCCAACAAGCTGCTCTTCTTGAATCTCTAGTTTTGTTAACAAAGAGGGAAGCAGATGATTTGGTTCAAATGAAAAGCAAGGTAGGAATGGTGGAAAAATGGTTTTGCAAGCTCAACTAGGAAGTTGATGATGTTCTTGTTGAAGGTTTTAAAATTCATAAGGCTGCTCTTGAATTGGTAGAGGATCTAGATTAGCATGCCAAGGATCTAGATAAGTGGGATGAGGAATACAAAGAATGTGTTAAGAAGCTTGAAGATATTGGAAAGGTTCCTAAGTCCACCTTGCTTGAATATTCAATTCTTGACCATGATAATGCAGATTTTGTGGAAAAAACTATGAGCATAATAAGGTATAAGTCTAAGACTATTCATGGGAATCAAGAAGAAGTTTGAGAAATGAGCAAAGATTTGAATCAACAGATGGTTGAATTGGAGGCAATTGTGGCCATTTTAATTAATCTAGATTCCTTGGGAAAAGAAGGCCTGTCTTTGGATAAGCTAAGGGAAAGATGGAGGGGTAGGTTTGAGGAAATTATGCAAAAGGGAGATGATGGGGAGAATCTATTATTGGATCAATTTATGGATATTAGGGAGGAGACAAGGACTGCTAGAAGGGAATTAATCAAGTTAAATGAGATACAAATGTTGGTTTCTGCTGAATTTGAAATGATCATATTTGAAGATGATTGGTTGGATGGACCTGATTCGAGTACTCTTCAACAAGTACTCTCCAGTTATGATGAGTACATCCTTGAGCACTCAGTGCAAAAATGAATTGACTCTATTCACCACATGGAATATCTTCTTTTCTCCTCTTTTGTGGGGTTTTGACATGAGCTCAACTCTGAGTTTGATCTGTTGGTTTCACCTTCTTCTTGGAATATTAGATTTTTGCTGCAATAGAGTAATTAGCCTTGGAACAGGAGTTCATTAGTCCACTTTTGTGTTCAGTTCCAGCTCCATTAATTGTGGATCTTGATTGATAATTGAGAGAAACTTGTGCATATGGAACCTATATGTATTACTAGGTTCTATTTTGTAAAGGTTGGCTAATTGAATAAAGATCAGCCATCTGATGATAGAAAGTAGAGATTAGATCTAGGATTTCTATGTTTTAAGAGAGATACTTTGGAAAGTTTAGTGAAACTTGGTTATTTTATAGTTTTGATACATTTTCATGTTATTGTTTTGAAGTTTGGATCTATTTTGATAAGGTTAATGGTACATAATCAATCCATATGCCAGTGATTTTATGTGCTTAAGTATTTCTTATTTGATGAAATTCAATAGAAGGAACTAGATTCAAGATTATATCATTGGGTTATCTGTGGATGAATTTGTTATCATGTTCATTTGATCTAAGTTTAATGATCAGTGAGTGATTTGTTTGAAGCAAGTTTAGTAAATGTTGATGGTATTTGAATTAGCACTAAGGATGTATGTAGTAGCATAGTTTATTCTGTGGATTGCATCTTGTTGTGGTTGTGGTTAGGTGGAATAAACACTCTTTATTGATATGCATGTATGTATATGTAAGAATTTTACTCATGTTTCTTCTGATTTGAAGCTCTAATTCATCTTTTTCTTTTATTTAAAACCCCCCAACGTAGATTAATTGATGTTATGTAGTCATGTTCCTTATTACCAACAAAGGCCCCTTTAACATTATAGTTATATTGACCACTAATTAACATCAGCATAATTGAGAACCAATTACTAGGACCTTGGTAGTTAGATCACCATGTGTTGTCTTTATCTTTGAGGAGAAATAGAATAGCAATATTTTGTTTAATGTTGTTGTGCTATTTTGACCCTCAACAGATTTGGCGCTAGAGGGAGGGCCTGAGGAAAAAGCTAGCTCGCATTGGGTCATTTTCACTAAATAGGTATGAGAGAGTTCTTAGATTTTCTCAAAACCCTGAACCACTCATTGAACTCCAAACCCCAATCAGGTATAGGCCCCAAGCTCGTAGAGTCTTGATCCCACCATTATCACCCCCGCTCACCCCACTTGGGTTTCCACCAAATCCACCTATACTACCTCACCGACCACCTTCACCCATTCCACAACCTGCTCAACTAGTATCACCACCAAGACCTATGGCTTACTTTATCAATAACCCCTCACCACTAGGGACTATCCCTGGGGGGATACACGATATCCCTAAGAACCCAGAGAGATTCTATCCTAAGTACATGCATGGAGAATCAAGAAGTACGGAGGAGCACATACAAGCATTTAAGGATGCCTATACCCATGCTTAGGTGGCTCATCAGGATGTTGTGTGTAGATTGTTCCCCTATCCGTTGGGAGACATGGCATACAATTGGTACCTAAATTTACCCCAAGGGTCAATTCTAAGTTGGAAAGACTTGGAAAATGCCTTTATGAATTAGATTAGGGTTTATGTAGACCTTACTATTCTCTACCACTAGTTTGCCACAATAAGAAAAGAACACCATGAACCACTTCCTTTATTCAACACCAAGTTCCAAAGAATGTACCAAAGGTTGTAGGATCCTTACCTGGTTGCTGAGAACATTGCCATTTTGGCATACTTAAGGGCTATGGACCCTTTGATTGGCCTGTTCTTGAAAAGGACATATAATGCTAACAAAATTGATTCTTTGGCTAAAGTATATCATCTGGCCATCCAGTTGCAACAATAGATAAGTTTGCAATCTGGGAGTCTAGGAGGAGTTCTTCATCTTATAGGATACCAAATGCCCAATCCACCCCCTTTATTCAACATGGTCTTAGGGATGTCCTATTCCTAATACGGACCTATGTCTAAGTTCCAAGCTTCACCTCCCTTACCATTTTTTAACAATGGTCCCTAGGACTCCTCCCAGCAAAATCAAAATTACCAAAATCAAGCTAGAGGATCAAATTCTGTTAATCAACCCTCTGTAGTGAAGAATGCAGAAAGTGAAAAGACTCTCCAACTAACCAATGAGATGAGACTCTCAAAAAGACACTATCTCATATGTCTAACGACATGGCTCAACTTAGACAGAATCCCCCTCAAAACCAGAACCAAGGTTTTCAAAATCAGGGAGGATATTCTAATCAGGGTGGTTATCCTAACCAGAACTATAACACCAACCAGAACACCAATAGGAATTTCTAGAACCAAAACTCCTCTAATCAAAACTATCAAAATCAGAATAGAGGATACAATCAAAGGTCTAACAACAATAGGCCATGGAATACTGGACTTAATAATAGAGGGGTTTCCCACAATTATCAAGCAAGAGATGAAAAGTCGCACACAGCCAACATGGCAGACCTCAACCTTATGACCAGTTGGTGTAGACTACATGATATTGTGGTCTATTCTAAGGTAAATTTCCCAGAGATGGAAAAGATGGTTAAGATATCCCAAGCTGATGCTCCAATATTTCAAGGTGCATCTAACAAATATGGTGGATCAACAGATACTGCCATGTCATATGATATCTTTGAGGAAGAACTTCCATTTCCCAACTAGGAAGAAAATGAAATAGTAGAAGATGTGTATGATGCCCAAGCCTTCCAAACCAGGGGAGGTCATCTCCTTAGAAATCAAAACAGAGGGACATTCATGACCTCTACCCCTCCTAATAACATGGTCCTGCCAAATCAGAAAGCGGATAATAATCCACTACCACAAAAGGGACCATCGGATTCTCAGAACAAAGGTAATCCACCTTCAATTCCTAAGTATCAAGTTAGGAATGATTCTGAATTTGATTTCATTACAGAGATCTAGAGGTAGAAGACTTCAATGTCTTTCTTTGATATTTTGAAATGGTGCCCTACTCAAAAGGAAATTTTGTTGAAAGCCTTGGGGGAAGCAGATAGGTCAAAAGGAAGAGAAAAGGTGACTCCCACTAACGAGATGAATGAAACACTTTATAAAGGTAAGACTAGTACTCCAAATTTCTTGCTAAGTTTAAGAATTTTTGGAAATAATTTACACAACTATCTACTAGATTCTGGGGCATCGAGAAACGTCATGCCATTTTCAATTTGTAGGAAGTTAGGTTTGAGTCCACTCTAGACAAATAAAAAGGTTACCCAGTTAGACAAAACATAAATCAATGTGGTAGGAGAGCTTAAAAATATCCATGTATAGATTAGATCTGATCCAAGCATGCAAACTTATGTGGATATCCAAGTTGTTGATATCCTAGAAACCTATGGTGTGCTCTTAAGAAGTGGCTTAATGAAAATTCTTGGGGATAATTTTCTTTGGATTTCTCACACATGTGGCTGCCCTGGAAAGGGATAGAAATCTAGATCAAAATTGAAAGTGAGCCTAGGCTCAAAAACATGATCACTGAGTATGATTCCCCTGATGAGGTAGCCTATTTCGAAACTGAGATATGAGTTTACAAGCAGGAGGAAATCATGACTTTTTCTATACTTCATTCTAATGACCCAATGATTACTGTTAATCAGCAAGTCCTAATAGAAAATTTTCAATAGGATAGGTTGGTACTGGGAAAGGAGGTTGATATGTAGATTTTGTTGCTTCCCAATTGGTGTAGCGTCCATTACCAAAATCATTCTGAGTTAACTTGTTAACCCTGTGTAGATATCTTAAAACATGTCTCCCAGGTAGAAGGAACTTGTGACTGTCAACCTCAAGCCTCCACCAATAAATTTCCATTTGAAGCAAAGGATGAAACCATCCTTACGAGAGCCAGTCTTTCTCAAAGGGAATCATCTTCTCAACTCAAGCAGACTCAGGTTCTATGCTCTGAACTACAACTAGAGACTAAGGAATCTCAATCTTTTCCAATTACACCTACCCTGGAAATGCTTCCAATGCCCAGGGAATTCATGAAAAAGATACTAAATCATGACCTGACCCAAGAGGAGGTTCAAGAATCAGTTCCTGAACAAATTTTGAATTAAGGAGAACCTTCTAGTGAATTGTGCCCCCAGTTACCTTAAAATATTGATGATTAGCACCAGTTTGAGCCACCCCATACTTCTGGAAAGCAAAAAACTATAGGCCAAAAGAAGAAAGAGATCCTAGCCCCACATCAATTATGGAGTCTAAAATTTGATGGGTCTAAGTCCAAATCAGGAAGTGGAGTAGGGATAGAATTAACCAATCCAAAGGGGAAGACTTACTTTGCTTCCTACAGGCTACAATTTGGTTGCACAAACAACATGGTAGAGTATGAAGCACTTGATAGGGGCCTAATGTTTTCCCATCAAAAGAAGGTCACATCTCTCATGGTGATGTGGGATTTTGAAGTAATTATCAAACAAGTTTGTAGCCAATATACTTGCCATAATAAAAGATTGGTTGCCTACAGAAATAGAGTTTGGAATCTGATTGAGGACTTTGACGCTTTCAAAATCACTTTGATTCCTAGGGAACAAAATCATATCACAAATGCTTTGGCAGTCACTACTAGTACTTTGGAGCCTATGCAGGACTCCAAATTGAAAATATTTTCTATTGAACTAGTTTCAATCCCAGCAGTCACTGATAATGTCTGGAATTTTCAAGTCTTCGATGATGACCAACACATACTCACCTTCTTGGCAAGTTTCGATGTCTTCGAAGGATAGATCATAGATGAATCAGATAGAGATCAGGGAGAATGGGACCCTGAAGGTTGTGACATGGAAGGAGTAATGAATTTGAAAAGCAACAACATTCCCAAGGCAATGGTAGTTTAGAAAGAATATTTGATTCTGATCCTTGGGATCGAGAGAGAGTGCCAACACAAAGTGAAGGAGGGAAGTACGAATCTATTAATTTGGTTGATTCAAGTCTTGAAAGAAATGTTCTTATAGGCAAGACCTACCCTGAGGAGATCATAAATGAAATAATTAAGGTGTTAAAAGAAGATATTGGGGCAATTTCCTCGAGTTATGAAGATTTAAATACTTTTGACACCTCTTTGATCACGCACACAATACCGCTGAACCTAGAAGCCAAGCCCTTTCATCAAAAGTAGCGCGCAGTCAACGCTTTGATCAAGCCATTAATACAAAAGGAAGTGCAAAAAAATTTATCAGCAAGAATCATCTTCCTAGTAAGGCACTCCATGTGGGTTTCCAATCTAGTTCTAGTACATAAGAAAAGTGGGGAGATCAGGCTGTGTGTTGACTTCAGGAACCTAAACAAAGCCTTAGAGAAGTATAACCATCCACTTCCTTCTCTTGATGAGGTATTACAAACTGTCAACGGATCTCAGATGATGTCATTCTTAGATGGCCATTTTGGGTATAACCAAGTGCTTGTCAGCCATGAGGATAGGATGAAGACTGCCTTCACTACTAAGTGGGGAACATTTACCTATCGACGTATGCCATTTGGCCTCATCAACACTGGAGCTACCTTTCAGCGTGCAATGGATTTAGCTTTTAAAGATTTGATAGGTAAGTGTATTATTATATATGTGGATGACTTGATAATATTTTCCAAGAAGAGAAAGGACCGTGTTGCTGACTTAGCAAAGGTCCTTAATAGATGTATCAGCTATGGAGTATCTCTAAATCCCAAGAAATGTGTCTTTGGAGTTTCCGAAGGGAAACTTTTAGGGCATGTGATATCAGAAAAGGGGATATCCATAGATCCTGACAGAGTTGAGGCCATTTTGAAATTGACGATGCTAGGAAGTAAAAAGGAGATGAGGTCTTTCTTCGAGAGGATTAATTTTGTAAGGAATTTCATAACAGGGTTTGTAGAAATTGTCAAACCCCTCAACGAGATGATGAAGAAAGATGCTAAAATAGAATGGATTAATGAGGCTAAATCTACATTTTCACAAATTAAACAACCAATATCTGAGGCACCGGTCTTGACCAGCCCAGATTACCTAAAGCCCTTTTATATTTATTCATTTGCATCTGATCATTCATGTGCAGCAGTAATAACACAACGCAAAGGTGAAGGAGATAAAAGGCCAATTGCCTTGATGAGCTCACGATTCAAGAATGTAGAAGTCAGGTATCCACCTCTAAAAAAATAGGCCTTTGCATTAGTATGAGCAGTTAAAAATTTAGGCATTACATTATGAGGAGCCAAGTTATTGCTATAGTGACTAATCCAGTGGTTAAGTCTCTCCTTATGCAAAGTGAATTAGGAGAAAGAAGAGGAAAATGGATGGCTATCCTGCAAGAGTATGATCTAGAGATCCATCCAATGAAGCTTGTCCAAGGACAAGGTTTATCAAAGGCCATGGCAAATGTTGACAAGAATATTACCTGTCAGCAATAGACTATGCACTCATTCACCAAAGATCCATTGTATACTGACTTGATTTTCTTCCTTCTCAATAACAGATTCCCAGAAGGAATGAATGCTACCTAGAGGAGGGCACTAAGGATGAAGAGTGCTAATTACATGCTCAAAGGAGGCGCTCTATACAAAATAAATTATGAGGGGGTTTACCTGCACTGTCTGGATCAACAAGAAGCCAAGTATGCTATCGCTGAATTTCACGGTAGGCACAGTATAGGACAGGAATCTGCTGATTCTTTGGCCCATCAAATCCTCAGGTTAGGATATTATTGGCACCATGTGTTTAGGGATGCACGTCAACACATTAGGACATGTCATACATGCTAGACCTCTGCATCAAAGGAGCGTATTCTAGCAATGCCTCTACAACCAATATATGAGGTAAGACCATTTGCCCAATGGGCACTAGATTTTGTGGGGGTAATTAATCCCAATTCTTTTGCAAGACACAAATTCATCCTAATAGCTACAGACTATTGCATCTGTTGGACTAAGGCTCAACCATGCAAGAACAACACCACTAAGGTGGTTATCAAATTTCTTACTAAAAATATTGTTACCAGGTTTGGAATACTGTTCGCCCTGGTATGTGACAATGGCCCTGCCTTTTCATTTGTTGAATTCATACAATGGGCCTACGAACATAAAATCATTTTGAAATATTCCTCTAACTATTATCCTCAGGGAAATGGTGTAGCAGAATCTACTAACAAGAATATGCTAGAAGTGATAAAGAAATTACTTGAAAGTAATCCTAGGGACTGGCATACCCAGTTGATATTTTCCTTATGGGTAGATCGAACCTGTATTAAGGTTGCTCTAGGAAATTCCCCTTTTAAATTAGTCTATGGCCAAGATCTGGTTTTCCCCATACACTTACAAATACCTATTCTCAATTTTATGCAGGAGTTTTATACAAAAGATGATCAGATTAAGGTAAGATTAAATAACCTTTTAAACATGGAAGAATAGAGAGATGCTGCTCTACAATAGTTTTTCAAGCATCAGGCTAATGTCAAATGTTGGTTTGACAAAAGAGCTAAGATTAAGGCATTCAAAATCTCATATCTAGTGTTGTTGTGGGATAAGGCTAAGGAGAAAAAGGGTGATCACCAAAAATTTGATAGACTTTGGCTAGGTCCGTATCAAGTAGCTGAGATCTTGGGTGAGAACGCTTTTCACTTTACCACCTTGATGGGAGAACCTGTTCCATTTCTGGTCAATGGACAGTTTCTCAAGCATTACTTCAGATCGTAAAGGTTTGAGTTCTGAATTAATTGTATATATATGTATTTTGTGTAATTCTTGGTTCTTTATTTCTGTTAGTTGTTTTTTTGTTGGTTCATTCTTTATCTTTGTTTCCTGTTGTTTTTTTGTGTTTGTTTTTGTTTTCTTCTTTGGGGATCCTCTTTTCTTTCCATCTTGAAATATAGGGTTTCTTATTCAAAGTATGTTGTAGGGACTAGGAGAGAAATTGGTTTAGGCATTTTTAGGCATATTTGTTGAGAGATTTTGTTCTAAAGCTTATATCTTATGGTCATTTTAGCATGAGTCTGAAAGCTATTAGGAGTAAGGTATACTGTAGACAACCTCATGAACTATGATTGAAATTTGTCACAAAATAGATAAAACATCTGACTATAAAGTGCATATTCATCTCAGGGTGATTATATCTTTGATTCAAGTGAAAAAATTGTTTCCCCAAAACTATCATAGGATCCACTATAGTTCTCAACCCATATCTCAGACTATTAATGTCTGAGTATTGAGAAGGTTTTAAAAAAATAATTTTCACAAGTGAAGCCTATAAAAGAAAGAGAAAAGACAAATACTAAAATAAAGGAAAACTCAATACTAAATGGGTAATTCAAGTATCTCTATCGGGGCTATGGACACCTGACTGGTAGTAGAGAAATGCTTTGAGAGAACTAGAGGTATCTCTCTTGGAGCTATGGATGCTTGACTGGCAGCGAAGCAATGCCCAGGAATTCATTGCACGATAGTTAAAGGGACTTAACCTATGTAGCTTGAATCTTAAATATAGTTGTTTAGGTATGAAGAAAGTTCAAATAAAGAAGGATGCACCATAAACATGCACACACTTAGATTCAAGAGTAGTTTATGTTGGTTTTACATTTGAGATTCCAGCTCAACTTTACTTAAATATTCTGGTCACACTTAAGTTAACATGTTTCATAAATCACAAGTTTTTGGGTGACTAAATTCTTTAGTATATTAAAAATGGGTAAACCATTTTCCCAGCCGAGTCGCCATTTGTTATGCCTTTCATAACCACCCCATTTTATTTTGGAACAAAATGGGTCCCCCTTTTTGTTTTGTTCATCTTTGGTTGTTTGGTTGGGTCTTAGGAGTTGTTTGTTTTTCTCCTAAGTCTTTCTTTCTTTTGCTCTGTCAAAGGCGGGGATGGAACCAAAAGTGAACATGAAACTCTTTCAAGGTTTCTAGTTCAAATCTCGTTTCGACTCTGACTCTGTCTTCTCTTTTGTTTTTCCTTCTTTTTCTGTTGGTTGTTTCCAACAACTCTTGGGTTGGTTCATCTCTTGAATTTTTGGTTGTTTTATTGCATTTTTTTTTCCCATGCAAAAGCGAAACTGGGATTGGAACTTAAATTGGAAGTTTCAAAATTCCAAATTGTGTCCCTGTTCCAACTTCAGCTCCACTTGTTTGCTTTGTCTCGTCATTCTTGGTTGTTTGGGATGGGTCTAGTTTTTTCTCTGGTCCCGCTTCCCTTTGTGCTTGTGGTTTATGTTTCTCGCTTCTTAGTCGGGGCCAGAATCATACCTAGAATCAAACTTCAAACTTTGTAAAAGTTTCGTTTCGGTTTTGGCTCCACCCCCGTCCTCTTGTGTCTTGTTTTGGTCATTGTCATCTTTGCGGGACCAAAATGGGGTTGGAAACTGGGTAAGGAACTTTGTATATGTGTCTTTATCTTGTCTCCAACCCAGATCCACATCTGTCCTACCTTTTGATATTCACTGGACTTGACTTAACTATTTGTTCACGTCGTTGGCTCTGTCCTCGAACTACCGCATTTATGGCATTAAATGCAGCCTCTTCGTGCATGCAAATCAATGTTTAAAGGTTTAATAATGTTTAAACTAGCTCATTATCATTATTATTCAAAGCATTTAAGCAAACCACAACCAGGAAAGTCTCGACAGGATTGATTTGATCATGGAGGCAAGTTGTGGAGTGAATCTTGGCTAAATTCTGGTCAATCCTGAGTAATGTTTTGAGGTAGGTTTCTTTTCTTTTTCATCTCCCGTTTGTTCTTTCGGGTTTTTTTTTTTGGTGTATTCATAGGAGTGTTTTTTGTTTTGTGAATTTCTTCGCTTGTTTGTGTCTTTTGTCCTTTCTTTTCTATCTCGTTCCATTTTTAGTTTGTTTTCCATTTGTCATTTTGTTATGTTGTTTGTTCCATTGTCACTTTCATGATGGGTCCGTTTTTGTTCTGCCCTAGTTCTTAACTAGGATTTCAATTTTTGTGGGGGTTTCCATGCTTAAGTGATGAAATTTGTTTTGAAATCCCTCTCCTTGCCATCCCGCGTCAACTCTGTGTTTTCCATGTGGAATTTTTGTTATGCCCTAATTTTTTAGAATCAACGTGTCGAGCAAACTAGAGTTTTCTTGACAACCTTTTTAAAATGGTCTTTTCTAGGGTTTAAATTGCCATTTGTATGGTGGAGCTATTAGAGGATTTTAACTATACTATTCCTGGTTTACTTTAAAGCCCATGTGACCTAGGGGTTAAAATTCATGTGACTATGCCTTTTGGAAATACCCTTTGTTTCACATCTTGAATTGGCGGAAGCGGACTTGGGAAGGAACTCTTCTCGAGGTTGTTATCATTTGTGATTAGATCCTAACAATATTATGCTCCCACTCATTACGATGTTGTGTATTTATACTTGTTCTTCATCAAAATCGAAGCCAAGGTGGAAATTGAATTTGGGAAATAATAAATAGTTCTGGTTTGGTTCTCATTCTAGTCCAGATTCTGATCTTGTTTCAGTTCCTCTCTTGTTCTGATCCCAACCCCACCATATAATAAGGGATGCATTTTATTCCTAATACTTCTATGGTTCCCCCTCCGATGAAGGAAAAATTTAACTAAGTAAATATTATCTTAGGAGGGTAGAGAAGGGTATTATGTATTTGACTAACTTGGATGTTTTGCTCATCTAATAAATATATTTGTTGTAGAAATCAAGAAATGTTGGGGGAATCATATGAGGCTTCCCAAAGAAGCCATCTAGGTGAAACTTCATGGCAAGGAGTTAGACCAAAGAAGATCAAGGTGGAACAACTTCCATATACTTTGAGATGCAAACATAGGGAATTTTCCCTCACAACTAGCAAAGTTGATTCCAACTGGGCTGATATTACTGACACCAGTTTGAGCCCTTTTAACTATGAATAATTTCATGAGGATACATTCACCAAGGAGCAGGTCACAGGAAGGATGGAAAGGATTGTTCAATTAGGGCTAGCACATGTTGCACTTTTCTCCTTATTTGTCCAGTGTTCGGAGTTGATTCTTGCAGCAGCTGGAGCATATAATCCTGCTACTAGGTAGTGTGTGGATGTAAAGGGTAATTTCATTATTTACTTAACACCTCAAATGGTCAAATTCTTATTTAATGTACCTGATCCCAAGAGTCCTAGGCAATTGAATGAGGCAGAAGATTTGAAGCTTTATAGTGATAAAAAGGAAAAGAATAGATCTCGCATGAATAAGACTTGGATGAGGGTGGATTAGAAGTCTCTTACCAAGCTTCCAGACCAGCCTAAGAGGGCAGACTTTGGTAAAGAGATTGCATATATAATCATGTTCCTTTCTAGGGTGCTTTGGAAAAAGGGATGCTTCATTGTTTAAGGAATGGATGTTTCCTTTCATCCAAACTATTTTGGATGGAAGGAAACAATTTGACTGGCCAATGGTGGTATCAGAAAACATTCACAATAAAATGATAAGAGTGAGAGAAAACAAGTGTTTCTTTATGACCTCCTATGTAGTTTATGTAGCTTCCCAAATGGGGATTTTTCTTGGGCTTCAAACAATGGGTATATCTAGGGAGGCCCAAGGATAGAAGAAAGTGTGGGAGCATTATAATCAACTCACTTTGCAAGAATCAGAGAAAAATTATAGAAGGGTAAATGATTCCTTTCTTTATGTCATTATTAACAAGCTTAATGGTGATGCGAGATATAGGATTAGTAGGGAGGCAGCGACTTTTGTAAATGAGTGGGGGCATTGTTTTATCTAGTACCCCACATTGACCTATTTCAGGTTAGCAGGCTTTGATCTCCACCTCCATTTGTTGCCTAGATGTTATGGTGATAGGATCATTCTAATAGAGTTTATTTATCAAGCCTTGACTGTTAATTATAAGTTTGGCACCAAACACAAGACTATTTTCTGTAAGTTTCCAATGAGGCTGGGAGTTTTTAGCTATCCACACATTTTGGAAGCTAATGCTATTTGTGATGAATTAGTTTATTTGATGCTGGGATTTTACACTGTGAGGAAGCACTATAATCCCAAGCACAAGTTGCGGGCTTTGCTTCCTAGTCTCTTTGCTAAGCACTTCAATCTGTTGGAGGACTTTTGGGAGGACTTGCAAGATGAATATGACCTTAGGAAAAGGAATTATGAAAGGATACCTATCCCACTCATGGTTGAGTTTAGGATAAAGGAAGACATTCCAAAAACTTTGTTTGGTGATGGGGTAGTTTTGGATATCGGGTATAATGTAGACAAGATTGGCATTAAAGATCTTAATCTAGTAGATTGGAATGCTGAAGAGACAATTGACATAAACTAGATTGCAAGACCGGTGCAGGACATGAGTATTCACTAGGTGAGTTTGAGGGTTAACCAATTTGAGGCAGGACATGAGTATTCACAAAAGGAGCAAGAGCTCAAGATTCAGGAAGAGAGAGATAAGTTGATGTTGCAGCAGAAGATTCATAACCATGAAGAGGAAAAGGCCTAGTAGAGAAGAGAGAAAGAATCTCTTGAAGCTAAGCTCAAGGCACAAGAAGAGGCTCATAGGGAAAAAAAATAACAAGAATGTTTGGAAAGGGAAAAAGAGGATACTGAGATTGCTGACTATGAAAAGAAGTCCAAAGAGGCATGGGACTATGTTGAAGAGATGAAGAAGTAGCAAGATCAAATGTTGGAGGAAAGGAAAGTAGAAGAGGAATGTTTAAAGTAGAAGCTGGAGGCTAAAAAGCTACAAGAGTAGAAGGATAAGGAGGAGGCATAAAAGATAGCAAAGGAGAAGGCACAAAGTGATCAAAAAAATTTGCAGGAAGTTGATTCTCAATTGAGGCTTGCAATGTTACAACCTTTTTCTTCCACTATTGTTGCCTCTTCTTTATCCCAAGCATCCACTACTTTTGTTACTCCTACTTGGTTAAAGCTGGACTTGGAAATAAAACAAATTGTTCAACCACAACCATTGAACTGGGAGGAGATGATGAAAGGAATTGAGAAGGAGAAACCTAAAAAGAAGGCTCGGGTTCTTCACTCTACCAAGCTCACTGATATTGGAGAGATCATTGTTGAATGTGCCATACCCATAATGGACAAGAGTCGTGCTGATATGCAAATCATTGATTATCAGTTGGGGACGGTAAATTTGGGAAGGCCTACAACAAACTAGCAAATGAATTTGATTGATATTGTGGCCTCTTCAACTAAATCATGGATGATCAAGGATAAACAAAGGAAGGATCAACTTAAGGCTCAATTGGATCAATTGCACATATTTTTGAAAGATGTTTCAACTCCCATTTCCCAACAAGATGCTCTTCCTAAATCTCCAGTTTTGTTAACAAAGAAGGAAGCAAATGATTTTGTTCAAATGAAAAGCAAGGTACAAATGGTGGAAAAATGGTTTTACAAGCTCAACCAGGAAGTTGATGATGTTCTCATTGAAGGTTTTAAAATTCATAAGGCTGCTCTTTATCCTAAATTAAAATTACCTTCTCAAGATGGGAGTCTTGGTAAGGGCTTCCTTCAATTTTTCAATGGATGCTTCACATTTTTTCCTTTCAAACATTTACATTTTTTGTTAAACATAGGTTATAGGTTGGTGACCTCAGAGGAATACTTAAAAATTGTCCAATAATATCCAACAAATACCATAAAAACTCTTACCTTTGACACAATCTTATGGGAAGGAAACTTAACAATGGATTTTATTTTAGATGGGTTCCTAAAAATCCCTTGTGCTAATAGATTGTATCTCAAATAGTGTATTTTGGGTTGGAAAAAAGAACACTTGGTCAACATCCCATATATCTTATGTTCCCTTGCTCTCTATAACACTATTCTTAGATACTCTTCATATTCTTGTGGTTTCTTAGAATAGATTAAAATATCATCATATAATACCAACACAAATTATTTATAAGAAACCATTAAAGATATTATTTATGAGACTAATAAATTTAGATGGATATTTTTAAAGCCAAATAGTAATGTACTAGAATATAATAATGGCTAACCTAGACCTAAATGTCATCTTTGAAATATCCTCCTCTTTAATACTTAATTGAAATTACCTATATTGTGGATTTATTTTGGAAAACATTGTTGCTCCCTTCATTTGATTAAATTTTCAACTATTTTGGAAAGAGGATGTGTATTTGTAGTGGTAAATTTATTCAACATTCAATATATAAAATGCATAGTTGTAGTGTTCCATCTATATTCTTGATTAACAACAATAGAGGTCCCCATGGAGACACACTAGGTATAGAAAATTTTTCCTCCATCAAATACTGTAACTACAATTTTAGATCCTATAATTTATTACATTAATCTAGTATTGAGACTTTGAAATAGGCAAGTAGAATCTAGAACTAGATCAATTGAGAAACTAAATTGATGGTTAAGGGTTAAACTTGATCATTCTTTTGGGGAAACATCTTATAAATCTTACAATACTGAATGGTTTGCTATATTAGGAATTGGATATTCACCTCCCTCTATAATTTTAGTCAAAGAGAGTTTGAATCCCTTCTTAATATCATTCTTAGATTACATGGTAGTGACTAAATGGGTTAATATTTGTCTTTGGACTCCTTAGATCACTATTATTTTTCCTTGGTCATCAAGGTACTTAATATGTTTACCATAGTAGACAAGTTTAGATCAATTCTTTATAAATAGTCTATTCCTAAGATTGTATCATAGGACCATTTTTTTGGGACCAAAAGGTTCATTCTATTTTTTTTGCTACCCAAATCAATGTATACTCACTTTATGCTAAATTTTATCTTTATGAGTCTTATGAAACCCAAACCCTACCTCAATATCTTCTTGAATTAGAATTTTAGACTCTATATTGTGTCTAAATAACATGTTAGGGGAAAAAATGATTATTTTTTCCTAAATATAGAAACATAATAATATTTTTACCATAGAAAGTACCTTAAAGTCTTATGAGTGAATCTTGGTTGTCTACTTCATGTATATCCAATACTGCATAAATATTGGTTAATTTGGTTAATTTCTTGGCATTCTAATCTAAATTATTTGGACACTTACTCCTATAATGATTACCCCACATATCCAACATCCTACCATTGGACACCCCCTTTTGACTTCCTTTCCCTTAGAAGGATTTGTTTGCATGCCATTATCCTTGATGACCTCTACCCTTTCTCCTCACTATTTCTTGGTGGTGCTAAATTATGGTTCCTCTCAAGAATCCTTAGATCTTATCAAATTTACCATGATATTTTTTCACATGTATATATTTCTTGGATTCCATTCATTATAGGAGGAGGAGGATCAATTTTGGTTTCTTAAATACTACTTTTATTAAACTCTTAGGTTGAATAAGATTGATTGCATATAATCCCTTTTTCATCCCAAGAATAACATATTCACAAATTCCTCTTCTTCCTTTATATACAGTGTATCACAAATATGGTCATATACTCATTCGCTTTCATCACTCCCTACTACAATAAATGTAATTCAATTATCTTTTGGTCATGATGATGATATTATAGATTCTACTTGTAAAATTAATTTTCAAACTTATTTTAAGCTATCTCTTTCATGTCATACCTTTTGATGGCCTAAAAATGATCCCACCATAAGGATGCTTATTTTTTAGCTAAATATGGGTTTTTTAACCTTAATGTTGTGATTCATGTTCATCAACCCCAAATAATTATTCATTCTTATCAACCAAGGCTTCACTACATCACCTCCACCTATTCAATTATGCTTGGGTGATTGCATTTTCTTCAAATCCCAAATTGTTGGATCATTTTTCCTATCTCTTCATTTTCCCTTAGGTGAAGAACTATAAGAAGGAATTCCAAAATGATTCTTTTGGTCAAAATTAGAAGGTATTTTTCCTCCATATCTATTTCTCAGTGCCCAATCCTATATTATGGTTTGTACCTTATTCTTGTTACCCAATTAGCTATTCAATTTATTACTCTTGAGATGCTATTATTTTCTAGAGCGTATTCACTTATATTTGTGGCTCTTTTATCAACCTAGATAGTAGGTAAGATGTATTCCTACTAGCATGAAGGATCTCAACTAGGATAGGTCTCAACCATCTTCAACTTGTTCCCCTCACATGCCCTAATATCTATATTTATGAGATAAAATATCTACACTTGGTTAATATCTTTTAAAACCCAAAGAATTTACGTTAGAAATTATTTTTATTAATTTTCATAATGAATATAGAAATTATAATATGTACTTAAATTCTAACCATCCTAATGAGATTAATATGCATTCAATTAGAAACACAAGTTCCTTACAAATTCATGATTATATTTAATACCACATTCACACACACATATATATTCCATTAGTAGCTACAAAGTAAATAAATTTAATGATGTTTATTTATTATTATAATCATTGTAGCTATGCAGTTTTCTCCTCTCTTTTCCACATAATATGGTATCAATATTCTTCCATCAAGGATTCTATAGCTAGATTAGTGCACAAATTATCACTCTCATACTCAATAATGATATCCTTAGTCATATTTTAATCTTTTCACTCGTAATCAAATAAAAAATACTATATAATTGATGCCTTTTATCTTATTACAAGTTGAGGTTCCTTCATCAACTTTTAGTTATTGGAGAAACTTATAATGTACCTTATATTCTCTATTTCTAATTATTTTAATAATAATAGACAAGTTATCTAATTTAGATACACTTTCAAACTTGACCTAAGGGTGGATATTTGTAGGTTCCTTACAAATAAGGTTTTTTGGATTATGCATGAGATTTTTTTTTAGTATTCTTCTTTCTTTTATTTCCTTGACCCATGGTTGCAAAATAATAAAGTACATTTTTACAACATACAAAAGTTTTGAGCATCCCAATATAGCATTATAACCTAGGGCTCCAATATCACTTGTAATGACTTGACCTAGTTACCATTTTTTTATACTCAAATTTAAGAGATTC
Organism: Sequoia sempervirens; assembly: GCA_007258455.2. Lineage (NCBI taxonomy): Eukaryota > Viridiplantae > Streptophyta > Pinopsida > Cupressales > Cupressaceae > Sequoia > Sequoia sempervirens. Next base: position 552,342,239 of record VDFB02058242.1, read on the forward strand.
ATGGTCATTTAAACATAAAAAATTGTAATGATAATTTGGATGCATCCTATAACCAAGGATAATATGTATAGAAATATTACCTAAGGACATCATAATTAAGTGAGATCCTCTTATACTTTAAGGTATAAATTTTTAACTTCAATTTTATAATGGTAGGATAGATCAATCAAATTTCATGATCATATTTAAGTTAATCACTATAAACCCATGTAAATTTCTATAGATCATCCTTAAATTTTCATAATGTTGTTTACAAGATAAATTCACCATCTATGTACATGAACCAACATGTTGTTGTTACATAAAATTTTATCCCATAAGATAATAGCTACAATAAAATTTTATACAATGTGGGGTAGAAACATGTAGAGTACATTTTTCAAATAAATTCATCTATTACTACACATTAAACAATTTTTTAACACCACAAAAATATTAATATCTGAAAACATATTCACGATGGATTATTATAGGAGTTAGAAATAGATCTACCTCATAACTAACTATTATCACATTCCATAAATAATGGGGTTATCTTATTTTTATAACATTAAATCATATAAATAGAATCCATACCCATTATGTCAAACATTAACAAGTAACTAAGAAGTACCTTGTAAATAAAAAAATTACAATTCTAATTCTATTACAGGAATTTACTTGGCTCCTAGTTTCTTATGAAAGGGTGCATTAAAACCCCAACCACATGGGTAATGGTCCCTATCCACCCCAATGGAGTGGACTCTAATAGTTTGTCTATGAGGTTTTGATGACAAAGTTCCAAGGTGCATAGGGTAACTTGAATTAGTTAATTAATCTTATTGAGTTACCATCATTCAAATATATATAATTACATAGTACAAATTCATACATCAAAAGTTATTCATGGTGAAAAAATTCAACACACAATTGAAGAATACCAAAAATTATTAGCCTAAGTATACATAGTATTCAATTGAAAATATAAATAAATGTCCCTAATACATAACTCTTCCTATTACCTAGTTCATAAACACTTACCTACCCCTCAAATACATTTAAATTGAGAAGAGAAATACAATACATCCCATACTACATAATGTTTCCATTATTTTTCTTAGTTCAATGCTAGCTATGATGGCCAATAAGCATCTCATACTAATTATTACCCTAGTAACTAGGGGAAAGTGTAAATATAAGACACCATTGGATGCAATAAGACTTTTATAGTTCACCAAAAATTTCAATTTAGTTGATCAAAAAATCTATCACATCCATGTCATTTGAGAATGTTGGTTCAATATCATATGGGAAATTCTAATAATATATCAATTGTATATTACTTGCTAAATCTATCTAGGCCCTATCATATTATGGGCATATGATCCCTGAGAATTTTTCACCTTCATACTACTAGAAATAACTAGTTAAACCCTAAGATACAATGGTTAGCTAATGGCATCTATCACATATGAAATAATAGTGGAAACCAACTAAAACACTCATGTTCCATAACATGGATAGCTCCTAGAATCCTTCATCTCTATGTTATTGGTGAAATTATTTAATAGAGTTAAGGTATGGTAGATAGCACCTAGCTTCTATCGCCTACATAATATTGGTGACATCCAACTATCTATGTTTGCATCAAACTTGGTTATGACATGTACTCATGTAATAATTATGTATGTTTAATGGAATATTAAGACATCATTGACCTATGTCTCTTGGTTGTGATCTCATCCACCTAGGTAGGTAGGTTAACAAGAGTGCAAGGCATTCATAATTTAAATTACTTTAACAATTAGACTAAAATTCATATGTAGTTAGTTTGAGTTGTGTTATTATTATGTTGCTTGATACACTAGATTCGTGATCTATGTGTACAATGGAAATGGAATGCACAACTTCCTTAATCACACCAAAAGGGGAATAAAGGGAGAGGAATTTGATTTCACAATGTTCACACTCAAGAACAAAATCCTTGAGATTCCAATGCAAAAGAGATTGAAATATGTCAAAGGGGATTGTCCTTAAGGCTGGAAATTGATAAAGAATATTAACTATTAATGCAAAACTAAGAAAATGAAAGATGTTTGAAAACACGTTGTGATATGCAAAATGACCTAGAAATGCAAACAAACTATAATAGAAACTTATGAAATCAAAGGTGTGCACCTAGAAATGGGAAAGTGATGGAATGGAGCTCTAGAATCCTACAGAAGTCACTATTGAAGCCAACTGGGACTCATACGCCAAGTTGGGCGACTTAGTCCCATTTCAAGAAGATTCTGCTAGAACAGGTTTCATACAACTAGGTATTCAAAACTGCAAAAACCTCTTTTTAGGCCTAGTAGTGGGACTCATACACCACTAATGGCATATCAGTCCACTTACAGATTTTGGGAAATTAAAAAGTGCAATCTATAGCTCCTTGTCTGCACTTTAGCTCCTGATAGGTTTTTGGATCTAAAATTGCAGAATTTGACCTATATGTTCTCTAAGCTTCTTTTAGGACTTTTAAAACTTTGAATGATTTTGAAAAATTCTTGACAACTTTTCCAATCTTTCTCTTTGACAAATCTGCACACTAGACCTATAAAACACATGCAAAGAGAGGGAAAAATTATTGAGGGTTAGTGAATAGGGGTTTGCCTTCGTCGAACCCTAATTTGGTAATTAAACCCTTGAAAATGAAATGAAATATGAAAAGAGAGTGATGAATGAACAACATGCAATGCTACAACTCACCAAACCCTTGAAGTAGAAATAGAAAGACATGCTTGAGTAATGGCTCCAAAGTGCTTGAATGCTCTTGTAGACAAAATGCTTGAATGCTAGATCACTTGATTGCTTGTTGAATTGATTAGAAAATTAGGAGGGGTGAGATGAGTAAAAACCCTATATTTATACACAATTATGCAATATTTCCCAAAAATACCACATCACCGACCAACCTTAGATCTTAGAAAATAATAACCCGCCAGAAATTTGAAATTATTTTGATTTTTGAGCCAAAGGGGACTCATTCACCCCTAGTGGAAAATGGGTCCCACTTAGGCATTTTACGTGGGTGTTAGAAATTAAATGTATTAAATGATGTTTATTAGGATTATTTTCAAAAATGCATTTAAGGCTTGTAAGTGTAAAATGGGGCCAATTAAAGCAGAAGAAGGGTAAATTATTGATGATAGGCCTAGAAAAGCGTGAAAGTTTGTTGAAACACTTTACAACACTTTGAAATAAGGCTTGGTAAATGATAAAAAGAGGTTATTTAAGTTAAATATATTAACAAGACCCTAGAAAAGTGTGAAAGTGTGTTACAACACTTTACAACACTTAAGTAAGGTACCACTTGAATTATTTTAGTTTGATAGGGCCCAAGACCTAATGTGAATGTGTTATCCACATTACAACATTAAATCAAGGCATAATTAAGCCAAAATCACAAGGAGGACCCAAACAAGACAGAAAAAGTAGAAGGGTTACTTTTTCGGTGTCCACAATCTCATATGAAAATTTATCTTTATATAGTTAACCATGGATCTCTTGAAGTGATCAATAGATTGCTACTCAATGCCAATATTATTCTTATTTAAAATAAAATAAAAAATTTAATATTTTGATCAAGGCCTAGATCACCAACTTTAAACATATTCATAGATCCACATAAGTGCTAAATTTAATATTTTTTAGCTAAGGACTCCCCAACCTAGCCTAAACATGATCAATATTTATATTGATCTAAACAAGTGTTGCACTGCTTTATTTTATAAACAATAATTTCATATCAACCTAACTAAGAATGATGCATGGGAAACCAACCTTGAGATATTTAAAATAGGTTAATTTCATAAGATGGCAACATGGTTATTCAATCTCCCTACTAAGAGCATTGATGGATTTTACCCTATCTCCAAGAAGAACTATTATATCAACAATATATATACCTCTTAGAAGTTACTTAACCCCAACACCAACAAGATTCTAACTTACGAAGAAATTTATTTTGAAGCTACCTAAATGAATGTTTAGCTTGAATATACACCAAGTTTGGCATATAGCATATGCTTTTATAGAATAAATAAATTCTATCATATGGTAATAATTTATATCTAAGGAAATAAGTCACATAAGAAAAGGTATTTAACTCTAGGTCTACTACACCCCTTATGGGTTAAATAAATATTGCTACATTCCAATGAGAATTGTAGGTTGATATGGTGTTGGAACATTCATTTTCTTAATTTTAGAACAACCCCTAGTGTTGGTGTAGCTAGAATATTTACCCAACATTACCTATGCTTGGTGGTAGTTAAGTAAACTAGTTCTAAATTATACTTGAAACTAACATTTTAAAATGATGATCCCATGGAGGAAAATATTGATTTTATTTCAAGCAAGGTGGGTTGGGAGGAAATTAATTACAAGTACCTAGAGAGTAAAAGCATCATCTACAACTCATAGTAAAAGACTTATATACCAATATTACATGTTATGAAAGTAATAAAAAATATCATAACATAACCTAAGTATTTTGTATCAATTTTTTAGTAGAATATTAATTAAGTTTTGTGTCCACACCTATAAATAGGACTCAATTACAAAGAAATTTCTCAAAATACAAGATATAGTGAAGATAAATCACAAGTTGAAATCATTTAAAAGATAAACTATAAATAATTCTTCTTTAATTAAATTTATACAAAATTTTCTTAAGGTTTTGTTGGAAGAATTAAGAAGGTAACCTTCGGGTTTGTTGTCATTGATGCCAACACTTTTTGGTAATTTGATCCAGAAATTCTCTTAGTTGAAAGGATCCCCATAAGATTTTGATATGTTGATAAGGTGTATCAGATATGGCTATACACATGTTTTTTCGTCACTTTGGTTGTGTTTCCTATATGAAAGAAGTTTGGCATTTTTTTCTTGACTGACAATGTTATGGACTGCTATCTTTTTTCTTGGGTAAAGTATTTCTCAATTGGTCCAAGCTGGCCTAATTCATATTATTTGTTGTATGCACCAAAACAAGGTTTTTGAATTAAGCCAACAAGTCATCATGTGTTATGCAAGCTGACCTAGTTAATGTTTAAAGAGACAATCATGTATAAGTGGTGATGAAGTGTAGAAGTGTGATTGTGAGATAGAGATGTGAAGAAGAAGTATTGAAGAAGTGAAGTGATATACAGTGATTGAAAGGTCTTTTTGTGTATGTGTGAGACCAGAGAAAAATCTTGATATTCCAAAGCTTAACCGAAACTGATCTCTGCACATTCTAGGTGTATTTACTTAGTTCATTATTGGAAGTGAGCCATACTTCTTTTATTTTGGTGATAATCCATTTTTTTAATTAGGTCATGAGCCTTTCAAGGAGAGTGAGTTCTGGCAGTGAGCCATGTAATATCTTATGACCGGTTATAATATATTGTGAGCTAATCCTTGTCGTGGTTTTTCCCTGTTTGGGTTTTCCATGTAAAATCCTAGTGTCAATGTGTTATGATTCATTTTATGTTCTGAATTACTATTGTAGTTAGTTGTGGATTGATTATTGGATGTTTAGTAATGAACATTGTTAGAAGAATACTGATTCACCCCCCTCTTAATATTATGTGTATTCATCAATTGGTATCAGAGCTTGGTTCCTCTGAAGAATTCTTACAGCTTGAGGAAGGTCCCAAAATTTGAATACATGGCTAATAGAAACTATCTTGTTCCTCTAGAAGAAAACTATGTATCTAAGGAAATCAATGTTGCATTTGAATAATTAGACAAAAGTGAAGATGAGAAAGAAACTCTGAAAGGAAACCCGAAGGAAGAAAATGAGTGTATCAGAAAGTTGAGAGAGCAGATCAAAAAATTCAAAGAGAGACATAGAGAAGTCAATGATCCATTGAAAAAGGATAATGAAGACATCACCAGATTGAAGTTGAAAGTAGAAGAAGGAAAACGTATTGAGGAATGTCAAAAGGCTGATATCCAGAGTAAAAATGATGAGTGCACAAAGCTTGAGAAATAAGAGGTAATCCTAAGATCTAATCTAGAAAAGGTGAAGGCCTATGAAGAAAAATTCAAATCAAGTTCTACAATGCTTGATGAATTGATTGCATCTCATAAACCTACCAAGGATAAAAGTGGTCTGTCTTGAAGAAGGATGAAACTCAAAGGTGAAACCAATTTCTAGAAAAATGAACAATCAAAGGAAGTTTCAAGGTAACATTCATCAAATCAAGAATTAAAGGATCAATACTGGAAGGATTCCCATCTGACAACCTTATGCTCTAAAGTACCCATCTTTCAATGATTTTTGTTTCTCATGCAATAAATTTAGAAACAAAGCAACAAAATGTAGAAGTTGAATTAACCAGAATGGAATGAGTTAGAATATTGGATTCTTTACTGGGAAATGTTTTTCTTGCAATAAGTATGGACAAAGAGCTAGTGAATGTAGAAGTTAGATGATGATGAATAGATTCAATGCTAGCAAAAGGATTCAATCATTTCAAGGCTATTGCTACCCATGTAATCTTACCAGACATAAGGAAAACTAGTGAAGATCAAGGATAAATATAAGTTAGGTTCATCAAAGATATGTTGTGTATTACACTTGTAACAAATTAGGACACATCTAATTTTTTTGTAGAAACAAGACTAGGAACAAACCTAATCTAGAATAGAAAATCAAACTAGTAAACAAAGTAGACCCAACTAAAGTAAGGAAAGAAATTGCAAAGATCTGGAGAAAGAAGGAAGAACCTGTGAAAATGGATGAGTTACTTACATCCATATATGCATCCAGTGTGGATACCCCTACTAAGAATTGAACTAGGTATTGGCTTCAGGGGGAGCAGTTACAGAGAAATCTTAAATCCCCCGATCTGTGATGTGTCAAGAAATGACATGTGAATATGCACTATGAATTGTCAATCAAAAGTCTTTGGAGAAATTTCCAATAGAAAACAAGTAGATCCAAAGAATTGTGGATCATTTCATGATTTAGCAATATATGTTTCATAAAGTGCTTTAAAAAAAGAGGGGACTGAAGTATAATAAATGCGAGTTAGGGAAAAATTTATAAGTAATAAAGCAAGGGTCAAAGCTAAGGTAAAGTGCATTAGTGTGTTTGGAAAAAGCAGTGAAAGCTAAAGTGTGTTGAAGGTCACTCAAAGCATCGTTCATTGAAACCCTAGTTCTTGGCGAAACAGAAAAAAGGTACTTAGTGTTATCTATACTCTATAATTTTTGTTGAAGGTGGTCTCTGTTAAAAAACATTTCTAAGTCAATTAAGCACAATGGCCACTCCCACTCTTGTGGAAGCATCTGAGAGACCCCAACCAAAATTTAAGAGAGTTTCATGGAAAGTATATGAGAATGATCCCATGGGCGCTTTTTCACACATCCCGAGTAATATATTACCCATTGAGGATCCCAAGACCTACATTAATGGAAAATTGGATGAATTTGATCACCCAAAGCTAAAATATTTATGGGATAATGAGCTAACAAATGATGACATTTTGCTGAAACCAGAAAATAAAAACCAAGTTCAAATGAGACTAAATTTTTGGAACCAGTTTCTAGACTTCTCCAATGAAAGTGAAGCAAAGTTCATGAGAATGGCCCTCAGTAGGGTTCATAGTAATCTTGTATGGGTAAATGTACCAGGTGTCATCCAAAAGTAGGAAATCTGAGCAGTGACTGGTCTATGTGATATTGGACCCCTTCTAGTGCTAAAAGCCATGAAAAATGATGAAGTGACAAGGCTAACCGGTGCTAGCTTTGACGAACGAAACCTATCAAATATTCTACCATCGTGATTGGGCATAAAATCTATTTTACCAACAAGGAAAATTCAATTTATGCTACTACTATCCATACTACATACGAAATGGTGGAAAAGGGGAAGGATTTTGACCTATGTGAGTTGCTCAAGATACAACTTATGGAAAATATGAATACAACCAAGAAAAAGAAGCATGTTTTCAAGTATGGTACTCTAGTTATGTGTCTGTTGTTTTATTTTCTGAAGGAGCTACCAAGATGGAAAGGCATAAATTGGGATGTCAATAGGCTAGTACCTCATCAGATATTTGATCATTTGTGCAGTCTAAGAGACTTTAGGGCACAAAACAATGCCTTGACTGCCTTCTTTGAGATTTTTCAAAATGAAATGCATGATAGGGATTGGATTCCAAGGAGTCTAGTGAAAAAGTATGAGAAGGAGATAACATTCCTTATATCGACAAATGAATGCATCATTGAGGTAGTTGAACCCAGAATTCGATGGATTGAACCACTGGGGTACAAAATTGAAAAGGACATTGCAAAGAGGTATATTTAGATACTGTTGGATAGTCCTAAAGACCCCTCTCTTCCTAGGCATGGAACATTTCAAGAAAAATCTACAGAAGTACATTTGGAGGCAATTGCATCCAAAAGAAAGAAGAATATTGATGCCTTCTTTGAAGGACAAACTTACACAAAGGATGATTTGGAAATTCTGAAGGAGGCCCTAGATGATAGAAAAGTCAAGTTTGTTGAACATCCCTCTAGACCTAGGAAGTCTGGAAGATTATCTTCTGGTGTTTCCCTAGCACCTCCCAGTACTACAAATATTGAGAAAGGAAAAAGGAAACAAAAGAGTTCCCCTGCATCTTTCAAGGTGGATGCCCCTATCGGTCCTAGCACCTGGGCATCTAAGAGAAAGGAAACAACTCATGTGGGAAAATCTACTACTTCAGGGAAAAGAAGAGTAAAACAAAAGGCTAACATAAAAGGAAATTTGAGTGATGTTGTTCTAGAAGAAATAGAGCTTGGTTTAGAAGAAGAGCACCAACTGAAAAGAAACAAGAAGAGTGGTATTTCTCAAGAAGAAGCTAGAACTAGTGTACATATCTCTATAGATGAGGAATCAGAAGAAGTTGAGGATGCTTACTGAATTCATGTGCATAAGAGGAAGAATGAAGAAGGATCATTTGATCCTATGAAGGACCTACCTGAATCTTCTCTGGTAAGAGATCATCCATCTCTAGATCTAAATGCTTTAGTGAACAACATGATTGATAGTGATCTTTTTCCAACTGCTAAATTATTTAATGAAGTCAATGATGAAGGAAGGGAAACTATAATCAATGAATTTGTTCAATATATGGTTCTCTATAATGTAAATATGGAAGTCATGCAGTCAAAGGTGACTAATTTTTTCTGGAAAGCATTAGTGCTTAGAAGACAAGAAGCCTTAAATATTGAAGATAAGATAAGGAATGAGGCTTTAAGATCTATTAGTTCTACCTATTCAGATATTGAAGCTGCTAATTTGTTGAAAGAATGTTCTAAGCTTTTTAGAGTTAAGCAAAGAGTAAATATGATAATGACTAGAGAAGATGAATTTACATGAAAAAAGTAAGGAAAGATACTCAAGAAGTGATCAGGCAATATGCAAGTATCCTTTGGGAAAGAACTAGTTCTTCGTCCCACCCTGCTCAGGTATAGGAACATGCTACTTTCATAGAAGAAATGGATAATCCAATCATGGAAACTATTGAGGAAACCCTTGGTGTCTTAGAGACCCCTTCACCTTCAACTGACACAGAAGAAGCAACTAGTAAAAGGTCAAGTGATCATCATGAAAAGCATTCTAGTGATAAAAAAGAGAAGCATCAAGAACCTACCGGAAACAAGGATGAGGAAAGAAAAGGTGAGAAGAGTGAGGAAAAGAAGAAAAAGAATGGAAAAGATGATGAGGATAGAAGGAAGAAAGAAGACAAAGATGGACCTTCTAGAAATTCATCCGGAGAAAAAGAAGAGGAAGATTGGAAATTCAATGTTGCTAAAAAGAGTAAAGGAGAGACTCCTCTGGGACCTAAACTATCAGAGCAATCTGGAGATTCATCTAGAAGTACTCTTAAAGGTCTTCTTTTGAGGAAAATAGTAATTCAACCTGCATTTCCACCTCTGATAGTTAAACTGCCATCTTACTCAAGCTATGTGGACTTGACAAGAATTGCACCATGTGATAGATTAAATTAAGTGACACTTCTCTTACCCCTGTCACACAAGATGTTGCAGAGACATATGAAAAGGGAAATGTGTTGATACAAGAAGCTATTAAAGCTCTACAAGAAACTGCCCCTGGTGTCTCAACAGATAACTCTCTAGCTCCAATTGAAAATCTGAAAATCATGGTTGATTCAGTCAAAGAGCTTACATCCAAGTTTAAGGAACAGACCGCAAAAGAGGTAGAGTTGAGTTTGATAGAGAAAAGATTGTTGTTTTTACAAGAAAAATGTGCAGTTGCGCGTGAAAATTTTTGGAAAATATTAAAGGAAGTAAAGGAATGTGATGAAGAGGCCCAACTATTATTTGTTTACTATATGAAGTGGTCAGAATCCACAAAGGGTATCTGAGATTTAATGGATTCCATTGAATTTCAACTTGCAAATGTATCTAGGAACTATAAGGTGTCAAGTGATAGAAATTATGTTGGATGGATGTCTATTGCAGATCTTCAAAGGAAAATTTTCATCCTGCAAAGACAGAAAGAAGATGCTATGAGAAAGTATGCCCAACTTGGAGACTTGATTATGGCCAAACATGTCTCTATATCAAATTCTTTAATGAAGGAAGAAAATTTTGAAAGGATAAGTGCAGTTTCATCCATGCTAGAAGAAGGAGAAGAGTCCCTGGCAGAATTAGAATCTCTATATAAAACCCTCTCCAAGGATAAGGGTGTCTAGGATGATGGAAAGCCAGCTTGGGAAGCGTTCTCAAAGAGCTTCAGGGTGCTCCCTGCTCCTGATTTGAAAGTTTTTTTTCCCTAGTCCTTTGTCCTTGATGTCAAAGGGGGGGAAAAGGTGAAGAAAAATCTGTACATATTTTCTATATATATATGTTAAGGGGAGTTGAGTATATTTTTGTTTTGAAGCATGTCTTATTTTATTTTGGGCACATGTTACCATCAATGAAAAAGGGTGAGATTGTTGGAAGAATGAAGAAGGTAACCTCCAAGTTTGTTGTCATTGATGCCAACACTTTTTGGTAATTTGATCCAGAAATTCTCTCAATTGAAAGGATCCCCATAAGATTTTGATACGTTGATAAGGTGTATCAGATATGGCTATACACATGTTTTTCCATCACTCTACTTGATCTAGGTGTGTTTCCTATATGATAGAAGGTCGACATTTTTTTTGTCTTGACTGACAGTGTTATGGACTGCTATATTTTTTCTTGGGTAACATATTTCCCAATTGGTCCAAGCTGACGTAATTCATATGATTTGTTGTATGCACCAAAAAAAGGTTTTTTGAATTAAGCTAACAAGTCATCATGTGTTATGCAAGCTAACCTAGTTAATGTTTAAAGAGACAATCATGTATAAACAAGTGGTGATGAAGTGTAGAAGTGTGATTGTGAGATAGAGATGCGAAGAAGGATTGAAGAAGCAAAGTGATATACAGTGATGCGAAGGTATTTTTTTGTTTGTGTGAGACCAAAGTAGAATCTTGATATTCCAGAGCTTAATCAGAATTGATCTCTGCACATTCTAGGTGTATTTACTTAGTTCATTATTGGCTGTGAGCCATACTTCTTTTTTTATTCTCGTGGTAAGCCATTTTTGTAATCAGGTTGTGAGCCTTTCAAGGACAGTGAGTCCTAGCAGTGAGTTGTGTAATATCTTATGACTAGTTATAATATATTGTGAGCTAGTCCTCACTGTGGTTTTTCCCTATTTGGGTTTCCCATGTAAAATCCTAATGTCAATGTATTATGATTCATTTTATATTTTGGCTTACTATTACAGTTAGTTGTGGATTGATTATTGGATGGTTAGTAATTAATATTTTTAGAAAAATACTGATTCACTCCCTCTCAATATTCGGTGTATTCGACAGGTTCTAAAGGAACACCATGTCAAAGAAAGGTGGGTAAAATTTAAAAAACCCTCTTCCAAGGTTCTATTTAAACACAATAGGAAGGATTCTAATGGCATATACATAAAGATTCTAAAGTCTTATAAGAAAACCCTTATTGAGCTAACCCTACTACTATAGTATGCTAAAAAATTTATTTCCTTGAGGCATTTTATCAAAAATTCATGTTTCTAAACTATACTTCCAATTTTATTCAAGCCTCTTCAACTAGAATTGCCAAGAAAGATAAATGGCATTGGTTTCTCTATTCACTATTCTACCATAAAAGACATTTCCTAGCTACAAATCTTATTATTTAAAAATAAAATAAAAATAAAAGACTATATTTATAAATCCATCAACCAATTAGGAAGGGACTCCACTAGTGGCTTGACAATTATATGAAGGTAAACATCAAACAAAACTTAATCTTAGAGCCAAATATTAGGCTTAGCAACAAGGGTTAGTCAATTCAATCACTAACTTTAATGTGCCTACTCCTTTAGTCAATACAAACTCATTTTCCCTTTATTTTTCCTCATCCTCCTTGGCTACATCATCCTTCACCTCTATACTCCTAATTCACTAGAAATGGTTGCGAGAATTCTTTTAAATTATTTGTGTCCCTCATTAGGTACCATTCTTTAGCCCTTTCCTACAAAATTGATCAATATAGAGAGGTAGATGCCATTCCTCAATAATGGAGTGGTAAATGGGTCACCCGCTTTTTCTTTAGGTACCCATGTCCACATCTTTAAATGACCTCATTCTATGGTGTTTCATCTTGGTTTTCTATTTCCTTTATTTTTTATTTTTTTTATTTTCTTTATTATTATTAAAATTATTGTTATTCATGGTAAAAAGAAAAGAAAAGAAATGTAGTATATTAATTGTATTATGGTAATTAAATATCAAGTATTGGAACCAAATGATTGGATTATTGTTAAAAAATAACTCCATATAGACCATCTAGAGTGTGAGAGAGTTCATTCAACCATACTCATAATCTACAATGACCAAACATGACCATTGTAATTAAGACAAGTACATGTGAGATACTTACAATTGATCAATCTTCAAATTGGCACACAACACTCAAGGACACAAGGGCAAAGTTTGTTCGATATCAAAATCAGTCTCATGATAAAACTAGTGAGTTTGCATTATTTGCACCTTTGTACTTACAAGACTAAACAAGTTCCTCACACACATTTCTAGTTATTCTAAAAATGTAAACACATGAATTAACTATACCATCCCATCATCTAGAAGTAAAGTTGTTTAAACTATAACATTCTCAATTTAATCAATAGAAGTGACAAATCATCAAGAATAATTAATAGATCTAAACTATTCAACCACAACATTTATAATTTCATTCTCATAAGAATCCAAAGTCATCAAGGTACCATTTACAATCAAACCATTAAGATTTTTTCCTCGATGCAAATTATGATGAAATATCAAACATTTAAAAAAAAAATTGTGAAATGTGACAAATAATTATGAAAAATAATAAATGGTAGATTTTTTATTCACGTGTTAAATAAAATATATGCAAAGAAAGATAAGTGCAAGATAATGGATCCACTCGCACTTGACAGCCAACTCTGCAGAATGTTCTCTGTCATTGAATTCTTCATTAGATACGAAGGAAACTTGTCTGTTTTCCCCTTATTGTCCTAAACTCTTTTCCGAATACAATACCAGTATGCTCACCAACTAAGCCATATATATATTGACATTGGAGGGATCTTCATTGCTTTTAGTCTTTCTGTCTCTGTCAAAACAACTGGTTCCAGCTCTCATTTAAGATCTTGCATGATTATCTTTATGGTGGTGCCATGATTAGTCATGGCCACACTTGTCAAAAGCAATTTTATCCATTCCATTAGCTCTAATGTCATATTCGCTGGGTCTGCAACTGGCATGACACCACTAAATGATGCTTAAAAGTTTACGTCGCTTTCTTTTTAAAGCAACTGTTTGCATAGCTTGATGTGTCTGATTTGCACTTGATTAAAAGTTTTTAAAATTATGTCTATTAAAGAATATCTTTACTTGTCTACAAAGTGCACTTGCAACCACATTGTCTAATGTAAATCCTCTATTATAGGTTTAGAGGTAGGGCCAGATTATACGTAGGAAAAACAAGTTGAGCACCCTAAAAATGTACTTAGATAATATCAAACGTAGAATTATGCATTATGATAATAAGCAAATTATTAAAAAAATTGGTCCCAAGGATATCATTTATTTCGTAATGCTATGTAAGACACCATTCATATCTTAATACCAAGTTGATAAAAGGAGAATAATATAAAATTATTTTTCTATAATTTAGATTAAACAATCCTCTAACAAAGATTTGCTAGATATTCAAGGTTTGTGTGAGCATGCACATGCATGTGTATGATGTGTACAAATGTATTGTTTGTGTTTTTGTTTATTTTTATGTGTGTGTCTTAAATAGTCTTATTTATAAGATCTAGATTGTTAATTTAGTTTGTGTGTGTGTTTGTGTGTCTTAAATAGCCTTATCAATGAGAAAGATTGTTATTTTAATCCATGTAAACCTAATTAATCTTCTAGTAACACATTAATTTCTAGATTTCATCTCATCAATCTACATTGATACTCAATATTTCTTTACTTATGTACTAAAATTTATTCTCTAGTAACAATGTGTAGTATTACTCTAAGATAGTCCATAGAATGTACGGATTTTGAGTATCTTGAATATTGTGTGTGTGTGTGTGTCCTAATTAGCTTGATAACAATATTAATTTTATTAATGGGATAGATCATCATTTTAATCTATTGAAGATATTGCAAGCTGTAATTAAATGAAACTTAGTTAATCTTCTACTAACACATTAATTTCTAGATTTCATCTCATCAATCTAATGTGGTGTTTAATCTTTCTTTATCTAATGTACTAAAGGATATTCTATATGTTGGACTCAAGCAACACTAAGAGGGGAGGGTGAATCAGTGTTGTGCAATTTTAACTTTATTAATCTATTCTCTCAAGTGCCTAAAACATTCAATCAAAAGAAAGATGCATGAACATAAAACAATAAGCCATAACACCATAACATAAGGATTTTTACGTGGAAACCCTGTTAGGGGAAAAACCACGGTGGAGGTCAATCCACAATTTGAGTACTCAAATATAAGTGTTTTACAAAATGGGAATGCACTTGCATTTAGGCACACTGCCTAGAGCTCACTGCTCAAAATCAGGAAGGCTCACTGCCTTACAAAGGATTTGGATTACATCACAAGGTTGAACTAAGTAGATAGCATCTACAAATGCCTGATTACAATTTTGATTAGGCTCATAGATCAGATTCTGGACCTTCTGTCTGATTTTGCACTTCACTCTATTTTTCCTTAATTCACTTCACAAAATCCTCTTCTGCACAAGTGAAAATCACTCAATTGTTGTTCTAATATTCGCACACACATCAACACATATTGAACACACACACACACACACTTCAAAATAAACTAACCGATTATATATATATATATATATATATATATATCTTCCACCAAGGATTCAATTGCTATATGTCAACTTCAATAAAATAGAAAATATTTTCCAACTGATGGCTCAAATCATGAATAACATTTAATGCGCATCTATCAAAGTCGGCCACAGCATAGTGAGGACCCAAAACAAAATCTCCAACACAAAAATACCTTAAACAATTTCTCCTTAAACATCCGCAACACCTCACATTCACTTAGTCAGCCTTCAAGCACAGATGAACATAAAATCGAACGATCGGATCTCCTAACTCATACACCAATTGATGCGACAACACAATACTCGAGAATAAAACATTTCATATACCCAAAGACCTTCCCTGAGATCCACAACTAGAACTTATAAAATGGTAATGAAAACCACTTAACAGTTTCAACTTCAGTTGAATACCTTGTTCTTTACTCTATCTTTCGGTATGGTCAGATACAGAAGTGCAGACTGGATTAATGACTTAGGTTTCCATCAATGACAACACTAGAAGCCATATGCCAACACTAAACTAACAATGTGTAGTATTACTTTGAGATAGTCACTATGTTATTGTTAGTATTACTTTGAGATATTCCCCAAAAACATGGGGAACTTGAGTATCTTGAATACTATAATAATGTAGTAGTCTTGTCTTCTAGTATAACCTAATTGGTCATTAGGTTTATGTAGTGCTCATGATGAACTATAAAGAATGTGGATATGTAGACATCTATACTTGAGAGGCTAGTGGAAGTATATATATTTTGGAGTGTTAATAAATAAGTAAATGTTATGACTAAATAATTTGTTAAATTGGAATGTAATGATTTTAATTACTAAATTTTTTGGTGTTACATGAAAATATGTTTGAATAACATGAAAATATAGGTTGCATGCTTGACGTGATAATTTATTTGGTGCTAAATTTTAGTCTAGACTTTTGGTTAGTTCTAATGAATTTATTGAAGAAAATTATATATAAATGATTTAACTTGCAACCATATTTCCATTTTAAGTGGGTTTTAACCATTTTAGTAATAATTAGTTTTATATTTAGAAATTCAATAACCAAAACAAGTCTTGGCGCTTAAAGCAAATCAAAATATTTGGTATACATGACATCTCTAGTTCACACTTACACATCAAGTCATCATGATTGAACTACTACATCTAATGCCTAGCATAACTGCAACAATGATATATGTGGCTTGGCTCTAGGAAAATTCACTGCCAGCAATTCACCAATGGAAAATTCACCATCAACAATTCACTATGGGAAAATTCACTGCCACCAGCAATTCATCGACACAGAAAATTAACTACCAAAAATTCATGCAATTAATTTTTCACACGGTGAATTTTCCCGTGGTGAATTGTTGGCGGTGAATTGCTGATAGTGAATTTTCCATATGCCATGTGGCTTTGTCACTATAGGTCATAAATGAGGAATAAGGGATTTTTATAATAATTTTTACTTCTTTCTATGATCTAAATAAAGTGGGATATTTCCCTAATACTAGTCCTATAGTTTCTGCTTTTTATTATATATGAATTACAATTAAACTAGAAAATTAAACTTGTAATAGAATGAGTCTTAGTAGCCATAAAGATAACTCAACCAATTCCTTGAGGGTCACTTCTTAATGCAAGTGGGTGGAAATCAATGTAGAATATCCTATAGAAATAGAGTGTTGGAAAGGGTTGTGTAATCTCTATAATCACTTAACCTAGAAAATAAGCCATAACTACATACTTGTATAATGTGATTCTACGAATATAGATATGTAGCCAACTTGGGTAAATGAAAGAGTTTCCTAACATGATATTTTTTTACATGGTCTATGAGATCTCTTAAGTCAAGACTCATAGAATCTATAACACTATAAATATTATATTAAAAGTTAACTTAATTTGAAAAACAATTTAGTACTTGGAAGAAAATCTAGCAGATGGATTTTATTAGATCCCTAAGGCTTTAAGCCAAATTCTAAGGTGGCACTTAGACTATATTTTACTTTATATTATCCTAATTTATGGCAACATTTTTTCATTTCAACAAGGAGTTACAAGTATTTAGTCAACAAATTAGGACTTGATTAGTCCTAATGGGTCAAATATCTAGCCAGAGCACTTTTATTTTTCCTATTTGGATAGATGCCTATTTTGTTTGGATAGAATATCAATTAAACTAATCTTACCCCACTATCTATCTGGTTAATCTTATGTGATTTGAACCAAAGAAGGCCTATATTGGTAAAATGCAAAACCCAAAAATTAGAGTGATGCTTATTGCTCTTTTTAGAAAGTACAAACATGTCTTTGCATGGTCATATGATGACCTAAAGGAATACAAAGAGGACTTATTTCAGCATGACATTCCTCTCAGTCTAGATGCCAAGCCTTTCAGGAAAAAGCAGAGACCAATAAACCCAACATTGGCACCAAAGATGTAGCAAGAGTTAATGGAACTCAGGGATGGAGGGATAATCAAGCCTATTAAAGGAATTCCACTTAGGACTCTAATCTGGTGGCAATCAGAAAGGAGAATGAAGACATTAGGCTATGTGTTGATTTTAGAAACCTAAATTTGTCTTCATTAAAGGAAAATTATCCATTTCCTAACAAGGAGGTAATGTTGTAGAAAGTAATTGGTTGTGAGTTAGTAGCTATGATGGATGGTTTTTCAGGATACAACTAGGTGAAAGTTAAAGAGTTTGAGCACTACAAGACAACTTTCAAAACTCAATGGGGTACCTATGTGTATGTTAGAATGTTTGTTGGTCTCACAAATACTGGTGCCACCTTTCAAAGGGCTATGGATGTAGCATTTTCAGATTTCATTGACATATTCATGGTAGTATAACAGGATGATTTGAAATCATACTCAAAGAAAGAAGTGAACCACTGCATGCATTTGGAAAAGGTTTTTACAAGAGCTTTAGAATATTGGATTTCCTTAAACCCTAAGAAATGTGTATATGGTGTGACTAAGGGGAAACTTCTAGGTTGCATTGTTTTAAAAGAAGGGGTGAGGATAGACCCAGAGAGAGTTGCAGCTATAGACAGGGTACCACATCCCAAGACTATCAAAGATATTCAATCATTATTTGGGTAGGTGAATTTTTAGAGGAGGTTTATAACTAACTTTGTTGAGGTTACTATACCTATATCAAGAATGTTGAAAAAGGGAGAATCCATTAAATGTAATCAAGATTCTGTTAGAGCTTTCCAAAGTATTAAAGAAGCTAAATTAAGGAAGCTCCTATGTTGAAGTCTCTTGACTTCTCTAAACCATTTCAATTATTTGTATTTACTTCTTTCCATACTATAGTTGTATTTTTATTACAAAAAAGTGATGAAGGATTCATGCAGGCTATTTCTTTCTTCAGCAAATAATTGAAAGTTGTAAAATGAAAATATGATATGATAGAGAAGTAGGCTTATGCATTGGTGAAGGCTATCAAAAATTATAGGTCTTATTCAGTCAGAGCTACAATTGTAGCTTATGTCCCAACTACTACTATGAAAGAAATTTTTACTCAACAAGAGGTAATTGGAAGAAGGTGCAGATGGATCAAGACGGTTTAGGATTTTAACATTGATACCTAGATTACCATGTTGGTTAGAGGAAAAGGATTAGAAAAACTTATGGTTGAAACAATTCTTAAGGATAACCAGCTAAATAATGTCAAGACAAGTAAAGCACTTCCTGACCATGATTCAAAGTTATCACCATGGTATAAGGATATTGTCTATTACTTGTAGAATGTCATGCCTAGAGAACATGGTTCATAATCAAAATAGGAAACTAAAGCTACAAGAAATTAGATATGTGACAATTGATAATGAGATTTGGTGGAGAAACCAAGAAGGATTACTACTCAAATGTGAGGATGCGGAGCAAGCATCTAAAATATTGAAGGAGATGCATAGTGGAGTATGTGGAGGCTACTAGATGGCGAAGACTATAGCCCATAAGGTTTTGAGGGCTAGTTATTGGTGACCCATACTCTTCAAGGATGCTCATAAGTTGGTTAGAAGTTGTGATGCATGTCAAATATTTTCAAGAAAGTTGAAGTTCTTTGGAAACTTTCCATTAAGACTTGTATCAGTTGAAGATCCCTTCCAACAATGGGGGATTGCTTTTATAGAATAAATCACTTTAATAAATCAAGTGGTGGACATAGTTGGATATTGGTTTCCATTGATTATTTCACCAAATGGATTGAGGCTATCCCAACCAGAAAAGTCGCAATTAAGGTTGTAATTGATTTTTTATTGACAATGTCTTAACTAGGTTTGGAGTACCAGAGAAGATTGTTTCATATAATGTAATGTGCTTAAAATATGAGGAATTTATAACTTTTTTCTCTCAATATGGGATAGCACTTTCATATTCATCCTCATACCATCCTCAAGGGAATGGTCACGTAGAATCTAGTAATAAAAGTCTAATGAAAATCATAAAGATGATGATTGAGAAAAACAAAAAAAAATTGGGATTCTAAGCTTCAAATGGCTTTGTGGGTAGATAGGGTGAACATAAATAAAGCAAATGGGTAGTCACCTTTTGAACTGGTCTATGGTTTGGAGGAAATAATGCCTACAAATATATTTTTGCAAGTGTATAAATTCATCCAAGAACATGATGATGATATACTAGTTCTTGAAACCATACTTTTTATAAGGTATGCTTTTTTCCATGCACATTGTATTTTATGTAATCTTTGTATAGTTTTTCCCTTTTTATCTTTTTGGTCTAGTTTTTGTTTAGTTTTTCTCTACTCTCCTTGGTCTTTGTTCTTGGTCTGCTCTTCTGAAAATTCTGGATCTTGCCTTGTTTTTGTTGAACAAGTGTCCCCAACTGGAGCTGTTGATGGAACCCCTGTAAAATTTTACTCGGCCTTTCGTTTTTCTCATTTTTCTAAGCTTCTAAATGTTTTTCATGGCTAGGGCTTGTTGTAACACTGCCTATGATTTCTTTTATAGCTAAAAAACCCTTATAAAACCCTAGAAATTGTTGCCCCTTTCACTTTTGTTATAATCATATGTTGACCTTCATTTACCTATTTTTGGTTCATTAAGTTAGCTAAAGTTGAAAGTTTCATTAAAAAAAAATAGTAAAACATATTAAAATTTTAAAAAAAAGCATATGGGGCATAAGAGGAGAGAGTCTTCTTCAAATGGGTATAATTTTTTATTTGAAAATGATTAAAAAAATAGACAATAGTTGACAGCCCATGAAAATTGTTGAATTCTAACAAGTTTGACTTTAAAATGTTATTATGAGAAAAATATACATCAAAATTTGATTTTTATTTTCCATGCACAAGATATCGAAGTTACCTATTTGGACAAAAAAAAGGGGAGAAATGAAGTTTTTTTCAATTTATTTCTTGATGGACCATGAAGTCACTTTTTTTCTGAAATTTTTTAGCATTTCAAAATCTACTCTTAAATTGATAAAAAAGTAATGAAAACAATTTTTTTTAGAATATAAAAAATTACAAGAATAAACTTCATCAAAAGTTCTACATTTAATTAGTTTACATCATTTTTAAATTCAAAACATAAAGACCACTTTTATGTGGTCAAAGTTCAAAAAAAAATTTGTTGTTGGTCGATTCCTTTATAAAGTGTGACACAGGATTGTGCTTTTACCCATATCAAGCACTATTAGTAGTAGCGGAATCATTTGTGGACCCCACCACACCATGTGGCATTGATTCAATAGATTTATGTCATTCCATAGAGCATTTTTATAGAGGCTTGTATACAATAATAGAATTGTGAGAGGGTGACAAGTGTCAAGTTTTCAACTATTAAAGGCACACATGTTGGCTGTTGGTTACTCCCGACATGAGATAAAGGTTTTAAAACTCGATCATTTGATGAGACATGGAACAATCTCAAGGGCTTTGAACCGTTGTTCCACAAATTATTTTCAGTGACTTGATCTTGAGATTGCGAAAGCGTGGAAAGCTTTCACATGGCCAAATGTGAGTGTTGCTCCCATTGACAAGCCTTGTGTTGAGTTGTAAAGGTGGTCCTACATGGAAATTTTTTATTGATCAAAGATCTTTCCAACACATATCAAAATATATTCAAACTGGTCAAATCTATTATAGTTTCCAGATTGTATCTTTTTTTTGAAGATCGATGGCTCATGTTTAAACTTAGAAAACGGGTAGATGCATGCTTTAGCTCGCATGAGCTAAGAGTAATGGCAGAAAAGATGGATTTTAGGCTAGAAATTAATGCTTTTTCCTCTATAAAATATACAATCTAAGCAATTGAAATATTCACTTTTAAGAATTCCAAGCATCCAAAAAGGAGAATTTGTAGTGATCAAGAGCTTTCCATAGTAGTTAGGTTTTCCAAAGTGATAAAGCAAGTAAGTTTATCTTTAGCCTAAAAATATCTCAATTCACTACCATAAGGGTTTGCAATTGTATTGAATTATGTTCTAGATTTTTACAGTTAAACATGGGTATTTGTTTCTATCTTGAATTGTTTTGAATTCACCCTACTAATTGTGTGAAATTTTTGAAAAACCATAGTTCTTGAATTAAATTGAAAACATGACTCCACCAAGAGGTCAACCCACTTCCCCATCCCAAAATAGAGCCTTGTATGATGACCTAATTACACAACTATCTTTTTTTTTTAGACAAAACTGGGCACGCCACTATATTATATTAATATATATAAAATATGTACATAAGCCTGGTTCAGAGGGCATACCGGCAAGAAAGAACTAGGAAGAAAACCTTTGGTTATAGCACATTCAATGCAAAAGATTGATTTGAATATTACAGTCAATTACAAAATTATCCCACATGTAGGGGATGAAATATCAAATTTTTCAAAAAACTAACTACAATACCACCACCTTAACCCATCTGAAGACCCAATACTTGATTGGTACAAAATGAGGCATAATTTTCCAAACGTGTGCATGCAAAAGCCACGGCCAAAAAATAAAGAAAAGTATTTTAACTTCCCAACTTTTTCTACTCCTCCATACGCTCTACACAAGTTGAATTTTGATCATGCACCGCATCTTCCTCATTCTGCTACTCAGGTTTTTTTGGAAGAGGCGTTTCCTTTGCAAAAAAGTCATAACCCACAAAAGGAGCTTCTTCATCTATTTGAGCCATAATTTCTAGTCGACTGGCTGCCTTGAAACCCTAGCACAGAGAAATAGTGCACTTTGCATTTGATAAATTGTGAGATTCTCTGCGCACATAAGCTTCAGAATCAATTTGCAATGGTTGTTTCTTGGCTAAAAAAAGGCTTAAGGGAAATTTCTGCACATAATCCCAAAGGAAAGAAACGACATAGAAATTTTCTTTAATTTCAAACTCCAGAGATACACAAATTTTCTTGTCATGTTTGTTTAGAGCAGACGTCATTTTGAAATTGAAGACCCAATCTGATAGCTTCAAATATTTCTTCAAACCTAGATTTTTCTTTTATATATTCACGAGGGAATAAGCCTCCAATGTATCCTTCCCCAGTGAAAAAATTATATTTTTGCACAAGATACAACAACTCATTCTTATCACAGAATTGAGGGTTTACAAATTTTTCTACAATTAACTCTAGTTCCCTCAATGACTGAAGCAAATCCATAGCATTTGATAAGAAAATTAAGAGCACCTAAGAAGGGAATAGTAAGCATCAAGCTCTTAGGTGGATGATTTCCACTCTTAGCGCCGAGCGTACTGCATCTTCCTCATGCATACAATCCATTTTTAAAATGAGGCTCAAATATTCTTGAGAAAGACTATCTTCAAACGACCTTTCCCAAGATTGAACAAGGCAATTAATTCAAAAATTCTGGGGGCGGAGTGCCATGTTTCCACTATGTTTTCACTTACTACTGAATTCAAAATTATCCACTCATAGAAGCTTCTTCAAAGAAACTACTAAAATGAGTGATAAAATACCATTTTTAAATCCCAAAGAAGCCTTTGCACAATTTTCGATGATAATAATGGCAACAGTTTCATATGCATAAAGATTGATGAGGAAAATCCTTTAAAATATTACCGATCATGCGAAAAGGATTACCTCCTGCAAATATTAATGTGAAGTACCACCACACAAAAAAGGTACCATAAGGATACCATCATGCAACTCACAAACATTTGCCAAACATTCGCTAAAGAAGTGGTAAAATTAATTGCAGCCAAAATCTAAACATACAGCCACTAGCATTCACCAAAGAAGTGGCAGATTTAATTGTGGCTAATGAATGCATGTACGGCCTATCCCATCACTTCTTTGAATAGATCGCTCATTGTATATTAGAGCACATGATGATATTCTCAAGGTACCAATCCACTTGCATTTGATAGACAAAATCATTTCCATATGTAAAGCAGTATAAAGATGAAAACCAAGGCATAATCATGACAAGTAGTGCCAAATTTAGCATCGAGACATTAAAAGCTATCTTTCCCTACCAAATTCAATGGTACGTATGTGTGCCAATATGATTCTCATATCTGTTAGATACGAATTGCATCACTTACTTAAGGTGACAAACATCCTTCTCAATCAATTGGGCTAAATGTGGATAGTTATCAAGCAAGGATAAGTCAGATGAAGTACTTATTTCCTGCTTTGAACTGCCCATGTTAGCTAGAAAATCTGCTAAATTATTTCCCTCTCTGTAAGTATGAGTTATATATTTTTTAGACTTATGAAGAAGATCCCATACTTTTTGGAGGATATATTTAAAACTCCAATTTTCAATGTTCTTTCCTTTAGTCGCATTAATTATCAATAAGGATTCACCTTCGATATGGAGGTTTTCAATACCCATCTCTAGGGCCATTTCCAACCCTAATATTAAAGCTTTAGCTTCAACTAAATTATTAGATCCTCTATGAAGATACTTGGAGCACAAAGCTAAAATCTTACCTTGAGGATTGTGTATGCAGACCCCCTCCCCTGATTCTCCCAAATTGCCTTTCGATGCACCATCACAATTCAACTTTACAAATTCATCCTGGGGAGCTTTCCATTTTATTTGCTTTCTATCACACTTCACTGGTTTTGACTGCAATAAACTGCCTAGAAAAGGAAGTTTTATCTGCTTCTAATTCTATAAAATGGTATTATCCCAACTGGTAAAAGAGGAGCTTATATCTTTAGTTTCTTTAGTGTTGGTATTTACTACCTCAGAAATTGCATTTTCAATTTTTGCATTGACAACATTTATGGAATGGGATACTTTCTTAAATATTCACAGGCTTCTCTCCCACCAGAGATTCCATACTACAAGAGCTGACACAATTCTCCATATGCAAGCAAAAAATGATAATTTGTAGAGCATTTTTCAACTTTGAAATAAGTCCCATAGGGAGTTTTGAAGGGGCATGCCCAAATTGAGCTTAATAAGAATAAACTCCCAACATTGTTGAGAAAATTTACAATTGAAAAATAAATGATCAACATTTTCAAACTCCTCAATACACAAAGGGAACATAAAAGGATCCACTATTCTTAGTTTGGCTAGTTGATTGCTAGTTAATATACATTTCTTCAATGCTACCCATGTGAAACTTCCTACCTTGGGGAGAATTTTATTATTCCAACAGAATGAAAAAGCCCTTTGGGTAAGAAGATGACTTGGTTCCTGATTTAATTCCTTACAACCTTGACTTACCATGTAATTTCCATCTTTTGAAGGAACCCATAATAATTTGTCCAGTTTGGAAGAAAGATGCATTGTCCTTGTTTCAAAAATGTTCTGTAGTACACTACATTGATGAGCCGATAAAGAGGAATGTGAAATTCTCTTCCAGGTTACCTTACCTGAGCTGGAATCTACCAAATGAACATAATTTAACAAATTGTCTCCCCAAGTATCTCTCAAAGTTTCCATTATTGGGAGAAGCTCTGGGATGTTCTATAATGGAAGATTACCATTCCAAGAATCCTTCCATAAGTTCACCCTTTGTCCATTATTTACCTCCTAAGAGATGTATCAACTTACTAATTTTCTACAAGAAATTAGGAAATTCCAAATGGCCAAACCTTTTGGAGGGTTGGCAACCGTGAAAATCCTTGCAGGGTCATTGTTATCTAAATACTTTCCCTGTATTATTTGACACCACTTAGCTTGAGGATTCACGTACATTTTCCAGGATAATTTTGCTCCAAATGCTTTGTTCTACTTTGAAAGGTTCATAACACCCACGCCACCTTGTGCTTTCCCTTGAGACATGGCTTCAAGAGATATTAAATGTAGGACCATCTTCTCAAAATATTAAATTCCATGGTCCTATTACTATCGATGGTTTATTGAATGAAGAACATGAGTGCAAGGATACAAAAATTCTTATGGGAGGGTGGTCATATTTTTCCACTGGTATGACAAAATAAATTCTCAAGCCCCAATTTCAAATGTTTGGAAATATAACCTAGGAAAATTAATTATACCAAACATCTTTATATGGATGTTGACCTACTCAAATCCATGGTAGAAAACTATAGTAAAAATGTGATGGCAATAAGGTCTGCAGATGGTGGAATTTCCGTCATAATCCACAAGACATCTATCTCTGAAATTTTTGAAGTTAACATAAGCACAGAGAAAGGGGAATTAATGGAAGATCCATCAAAATTCCTCCAAATGAGATAGAGCCTTTCAAAATTGATTCATTTGAGAAATATTTTGTTAGAACATATTACACATTGTGTCAAGTTCTTGGGGTAGACAAGTTGGAGAGAATTCCCATTTATCTTATGTATATGGCTTGTGACATTCAGAATTTAATGGTTAATGATGAGTATGATTATGCAACCTTTGTTGCCAATGCCATACATAAGTAGTTGATAGAGCTCAACAAGAGCCACAAGATGGTAAAATTTAGGTGGTACTCCTTCTTATGTCACATGTTTGTGTTCATAGGGAGAGGATAATGGAGTCCTACATTGAAAATCTATGACAATGATAGTCAAGGACATGAGATCCCAGTCCAGTATTGGACTCATGTATGAAATATGAATTGTGAGCAAGCCAGCTATGTCACTATCAAAAATCATTTTACTAGAAAAATATTGTCACTTTTGTAGGGTCCAATGGCCAAAGTTCCTAAAGAGATAATGTATTTCTTGAGGCCTATGGAAAGGAGGCCAGAGTTGGGCATCAAGCATAATTGGGGAGATTTCTATCTCCATTCTGACTGCACAGTGCTCAAAGTCTGTGGATGACCTGTAGGACCCCATGTCCTACCAAGATATGTGCCATTGAGAATTAGTTTTTTGGAGATGATATAGAAAATGATGGATTTCGACAAGAATCATTTGGGAGGACAAAAGAAAGGTCCATTCTTCCCTTGACAATTTTTTTGACTTTAGAATGAACATAGAGGGATTTGACAAGTTATACAAAATTTTCAATACATACAAGATGCCTCAAGCAGTAACAAGAAACTTTGATCAAGAAAGATTCATTCATAACCTCAGGATAAGTATTAGGAGGTCATAGTGTGCCTATCAAACATATTTCAATGAAGATGTTCTCCAAAATCTCCTTGATGAGAAAGAGATCAATGAGAGGAAAGTAAAATGGACAACATTCAAAAAGTTAGAGGATGCCAAAAAGAAGAAGAATGCTAATTACAAGGGGGCTTATATGGAAATTGTTAACCCAATTTTGAGAATTCAAACAATTTTGCAAAATATAGATAGAATAATTGGGGAAGACCCTGCTATTGAGGATAAGGTATCAAGTAAAGCTTCTTCCATTGAGGAGAGGCCCTCATATTAGCCTCCAAATGTTAATCCATTTATTTATTCTTTCAAAAGAAGGCCTAAGTGCATAACAATAAGGGATTAGCCTCATCAGTCTCCTCCATTGGAACATTTTCCTCCATCTCCTCCACCTTCACAAAAAACACCCACTTCTCCATCTAATGTAATTGATTTTGATTACCCCCCAAGGTAACCATCTCAAAAGAGAAGGAGAACTAGAAAATTTCCACTTGTGGATTATCCTATTCCCCCTAAAGAGGATGATATAGAAATAATTGGTGATGATGTGATTAGAGAAATTCCTTCCCCTTAGAAGGTTGAGAATGTATAGGCACCCCAAAATAGGATGACTTCAAATATAGTGGGGGGAAGAGACAACACAAATGACATTAGGGAATTTTCTTGTAGATATTTCATAGATGATGATTAGTTTGTGATAACTCAATAATTTATTGAGTTTTTCTTCAGGACTAGAAGAGATGAATATCTCAGAAGGATTGAAGAGGAAAAATCAAAGGTCCCCAAAGAGAAGCATGATGAAGTAGCTTAGAAGCTACTAGCAGAGATAAGGGTCAATTACAAAAGCATTACCCTAAAAGAAGGTAGGTGAATGGTCAAGGAGAGTGTATTTTTTCTCCCTTAGTGGGATATAGCATATTTCCTTTGACACAATAAGAAGGTAGGAATAGGAGATATTATCCTCTAAGGATGAAGATATTGTAGTTATGTCTAGTTTAGGGTTCAACCCTAGATGGGAAACCCTAACAATTTGGTCCCTAGCTCCAAATACAAATAAACCACTTGTTGTTGAGCCATCCTAGGATTTGAAGGGAGGTTTAATAGTGAAAAGAGTCTCATATACTTTTGTAGTGGAGGTAGCAACATTGGTAGTTGATACTTCCAAATTCACTAGGGCTACTACAAAATCCCTTTAGGCTAAATATGACAAGTTGCTACAAGAACACGTGGCCTTAACTCAAAAATATAATAGATTAAGGGTGTTGGAAATACAGGCACAACAACAACTTAAATAGGTAGTAGCAATGCCCAATCCATTAGCATCATTGGTAGTGATATCAGGTTCAATGATGGCTAGTTCTTCCTTAGTTTCACCAAAATCAAGTTTAGAAAAGGAGAATGAAGAACTCAAGGAACAAATTAGTGCTTTGGAGGAAACTATGATGAAATTTCAAGAGGAATAGCATGATAACAATTTGAATGTTGTTTCAAATGTGTTGGTACACTTAATTACTAGATTTTTTAAGAAAGTGGAGAGTTTCCATAAGAACTACTCACAACTAATGATGGTAATTAAAGAATTGTTGATGATGGAGAAAAGATAGCAAGGTAATTGTAAGGATTCATGGATCGGGTGGAAGAAAATGCAAAGGAAGGAATTGAAGAATTTCACAATAGTGATATCAAGATCATGCCTAAGATTAAAAAGGAAAATGGAGAAGTTAAAGCCTACATGCTATGGAAATATCAATTTGAGGCTATCACTCCAACATTATCCTTCTTCATTTGTGATGGAAATAATATTAATGTGGATCTCCTAAAGAGAAGTATTGATAAAATATGGGATACTAATCAGCTTATGGAAGAGTCTCAAAAATAAGTCGAGTCCATTTTATCCAAGTATAATAAGCAAACAACAAATATGGATCAGTTCCTTGCTTTCCAGTGGCCTTTAGAAATATTATATCAGGCTTGGGATGACAAGTATAATAATTTTCTAGAATTGTAAATATTTTGATGAATTGGAATCAAAATATTCTTTCATTATTTATGCAATTAAGGATGGGGTATTATTTTTTTCCTTTTCAGTCTACTTAGCATCGGCAACTATCTTCTTCAGCTCCAACATGAATTTATTCTTCTAGTGGACCTATTTTTTCTTCTTCTGCCTAGTCAGCACTTTGCAAGTTTGAAAGGTAAAGAGGGTGAATAAATAGAGTATAAAGTGCATGTACACCACCTTCTTCTTTGAGAACTTTTTTAAGGCAGTAGGGATCTTCTACAAACTAACCATCCAACAACTTTTGTCTATAGTGGAGAATATCTACTCCTTCATGAAGCAATTTGTACTTGGAATTTGTTATGGGATAAAATTTTCAACTGTAAATGTGCCACTTGTCAAAAGGCTTGAAGCTTGCTTGATCCCTTGTTTCTTTAAAATGGAATTCAAGGTCATTTGCTAGGGATCTTGGAGAATTTTTGTATGCAGAGCTTTTGTAATAGAGTCAATATTTTTTGTCTAGATTTTCTAAGAATTGGCGTCATACATCTGTAAATGTTGTGTGATAGTGCTAGTTTCAATATTTGAATATACTACTAAGTTCAAATCTAAACTGTCTCCTATATTGTAATCTTCATCTCATTTATGAGTAAAAATTGATCAAGGATCATTTTTTTCATCTTCATAGTCTTTCCTATGCATGAATGTCTCCATTATATCTTTTTCTCAAGTAGTGAATTAAATATGCTTTATAAGAGATGTTGAATGTTTTGAATGTTTGCATGGAGTTATAAGTAGAATTGGTTATGAACTTTCCAAGGTAGCAGTGGGCTATATTGTTGCAAGCCTGATTAAAGCTAGGTCAACAATTGTTGTGCAATTTTTCAATCATATCTTTCTTGACTCAATTTCTTAGATTTTAAGGCACTAGTTTATAGATCGTGTATGTATGCAGCTCCATGGTTATTCAAATTAAAAATGAATTTCCCTTTCTATAATAATTTATTGCATAAATTTATTTCTCATTTTTTCAAAGCAAAGAATGCATAAAAGCTTAAATATCTAGCTCAACTTTGTGTTTTATCTACAATTCTTGGCTAAAATAGAGATAGCATATATGCTTAAGACAATATTATTTATAATTATGGATGTTATATATCCACATGATCACCATAAGGAACTTCTATATGAATATTGTGGACTACCCTCCTAGGTTCTGTATAGCCTAAAGTGTAGAGGAGATAGTTGCAAGATCCATCTCCTATTCATTGGCCAACCCCTTAAGGTAGTCAATCATTTGAATTAGCTATTATTTAGATTTTCATAAGATACTGGTTGGGAAAATTATAACACCAATAGGTATAAGAGCTAAAAATTGGAATTCATGGCTCTCAACATCTACTTATTTCTCTGAGATTCTTGCATTACCTCCACTAAATCAAATTTATAACCTCCCAAAATTCCTAGAAAAAATTAGTCGAGAACCCATCAAAACTAGGAGCTTTTGCTTTCTTCATCTAAAACACAATTCTTTCCAACTCATCCAACATAATGGGATGAATAATTTTCCCATTCATTTCCATGGACAATAGTGAGGGAATACAAGTCAAAATTTGATTTTCCTCCATAGTCACATAGGGAAAATATTCTAAGAACAAAGATAAGAAATATTGTGAATCCTCTTAAGAAATTTCTCTTAAGGTATTTAAATTGTCTTCATGTGAAGAAACAAGAGAAGTGATCATATTCCCATACCTTTTAGCCTCGATAGAATTAAAGAAAAATGTCATATTTTGATTACTCTCTTGAAGCCACTCAATTCTAGCCTATTTGTTTCCCATAGATCTCTTGTAATTCCCATTCTTCAAGGTTCTTAAAGGTCATCACTTCCTCATTAATGGAAGCTTTAGATAGACCATGCTCCCTAATCTGATGGGTGATAGCATCCAGGAATTCTTGAGAAGTCGACTTTGCTGAAAAGATATTACCAAAGCATCACCTTTTCCACTTTTTCAAGATGATGTTTTACAAATTACAATTGCTTGAAAAAGGATTACATTACCGTACCATATGTTGGCCTACCAAGACTCCACCACTCTATCATAAGGTCCTAAAACTATGGATCTCACAACCACATAAGCTAAAATTTGATGGATGGATTCTTAGTGGCCCCCACCAATGAAGGTGAAATTTTGATAGGTCAATGGTCTGATCCCTACCTTTCTAATATCTTTGATTTTTTTTCCCAATTACTACCTATCCAATAACAAGAAAACAAGAATCTTTCAAGTCTCTCTATGATAGATTCTTTGCCACATCTCCTATTCTTCAAGTATACGAGCCATTTCCTGGCTTAACATACACCATGTTTAAGAAATATATATTTTACACACCTAAAATTGATCATGGTATTTAATTAATTAAATATTAGTTATTTAATTAATATTTTGACTACGTATAAATAAATTCTCAATTTATTTATATTGTTCATATTCTAAATTCTCCAAATCTAAAATCATATTCTTCTAAATTAATTAAATAAACAAATTTCCATAAGCTTGTTTTATTTAATTAATCTTCACTAATCTTGATTAGGAATTCGAGCACATGTCTACAAATTTTTGTGTCACCTCACCAAGGTCACATGAAATTAAATAATTTTAATTTTTAATTAGAATTATCTTCAACCAATTTTTAAAGCATATGGCTTATTCCTCACACACTTTCACCAATTTTCAAACACATGGTCTTTTCTTCCCACACTTTAGTCTTCCATCCATTTGGCATGTTTCTTATTGGTCAAGAGATTCCTCCATCCATTTGGCATGTTTCCTTTGGTCAAGGGGACAACATCTTGATTCTCTCCATCTCCACCATTCATTCTTCTTGCTCAAATCTGGACCATCGATCCTTGCCACCTCAGAAGATGCTTGCAAAAGGCTATAAATACAACCCTTTGGCATTGTATTTTGCATCCACTTTTGAATAGATTTATCATGCAAGAATATCGTTTGAGCTTGGGAGCATTTTGGAGTCTTATAGTTACATTTTATACCATGTTTTGCATCATAGTTAGATCTTAGAGTAATACTTTGCTTCATAGTTGCATTTTATGTCATCCTTTGCATCATAGTTGCATTTTAGATTATCATTTTCATAGTTAGCATTTGAGCATATGTAGAATCATCCCATCTCAATACCATAGTATCTACCTCAAATCATCTAACACCATCATCCATTCATTATAGTATCCATCATCATTTTTATCATATAGTTTCATGTAGGAATTTAATTGGTTTGCATGTTGAATACTAATCTTGTTTCTTAAGTGTCATTCTAATAGCCTTTGTGCACATAGAAATTTGAGGGCCAAAGGGTTAAAGGAATCTTTAAGAATAGAGGACAATCAGATGTTCTTAAAAGATTTGTTAAATTGCAATTTAGAGTAGCTTATTTGCTTTGAATCTTTGATATAATTCGTTTCATTAAGGTTTGTGTTGATTTACTAACTTTCCACATTTCACACACACAAAATGGCACCCACCATGGGGCTTGCCCGATTTTTTTTAACATTCTGGAAATTTTTTGTTTGCAAGTTTGAGCGTTAGACTTTTGGTGTAATTGACACTTTCTCTAGCGCACTTTGCAGCTCATTCAGCGCATATTGCACATGTTTCAGCACGTATTGCATGTGGAACAATGCATATTGCATGTGAAATGGTGCATATTGCAAATTTTCAAAAAAATTCACCAGGGTTCCATAACATCTTTTTTGAGTTTTAGAGCATCTTGCATGTCTTTTAGCACATATTGTATGTGTTTTCGCACATATTGTCTCTGTTTTGGCACATATTGCTTGCAGATTACTCATATTGTATGTGTTTTGGTGCATATTTCTTACAGATTAGCACATATTGTATGTGTTTTGACGCATATTGCTTGCAGATTGACACATATTGTCTATGTTCTAGCGCATCTGATCACTGTTTTAGCACTTTATAGTCAATCTTAAAATGGATGTATCTTGGTCATACAAAGGTCTTTTTCAGAACTTTTGTTTTTGAAATGGGGTATAATTTCATAAGCTATGCAATGGTGTAGGTGTCTCTCAATTTTTGTGGAGTTAAAATTTTTAATTTTACACTTAAAGTCAAATCACAATGTAACTTGGTCTAAGTTTTAGGGTTTTTATGCTTAATCATTCATCTAACCCTCGTGTCTTCTTATTTCTTGATCTAATCTAACATTTTGAGCATTTATTTTAGGTTTTAAGAGAAACCTAGAGCATTGAAGTGAAAGAAAAAGCATTTGATATCCATTGTACTAAATATGCCAGTCAAAGACAAATTTATCAAACTACTGATGATTCATGCAACGGTTGGAGTTATGTAAATGATTTCTTTTGCTTAATATAGGCATCTAGCTTAATTAGAAGGATAAAGAACACCATGTCTTTCATGCTTGATGGATGGTAGGCATATGCTCTCCCCTTAATTGGGTGACCAAAAAGCCAGACCCATTCACTTTTTGTTTGCAAGTGTGAGTTGAGTATATCGCGTGTGTTCTCTCTTTGTTCACACAAAAACAAAGATTGGTTGAACTACGGATGTACTTGCTCACTTTTTTTTATCCATAAAGGGCTTACCTTGTGGGAAAAAGTAATCACCCAAGGGAACGACCCAACCGGTAACATGCTAAAACCAAGCGACTTCCAACCGAGATATAAATGTGGGTACTTGGGGAAAGTTCAAGTATCACGAGCAATGTTCCAAAAAGAAGGGCAGCAATGGTCTCTTGACGCATGGATGATCCCCCATGAATGGAATGCCTATATTAAAACCCTTTGTTGTAGCAAGGCCAAAATCCTTAATCTATTTGTTGGTGCAAGAATGGTCATTCTAAAGTCATCCCACATTGTTGTGGCTTTTAGTAGAGATGAGAAATATGTCATGGGAGATTCATGGGTATTGATGCTTGGATGCCCCGTAGAAGTGAGTGTCGTGGAGGGGAGCTAGTGGGGTCAATCATCTAGTCGTCCACTATAAATAAGCACAGCTGGAGTAAAATCCAAATGGGAACTCAACAAATATAGTCCTACACAGCCTAAGTTGTACATGTTTGATGTGTCTTTACCAATGTGTTTTTGAACCAATTTCAAACAAAAAGATCACATGTTGAAAGTGTAAACCTTGATTCAGAAAAATATTCATTGAAACAACAAAGTCTCTAATTGGAAAATCTAAAGAATCAAACAAACTTCCAAGAAACATTGTTATTCTACTAGTTTGGCGCATCTTGTAAACCTTCTAGCACATATTGGTTGCCTTCTGGCACATTTTACACCTATATTCATGCATACTATCCAAGTTACTAGAGTCAAAACCTGCTTACAGAGCCTTGTAAAACTTTTTGGTGCATCTTGCAAGTCCTGTAGCGCATCTTGCACCTGTTTTGGCACATCTTGAAAGTCTTGTAGTGCATCGTGCACCTGTTCTAGCGCATCTTGCACCTATTTCAGCACATATTGCACCTGTTCTGGCGCATTTTGCACTTGTTTTGTCACATTTTGCACTTGTTCTGGCACATATTGCACCTGTTCTGGTGAATTTTGCAAATCAGAAAACTAGTGGCCTAAGTTCATCTCCTGTCTGACAGTCATTCTCATCCTGGGAATCCTCAATAGTGTTTAGTCATTCCTTAGTTTCACCAACAGTCTAAACTTACCAAATAGGTCTAACAAGTGAACATGTCTAGCTATACCAAGATATAACATCCTAAAGTTCCCAAAATCATTAAAAACATCTCTGATTTTTAAGTTTAGTTTCCTCATCAGGATCTATCATCATTTCATCACAAAATGAAGCTTGCTTAATTATATTCACCCTAGTTCACGTCAATATAATTTGTCATTCTCTTTGAACTTGGGTAAACCCTTGGCATTCCCAAATTTAATATCAAATTTTAGTTTAAAACTATAACACTTGTATGCCCGTTCAAACAAGGTTACAAAAATGGAAACTCAAGGAAAAAGGGCTTGAAAATCAAAACATTGAAGAGTCAAAGCTTGTAATTCCAACCATTGAAACTCCAACCATCAAAGCTCCCAACATCGAAACTCAAAACATTGAAACTCAAACCACCATGGCTGAAATAGATGAGGATCAATTGAATGCTTTAGCTCATCAAATGAAAAACCTTCAACAACAAATATGGGATATACAAAGGGAAACAACCACAGAAAGATATTTGTTTTCAGACATCTATTCTTGTCCATCTGATATAAATATGGACATGACACCTTCTCCACCAAAAACTACATCATCCAAGTTCAATTTCTTTGAATTCTTGAAAAAGTTAAATGAGAAACCTAAATCAAAGTCTTCAAACACAAAGGATATTGAACAATCTTACCATGTCATGCATCTATCTTCATCTCCCATAATCCAAAATAAACCTCATGATTCTTTCACCCAAGCTAACGATTCCATCCAACCACCTTCATCTATCATACCTTTGGCATCTAATGATTCATGTCAATCTCTCAGTACAAAACATGACAACATAGACTCCTCTACACCTCAAGATCAAAGCATTCTTTCCACTCCATCCAATGATACCAAAACTCCACAAGTTATTCCAATCTTTGACCAAGACCCCATCTCTCAAGAATTTTATGATGATCCCCTCCTTTCGATTTTCATCCACAATGATTCCCTTCCATCTCAAGAGAAAAGTATCCTTCCAAGTCCTCCTTCCACTCCATCTAATGAATTCATACCATCTCGTGATTTCATTGCATCCAAGGAGCATGATAATTATTCCATCCTATCTAATGATTTCCTACCATCCAATGATCAAGATATACTTTCTACAAAATCTCATGATTCCCTTCTCCATCAAGATCAGGATATGCTTCCATTTGAGGATACCCCTTCGTTTCATGAGGATGTTCATACTTCTCAGGTTCAAGATATGTCTTTCATACCACTACATGATGATTCCATACCTAATGAAGAGCAAGCTACTCTATCTCATACACCTCCTAATCCTTTTCCAAGTCAAGATCAAAACACTCCATCAGCCCCATGTCAAGACCCTATCACACCTATACTAGCTATTCATGAACCATGCACCTACAAATTGGGATCATCCACCTTCATCTGCTCTAGTTTACTTCCAACACCTATTCTTTCATCCATATCATATCCTCCCCAAAATGGACTTGCATCTTTTTTCACAAACAATATATATCCCATTGGTAAATGAATGTGTAAAAGTATGAACTACAAAGGAAAAGGATTAGGCCTTCATGAACAAGGTATCCTAGAACCCCTTTATATCCAACAAAATCCATATTATCATGGCCTTGGTTATACACCTAAGTTTCCTAGTCCATCAAACCTACCATATATCTTAGGTCCTCATCCTAATCCACCAAACCTTCCATCTATCCTAGCTCCTCTTCCTAGTCCATCAAACCTTCCCTCTATCCTTGGTCCATATCCTATTCCTCAAGAACAACAAAGGCACACATCCTTGATTCCATTTCAAAATTCTACCTACACTCACTCATCCATAATACCTCCATACCATTCATCTCAATCCACCCCTCCCATTGCTCTTGGAAGCAATTTGGGTGCCAAATGCCAAAAGCTTCCATATCAAAATCCACATGTGTCAAAGGATCAACACGTTTCCTTGAAGAGGCATGCAAAAATAAAAGAAAATTTCATCCAAAATCAAAGGAAAAATCAAGAAGGCAACAAAGGCCCATCAAAGCAAAAAGGAAATTTTCAAAGACCACAAAGGTCCATAAATCAAAAGAAATTTTCAAAAGGCCACAAAGGCCCATCAAAGCAAAAAGGAAATTTTCAAAGACCACAAAGGTCCATAAATCAAAAAGAAAAATGTCAAAGCCCACAAAGTCCCATGACGCAAATATTAAAGTCAAAAATAATGTGGATTCCTAAAAGTCTCATAGAAGCAATAAAATCTAAATTGGCATCCAAATTTTCTAATCCAAAAGCTTTCTCCAATTTTCCATGTGAAAACCTCTCACCTTCCAAATCCATTTTTCCTCCATCACTCCACCACCCTTCAAGGTGTGTGCAAAATTTGGCCTTGCAATCCTTTCCATCTATCCATTAGCAAGAAATCTGAGGGCCAAAGGGTTAAAGGAATCTTTAAGAATAGAGGACAATGAGACGTTCTTTAAAGATTTTTTAAATTGCAATTTATAGTAGCCTCTTTGCTTTGAATCTTTGATATAATTTGTTTCATTAAGGTTTGTGTTGATTTAATAACTTTCCACATTTCACACACACACATATATTATATTGGAGCATAAAGGAAGAAGACTCCAACCTTTCCAACCCTCCCCTCTTTTCTTCTAGACTAATTATTGCATTAAAGTCCCTACCAGAAACTAAGGATATAAGGGAACTAAGGCCCAAACATACCAAATATGAGACCAAAGATGATATTTTCTAAGAATGTCAATGGATGCATAAACATTCGAGAGTAGAACTGTTGGAAACAAGCAACACTGAGAGGGGGGGTGAATCAATGTTGTGCAAAAATTAAATTTATTATTCTGATCTTTAACCCACTTAAAATATTTAACCAGAAATACAACTCCCCCTCAGATGAATATACATTTTTCACTGTACAACTCTCCCACTTTGACATCAATGGAAAAACTGGGGAAACAAATCAAAATTTTAAACTATACAAGCATGATCTTGGATCTTACACAAATTTAAAAACATCTACAAAATCTCTCTTCAACACGCTTAAATTTGTGTCCCAAACCCTTTTGAGACTCTCCAAAATTGTTATGTGACCACAAACTAAATAAGATAGTGTTTCTATAGTCTCAAGATTCATTGGGTCACTAGCTTCCATAGCATCCTTGGCTTCCTTTAATGCACTCACAATTATTTCAATATTTGGACCAATTAGTCCTTTGAGATCACATGCTCTTCCTACAATCCTCTCATTTTCATGCTTCAAGCTCCTTATTTTTTCAAGTAGAGATATTACTTGACCTTCTTTCTTACCAACATCACCAACGAATGGATCAAAAGCATCAGAAATGGTAGCCAATTGTCTTTCAAGATCCTTCACCTTTTTCTCATTGTCTTCAGTAAATTTGGAAAAAACTAAACATGACTTATAGGCCTTTCCACCTTCAGATATAGAATCTTGAATATTCTTCATACAAGTGGCTAACAAAGTTTTATTATTTGCAATCATTTCTTTCAACCTACTAAATCTTTTTCCATTAAACTCCATCTACACTTTAACCATGGCTGATTTTTCAAGAGACTCGAAATGAGTACTTATAGAATTTATGAGCTTCTTCAGGTCACCGGAAGAGGAACCAAACAGATCCTTAACATGAGTCAGCATAATTTTCTCCAGAACTATAGATGCAAGATTCAATAATTCATTGTCCTGAATGTGAGACTTCAGAATCTCCTCATTGGCCTTAGCTTGTGCAAATGATGTGACCTTCATTATCTGAATTGGGGACAAGGTGGATAAATCGATCGAGCCTTCAACCAATTCAGGATCAAATTCTTCCTGTTGATCCACCAGAAATTTCTTCACTACATTGGCAATGTCTCTTGCTTCCACTGGAATTTCCTTAACATGAACCTTTTCTTCTTTGACTTCTTGTTCTTCAGTAACTATTTCTTGATTTCCTTTAGGAGTTTCAACTTCTTTATTTGGCATCTCCTTTTCTTTAGCTAATACAACCTTAGGAGCTTCAGTCTCCATAGGTACTTTTGTATTATCCACATCAGGAGGAATTTGAATATCCTCAGTATCTACATTCACCTCCTCATTTACCAGATCAAATACAACATCTTCAGCATTCACTTCTTCAACATTGATCTTGTTCTTCGACAAAAATGCTTTAAGGATTTTCTTGGTTTCATCAACAACAGCATTAGTTTCACCAATCATAAGTTTGTTCACCCTTGTTTTGCTTCTAAATTCCTTGTTGGCTTTGTTCACGAGTGACTTCATCTCCTCAATAGACATTTCTAGACATAAGTCTGTAAGAAATCTCTTTCTCATATTCTCTTCTTTTGTCCTAGCACTTACTCTTCTCATCTCCAAAACATCATACAGACTCTTAGGTAAACCAAACATAATTTCAACAAGAAATTTATTGAAAATATTCAAATTTTTAATTGTAGCCTCCTCAAGAATTCTTTGTCCTGATTCATCAAAAATTTCATACCATTTGTAGAGGGGCTTGAGGTTTCCATGCTTGACAACACCATTCTCAAATTCTTCAACTGTCATACCTGGTTTGTCAATTTTTTCCTTCTTCTTTTCCTTTTCTTCTTCACCAGAAGATTTTCCCTTGGTTACCTTTGTAGCCTGAGTGTCAGTAGCCTTTATTTCTTTCACACCTTCATCTGACTCAATATCCTCATCTTCTAAGACAACTTCATAGGTTCTTGTGCTCTTGTTCTTCTTCCTCTTACCAAAAGCCTTGTCTTGAGCTTTTGCAGGGGTTGACTTCTCTACATGACCAAATAGGGGTACAAAACTCCTTGTTGTTCTAGTTCAAGCAGAGGATGCTTTCGGAATAGCAGATTCAGTTTTAGGCTCTTTCCCTTTTTCATCATCTTCTTGATCTCTCTTCCTTTTGGCTTCTCTTACTGCTTCTACAGATATTCCCATACTTTTTGCAAATACTTCCACTTCTTTCCTTACTCTTCTAACAATCTTTGGATTCTTTAACTACTCATGGACTTGCATGCTCTTTTCTGCATAAGTTCCAAACCTTTCTTTAGATGCATCCAAAGGTTTACTCAACAGACTTGAAAGGGTTCCATTTAAATTTTGGACGGGCTCTATCCTTTAATTCAACCACCAATGGAGTAGCCATTTCAACAAATTCATAGGTTTGCAAGATTTCCTGATAAATAACTTTTTGCCAAAGTGGGGTTTGAGCTTTGAATCATCTTCACACTTGAATTCTCCCAAATTTTGCCAAACTTCACTCCAGATCTCTCCAAACTTCCAAAATGCAAGTGACAAATGAAAGATAAAAAATGACCTTTTATCATTTGCACACCTAACCCTTTTTGTCGCAATAAATTATTTTACCCTAACTCATCTGGTTACTCTGTTTCCATGCACTATGATAGATAATTCTTCTGTGGATCTCCAATACTATATAATCCTTTCTCCAATTGGTTGAACAACATCTAAAAAAGCATTTATTCACTTACTGGACTTATCCACATTCTGGTGTCAGTTATCGGCAGGGGGTTAAGAGATTTTCTTAATAGCCCCCCCTTGGCCAAAGGAATAAAACTAATTCTTAGAGGAATTACCAGAAGTAGATTCTGGTGCTAGCACATTTCCTTTAGCAGAGGGATTTTTCTTCACCCATTTCTTCTGCATTTTCCTCCTGATCACATCTGTAGTGACTTTACCTTTTCCCTTAACATCATGTTTCATGTTTTGTTTTACTAGACCTCTTCTGCTCCAACATAATCTAGCAATGTGGCCAAATTTTTTGTAATTGTAACACACAACATTTCTCTATCCAGATCTATTGTTCCACTAATTTTTCCTTGATCTGTATTGGTTAGCAATATGCCCAAGTCTATTGCATGCATAGCATCTAACATCTCTATGAAAGTTGTTCATCACATTTTTGCATTCATTTGACTTATGACCAAACTTATTACAATTAAAGCACTGACCAGAGAATAATGGACCATTTGAATTCATTCTACTTCTACATTGAGCTACCATATGACCAAATTTATTGCAAGAAAAACAATAACCATTGAACCTTTGAGCATTAGGTTGTCTTACCGAATACCTTCCAATGTTGTTCATCTGATTTCCTTGTCTGAATCTCCTTTGTCCAAATCTAGAACTTTCTCCTTCTTCATAGCCAAGACCTCACTTGTCACCATCAGTTCTCTAACCTTTAATCAGTTCATCGAGCTTGGCTGAGCTAGCTTTGAATTTCTCCTTGTACTCATTTGTAGCAGTAAGTTTATTTATGAGATCATCAATTTGTTTTTCAAGCACTTCCTCATTGTTTTTAGATTGTTCCAATTCATTTTCCAATCGGCTTCATTCTTCATATTTTTCTTTCAAGGATTGTGTAAGCTTTTCTTCATTCTTTCTTCTGTCTTCAATCTCCTTGGTCATTTTCATCATGATAGATTATATCTCACGCTTCAGGGTAGCATTTTCTCTGGAGAGATTTTCACATTCTTATGTTTTCTCTTTCAAGGCATGACTCAATTGTTCATCCTCCATGCTTTTATTCTTCTACTTAATTTGATCACATAATTCCTTTCTTTTTCTCCCTTGATTCATTGATTTTTTCTTTCAATGACTGAATGAATTTCTCTACATTCTCAAGACTTTCCTCCAGTTCCCGGTTCTCAAATTTTGACTGGTCAAGATCATCCAAGGCCACCAAAAGTTGTTGTTGAAGACTGCTTGTATCCATTGAAAACACCTTCCAAGATCTCCCCAAGTTGTTAGACTTATTTCGAGGAACTTGCTCTGATACCAATTGTTGGAAACAAGAAACACTGAGAGGGGGGGTGAATCAGCGTTGTGCAAAAATTAAATTTATTATTCTAATCTTTAACCCACTTAAAACATTTAACCAAAAGAAATATGCATGAACAAAAAGAAAACCACCACAACACCATAACACAAGGATTTTTACGTGGAAACTCTGTTAGGGGAAAAACCACGGTGGATGGCCAATCCAAAATATGATATGAGTATACTCAAAAGGAAAATTACAATGTGGGAATGCACTTTCATTTAGGCACATCACCTAGAGTTCACTTCCCAAAATAGAAAGGCACACTACCTTAAAAATATTTGGATTAGATCCAAAAGAATGAACTAAGAGAGTAGCTTCTACTAATGCTTGATTACAGTTTCGGTTAGGCTCAGTAGTCGATCATCTGTCCTTATGTATGATGTTGCACTTTTTTTATGCTCTGCTCTAACTCGCATCACAAAATCTTTAATAGTGCATAATCACTCAATCACCCTTCTGATATTCACAACACACATCGACACACCTTTCTCACACACCAAAAAGACATAATTGATCATTTATATATATATTTGACTAATAATTTAATCGCAATAAGTCGGCTTCAATAAAACTTAAAAATATTTACAACTATCAGCTCAAATCATGAATAATATTCAATGTGCATCCACAACGGTCGGCCACAACTTAGCTCAGACCCAAATAAAAATGCTTGAACACAAAAAAAATTGAGTAAACACTCCTTGAATATTCATGACACGTTATATCAACTGGGTCAACAACCAAACACTAATGAATAGAAAGATATCCAACCGGATCTCCAAACTTGCACACAACTTGATACAATGCACTTATATTTTTAGATAACATAAGAAATACATTGATCAACCTCCCATGAGATCCACAACTCAAAATAACAATAGAAAATATGTATGTGAATCGATGAACACAAAACTATTGGATGCTCTGTTCTACTTTGATTGTCTTCAATCTACCTGCCGGTATGAGCAAATGATGATGTGTGGATCCAATCACTGACTAGGGTTTCCATCAATGACAACACCAGAAAACATTTGCAGTGTCTCTTTCCAACAAGAACAACCTCTCTATACTCTAATTTGGAAGCAACCAAAGAGTTAGAATATCTACTAGAGATCCACCAAAGAGGGGTAATTTTTAACGAACTCCATAAGCAAGCTACCCCCTACATTACCCTGAGCACTAATGCATTGACACTAAAATATCAACCATAATTTGAGTTCCATGTTACACATACTATCCAAATATATCTCGGTCTCCTTGAAGAAGAGTACATTTAGCAAATGAGCTCTAACCATCTCTCGAGCAACTTTTTGTCTAGAGCTACTGTTC
Source organism: Sequoia sempervirens (assembly GCA_007258455.2). Classification (NCBI taxonomy): domain Eukaryota; kingdom Viridiplantae; phylum Streptophyta; class Pinopsida; order Cupressales; family Cupressaceae; genus Sequoia; species Sequoia sempervirens. The sequence continues at coordinate 552,385,105 of VDFB02058242.1, forward strand.
AAGCCCCTTACATTCCAAGATATGGCAATCATTTCTGAGAATTGTGAAAGTGAGAGTCAATGGTTTTCACTAACCCTAATTCCACCAATGATTCTCCCATTAATTTAATTTTATCCAAGTATTTTTCTTCTTCCCACCTTTAAAGACTTTTCAGGGACTTCAATCTTGAGATTCTTTTTTTGTATCACTAAAGAAGGTGGGGCTCTACATCCTTTCCCTAAGACCAAATATTTGTTCCTTACTAAAGGAACATCCTACACCAAATTCAAGTCATCATTCTTCCCACTGGAAATAGCAATCACCTGACCATTGGGATTCCTAGATGCAATACTAACAACCATCTATGAATCAAGAATCCCACCCCCCTAAGTATCCTGGATATCCACATCACTGGTTGGCACTAAATTCACTGTCATATTACCTTCCTCTAGATTCAATTTTTTGTAGTTCTCTACTTGAAGGTTAAAATCCTCTAGCAAAATTGAATACCCCCTCCTCCTTCCTATCCTTAAGGGTTTGTTTCAACCCTCTACCCTTATTGTGAGGCTTAATAGGGGTAAATCCATCCTTTTCTATTTCCTCCCCCAAAATAGGAGTCTTTCCTATTTCCATCTTAGAAGTTTGATGTGGAGGTTCATTTGAATGAGTTCCTACATGATTAAATCTAAGACATTTTCTTCATAGGTGACGATACTCATGAAAAATCTTACATCTAAATGAAAACACTTCGTAGTCCAACTGTTGAATCCATGAAGAGGAACCTAGGTTAATTTCTAATGAATTTGTTAGAGGGTTATTCAAATCAATTTAAATGCATATGTGAGCATAAGAGATTACCTTTTTGTCCATTTTTGTTGTGACGGACCCACTGGCTTTCCCAATAACAAAGCAATCATATGAAGGATATCATTTATCCAAAACTCTTATGGGAACCAAGGGAGCCACACCCATACAGGGACCTAGGACAAAATTTCTTCCATAGGATTAAATCCCACATGTCATGGATTTATGAATAAATCAACCTAGTTTTAAAAATAAGGCCCCCCCTTAAAGGCCTTATTTTGGTCTGCTAAGCAATTGAAAACCACTATAAAATAATTGTCACTGTCAACATCACCTTCATCTCTCCTTCAGGATTCCATGTTCTCTGAGCCCATGACTCCAAGAAGAAAAGAGAAACATAAGTCCCCATGAATTTACAAATTAGAGCATGATTCCTTAGGTAATTGATGTCCTCTTAAATTGACTCATTTTGGATTACCAATATAGGTCTATCCTGGCTTCTTTCAAAGAATCCATTAACTTTCAAAATTTAAGGGCCCTCAATCTTTGGAGACCCCTCCCCAGCTATATACTTTCTCAAAAAATTAATAGAATTTATGTGCAAGGAGGATAAAGGAACATTTGCAGTTAAGACCTCTCTAAAAGGAAAATTGGATTTCAAACCTGCATCACTAGACAATTTCATACCCATCACCAAATCAAAGAATAACACATTGCTAGAGAACCCCACCCAACCCTCTATAGAATTGGATCAGACCAACACTGTCGAATTGCCCTCCAAAACACACTAACAACCAAATTACACCCCAAAAACCTAAAAAAAAAACCCTCCCATGATATAACCAGTTGCATGTAATTTTATCCACCACCAAAGAAGAGTAAGGGTGCCACCAAGCCAGGAAAAGGCCATGGCTAAGGCCTGCAGCCTCAACATACGCGGCTCAAGGTCAATTAACATCATTCTTATGCCTTGTTCATTCTAAGAGATAACTTAAAGACCAATCACTTTATTTAAAATAATACAAAGGCATCACTTCAAAGAAAAAATGGTTCTTAGAATCCTTTGGTCTATGAAGTAGTTCATGGAACCTTAGAACCCCTACAACACTTCAAATTTCCTAATACTTTCAAAAAAATGTAGTGACATGTGAATATTTAGTTTCCCAAAGTAATAAATTTCCTATGAGCTCAAATTTGAAGTGTTTTATGCCCTACACCCATTATGGTTAGCACACCCCAATTTTCTAGTTTACTCTTATCAACAAGGTAAATGTTATGATCCCCACTTGTATAATTTTTTCATAAATTTGTATTCATTAAAATTTATGTGTTAATTGCTAAGGAAATTCTCATGAATCACAAAGTCAATGTACTCCATACATTGTCTCAATAATTTCCTAATACCATGATGAATTTTTTTAGGTACATTTTCCTTTAATTTAATCTTTTACTTTTCCCCTAGATTGACATTATTTCACTCACTTATTATGTAATTGAACCTCACCTTCTTGAAACAATATTTACAAAACAAATCCTAGTCATTTAGATTCAATAAAATTCTTCACTTAATCCTACAAAATTATATCGCTTTCCTTGTAGAAATAGCCCTCGTTTCTAAACTAGAAAAGATGAGATATAAGTACCAAGGTTGTGAATAGATGTCCATACTAAAAATTGACCTACCTAAATTTGGATATTCAATGTTAGGGAACATTAGTATGAATGAATTTTAGGAAAGAATGCATAGTAACAAGAGAAATCTACTTTCCTAGAGGATTTTTGAAAGTGGGTTGGCTCACACAGCTATTTTTCATACAAATATACAGTATGTTGATTTTTTTCTTACCTATTTTATGTATTATAACCCAAAAAAAATAGGGAAATCAAGATGGTTGAGAATAAAGTAGCTATCCAGCTAGATATATTATCCTTAAATACCAAAAAGAAGAGAATATTTTGCTGATCTCACTAAAGACATAGGTGATTAATATAATGAGGAACATAAGGATGAATGTAGAATAGCGATAGCTTAATATTACCCAAAGAGAAGATAAAAGTACCATCCAAATTTCCAAAAAAAATATATAGGTTGAGACTTTGTGAATATTTTTCAAACATAATCAATATTTTGAACAAAGACGGGTCATAATGAAATAATCACTTTCTATTTTTGGCTATCAATGTTATATACCAAGGAGAATTATTTATTGATTAGTAAGATAATATACATGATAACATTCATGATAAGTTTGTTAATATTGAAAAGAAACAATATCTTTACATGACTTCATATCTATTTTATGCAATAATGATTACTAATATTTTACTTGGTCTTAGGAATCAATGAACATCTAATAAAATAACTCAAATTTATGGTTATTATCTCCTCAATTGATTTTAGAGGAAATAAATATACATTTCAAGAGGGTGAATGATGCATTAACCATGCTAATTATAAGATAATTAAATGGACATACTAGAGTCACAATATATTTTAAAGAATATTCTCTAATAATAAAATATGGGAGAACTTTACTTTATTCAATTTCCTATGTTTACTTACATTCACATCAGAGGTTTTGAAGGTGGTTTATACAAGCTCACTCACTTTTATAATATTAACATTATCCTCAATTAAGTGTGTATACATTATGAAAATTAATAAAATATTAAAGGAGAATAAAGTGATTGAAATTTCATTTCACATTCATCTCAGCTATTATAAATTCAAGTCTTCATCTAATACACAAGCTATTTAGAGGACTCTTTTTAATATGAATGTATTTTTTATGAAAAAAAGTTTCCATGTGATAACAAATACTATATAAATAATAATTTTCAAACTTGTACCATAATATCACCACATCCCTCATATAGAATATTATTAGGAGGACTATGAGAACAAATTTGAGGTAAAAAATAGACTATATGAGAATTACATTAAACCAATTGATAACAACACCTAAGAATGGATAACCCAAGAAATCAAGCATGATAGGAGAAATTTTTTTTTTTCCACAAAATACCAATTAAAATGCAACCATTATCATCCTTTATGTAAACCAATAAAAAATGACCAAAATCAAAGAGAGAAATTATTATGTTTTACAAATATTAAAGGCATGAATGAAGAAAAATGTTATTGAATATATCAGTAGAAAGAATACTAGAAGGGAAGGGAAGGACCATCACAAAGCTCATAATAGGAAGAAGTTATCTCAATCCCCTAATTTAGCTATGTTATATATATAACTCATGTAAAGAGTATCTTAGTATTTGATAGAGATGGTGATGATCCAAATAAGAGGAAGGTTTATATAGACACATATGGTGGGGTTAACACCCCTAAAATAAAGTTAAAGATTTAAAAGGCTCAAAATCTAACATCTTAGATAGATGTGGCTTCTCCTCCTAATTTAACCTTGCAATACAAGCCAATAATACCCCTATACAATTTTTTATGCCTAATTCAAGATCTCTTCCATCCCCTTTGTCAATCTCATAATATCAACCTTTATATTCCTTGAATGCTTCTCTTGTCACATATTCACATAGTCCCCCTTCTTCCTCATAGGCTCTAGTTTTAAACTTTATTGGAGACTCTACTATAGTTTTTCCACAAGTTATTAACCCTGTAGGTACTGCCTCTACCATAGATTCTTAAATGGTTACTTATAATACACATTTTCCTTGAGTACAACAAATGGTAGCTAGGAAAAGGAAAATTATAAAGGTGATTTTACCCAATTTTGATATTGTAACTAGTTTACTCAAAAGGGTCCCAACCCCTAAGAATGTTAAAGTTACTTCAAGGATAATGATAGATGCAATTTATACTACTCAATATGTTGAGATTTATAATCTTGTCATTGAAAAATGAATATATAGATACAAATGATTATATAATTACTAGGTTTGACCTTGGTCCATCCACTCATGAAGAAGATATCCATAATTTTAATTATCTGTTTCTAGATAGTTCAAATAATAGTACAAGAGAAGTAAACCAAACAAGATCTTGAAGAAAAAGTTTGAGTCATAACACTGTACATCAAATCAATTACGAGAATCAAAGAGAAACTTGTTAGTGTGACTCATATCACATCAATTGTATCAGCTACTCCTAGTAACAATATTATCAAAGGCACAATTAGAAAATTTAGAAAGTATCAAACTTCAAAAAATTAACTAAGGTATGGGTTGAAAAAATGTTTAAGATGGCCTCAAATTCCTTAAGGAAGTACAGACACCTAAAAAGGGTCCTTACTATATCATGCATCTTGATTTCACCAATTAACATCATTTACCTTGTAATTCATCATAATTCCTCTATTTGATTAAATAATGTCCAATTATTTAGTTCAATTCACTTTATTCCCTTATTAATCAAATAATTAAGGTTGTTTGATGAATTCATCATTTTCACACTAATATCCCCCTTGATTAAATAATTCCCAATTATTTAAATTAAAATATTAATTCCCCTCATCCTCACAATTAAATGATTTTCATAATTGGTTAATTAGCTAATTTTCCTCCAATTCTCCAACTTGCACAAAGAATATTCCCAAAAAATATTCCCCTTTCAAATTTAAATTCTTCCCTCCAATTCAAAATATCTCCAACCTATTTCCATGAAATAAGGGATATTTTGAGCTCTCATGAATCCTCAACCATTTATACTCCTTGATCCACACTCACCTCCTTGATTCCCTCTCATCCATTGATCATTAGATTGAATCTTGACCATTGATCAGAATTTCCAAAATCTATAAAACAAAGCCTATCCTCTTCAATAATTCATTCAAAACCTTCATAGCATCCTTACTCTCCAAATTATTGATCCAAATTTTAGCAATTTGAGAAAAAATTTGTGAATCATTCCTCTTAAACCAAGCTTTTACAAATGGATTACGCAAGCAATCCACATCACTACAAGTTTGCACCAAATCCACAATGGGATTGGAGGTTTTCTTGTCATTTGATTCAATTGTTTAGAATTAAATTTCATTGACTTAGTTGAATCTTTATGGCAATGTTAAATGAATTTCTTTGAGTATGGCTTTTATTTTATTATTATCTTGTAGATTCTTAATGTTTAGGATTGTATTTCCTTAATTTAGTTCTTAATTGATCATATAAGCTAACTATATGATATTTTGGCATGCTTTATGGGAACCACGACCTTGTTTTAACATTTTTTGTAAAGTTTTGTCAACCTTTCAAGTTATAGAGACAGTGTGACGCTCTTGTTTTGATAGTGTAGTGCATTTGCAAAAGATCGGCATTCCTACAGGTTAAAGATCGATGCCTTTTCTTAAAGCCCACTGCATCTGATTTTTTATGCTCTGTTTGTTCACAGGGGATAGTGTGATACCTTTGCATAAAGATCGAAACCTTTTTAGAAGCTCAGTACATTTTTTTGTTGATAGTTCTATTATGTAAGCCTACTCTAAGTTAATATTGTTGATCTACCAATAAATTAGGATGTGTATCTAGGGTGTTTTCTTTATTGTAAACCTACCTGTGATACCAATTAGCATGGTCTTATTGAAGAAGACACACAAAAATCTTCCAAACATCCAATTGAGTCAGTCCTACATGTTTGTTATTTTCTATCACTTTCCAAATCAATTAAACACAAATCATACTTCAAAAAAATTAAAACCCTAGGTCAAACTTGTAAAAATTTCAACCTCTAAGAAAAAGTGCCACTTTTGACTATCACAATGTGACACCTTTGTATGCAAATCAACACTTCTATTTTTATCAAAACAACTCCTTTATTTGCATCTCAGTGTCTTTGCACATCTTGACACCTTTGTTTCAAACAAAAAAATAGAATTCTACATTTTTATACCCTTGACTCAATGGTGTGATGCTTCTATTGTTCCTCAATGCCTTTGCAAGTATTTTGACACCTTTGTAGAAAATAGTTTGACACCTTTGAAAAACTTGAGATCTATGGAAAATAAAACTATAGTCATCTTAATCATCTAAAACAACAACAAACTCCACATTTCCATCTCTATTCAACATCATTACTTCACTTTGAATTAGCTTAAACATCTTTATGTTGGAAACATGTGTTTTCATTGATGTCAACTCAATATTTTTTGCCAGTGATGTTTATTACATGTGTTGAGTATTGTATAATACTCTAGAAATAGTTGATGTATAGAGATATTAGCTAGTGCAAGACAACAATGCAGTGTGAGGTAGAATGTTGAACAATATGATGTCTTTGTGTGATCCAATGGTGGGTAAACTTATTCCAATATTTTTCCTACATGTTTACTTTGATATCATTCATGTTTTGTGTACCGCACATGGAGATAAGGTTCAAAAATTTTGTTAAGGAATTCACAGGATATACTTTAAGATAGAGTCGTGGTATTTTGGTCTACATCTCTCCCTAGAGCAAGATTTTTTCTTGTAGTTAAGAAGATAAGTTAGTTGAGATGTGAAGGTGTTATATCCAATAATTCAAGTCATTATACCTTTTACAGTGAAAGTTATAAGTGTTAGAGTTTTGATCTATGCTCTACCAGAGTAAAGTGTTAATGAAGGCTTAATGGAATGCTCTACATTCCTCTAGAGTGATAGATATGGTTTTATGGACTTGAGAATATATTCAGAGGGGTATATGGGTTCATCGTTTTATATCTCAAGTTTTTTTGGTGTACAAAAATGCAATATCATAAGTATTGGAGTGTTTTGGTTTGTTTGGATGCTCTATTTTCATCAGTCCAATATGTTTTTTATTCTTGCACCAACACTTAATGATCAGATACTTCATAATATGGTTGAAAAAGTATTGTGAAGAGATAACAATGCTCACATATTATTTTACATGATGCTTTTGGTTTCTCCTCGATGGCAAAAAGTTGAACAATTGACATTTTTGGTGGCGTTGTCATTGTCTAGGTCGACAATCTTGTTTCCTTCATCAGCAATTGGTCCTGATTAATTAGCTTTTCTTTGGGAGATGTGTTGATATTCTTTTTGGTCATGATATGTCATGTGTTGATCCGCAACTAGTTTTCTCTTCATAATGTATATGATTGGAGCCGACTTATGTTGTATCATATGTTTCATCTAAAGGTCATCGTGGAGCTAACCTAATTGGAGTTTTGAGTTGTTGTGGAGGGAAATTATAGAAGAACAAATTTATTTGTGAAGAAAACCACATACAAAGAATTAATATTGAGTAGTATTTTGAATATGAATTGTGTGAAGTTATTATGATGGAGTGATTATGTAAAAAAGGGACTGCAACATCAACATATGTTGGATGCTTCTTTACAACAATTCATGTTCATTTTTTTCATTATAATTTTCATGTATCCTACTCTAAGATAGTGAGTCCTAGCAGGTCTTTGAATCTTTCAATAAGGTTGTGCACCTTAGTCTACAAGTCTTTATCCTTAATCAACATTGTATTCTTTGTAAGAAGTGAGCTTCATATATTGTGAGTTAACTCTCACCAAGGTTTTTCCCTCATTGGATTTTCTACGTAAAAATATTGGTGTCCTTGTGTGGTGCATATTTTTCATTTATGCTCTTCTTTCAGTTAATGTGTTTTGATGTTTGATTTTCTAATGGAAATGTTTAAGTTTTAGTATATGTTTATTCACCCCCCCAACACTTTGATGTGTTCAACAATTGGTATCAGATCCAAGTGCCTTTGAGAATCTTAATAGTTGAGGTAGATCTTGCACTTGAACACATATGGTCTATAGAAAAAATTAATGATATGTTTATTCCAAAACCAGATCTAGAGTCAATGGAACCTAAAGGTTGGTACATCAATCTAGAAGATTGTTAAGTAGATTTTGAAGGATAAATCTAGTCTGCTCTTGAAGATCGGGATGGAGAAAGAACACTAAATATAAAATATGAGGTCATCCTTAAAAAATCAAAGGAGATAATTTCCAAATTTAAGGCACAAACTGGAAGATCAAAAGAAGAAACTAGCAAACTAAAATCTCAAAGAGGAGGAGAGGAGGAGATAAAGGATGTGAAATTAAACTCAAGGAGGCAAAATATGTGATCTCTAATTTGAAAGTTACTATTGAAGAAGGCAAGAGGATTGAATATTGTTTGAACACCAAGCTCAATGATAAAAAAAATTATTGTTCAAATATTGAGGAAGAGATTGTCACTCTAAGAAATGAGCTGGAAAAAAAAAAAAGAGAAAATTGACAAAGGCTTAAAATTGAAAGGAGGTTTGTAATTCTTGATGAGTTTATTAACTCTCAAAATCCATCAAATTAAAAATCTAGTCTTGGTTTTGAAAAAGGAAAAATTCCATCATCCAATTCTTCTACAAACTTGTATGAAAATTTCAAAGTAGAGGGAAAGTTTGAAACAAAGAAGGAGAAACCCTGCACTGAAGAACCTAAGGAGACATCCTCTAGAGATGCAAAGAAAAATAAAGATAGCAAGAAAGAAGGTGTATTCACTCATATCTAGAACAAGAAGAAGAACTTCAAAGATCCTGGCCCTAAAAAGACTGCTCCTACTAGGTTCAATGGTAATTTCTATACATGTAATAAGATTGGTCATAAGGTGGTTGAATGTAAAAGAAATATTAGTTAGATTCATTCAAGAATCCAAGGTACAATACTATGAACTTTTAATCATTTCATGGTTAGTGCTATGCTTGAAATAAATTTGGTCATAAGGCTAATGAATGCAGAAGTAAAGTGATAAGTAATAGTAATTCCATGACCTATCAACCCTTTTATCATTACTGCTACACGTGCAACAAGTTTGGTCATAGTTTTGTTGATTGTAGATCTAATGTAAGAATAATTATTTTCTCCACAAGCTAGTGTCACCTACTACAATTGTAATAAACCTAGACACATTGCAAGGTTCTGCAAAGGAAAGAATGTAAGACCTTATGCTCCTCAAAAGAAGATTGGATCTAATAAAAAAAAAGGTAATGAAAAAGGTATAGCAGAAGAAGGAAGAGAGTGAAGGAAAGAATGAATTTGTACCTTGGTATGGTGTAGATGGATCCTCCAGTAACTAAAAAGAAAGTATTGGTTCAAGGGAGTTGCAATTGCAAAAAAATTGAAAACCCTTGTAAAGCATATAATGTTGAAGTTTTCAACATAATGGTTAATGGTGATATGGATTTTTTTGCTCAAGGTTCTAAAGAAAATACACTCTTTGTGAAAGCTTGTTGAATGATCATGGATCCATATGATATCTCAGACATTAAAAAGTTACTTGTGTCAAGAACTAAGAAATGCATTTAATGCAAAGTGACTAGGGTCGGTATGAAGCATATTTAGTTCCTATTTGATCAAAATTGATTTCATTTGAAAGATATCAAGTGTTAGGGAAGAGAAGAATGTTTTCAATGTGTTGCATGTAGACCCTAATGGTAGTATTCACAAGTATTTCTCTGATTTTCTTGTAAAACCATAGAATTCAAAAATTATTATCATGGCTACACTAATTTCCATTGATGTTGTTGAGAAGCCAAGGCCAAAATTCAAGAAGCATCCATACATATCCACTGTGACCAACAAGTATGGAGTGTTCTCTCATGTTCCTATCAATTTTTTGCATTAAGAAGATGTATGCATCTACATTCACTCATAGCTAACTAAGTACAACAATCTAAAGATGGAAGAGTTCAAATATAATCATCTCTTGGGTGATGATTTTCAGCTCAAATTAGAGCAAATGTGGAACCAAAAGGTTTATATGTGTGGATGGGTTTCCCTAACTTTTTCTTCGAATATGAATGGGTTAAAATCACCTTGATTTGGATTCATGAAGATATATTTTGGCTTGATCAACCCCACCTAATCACAAAGGAAGCTATCAAGATTGTGACTGGGTTGTGCTCCACCGGACCAGTACCAGCATTGAAGGTCGTAAAGAATGAAGATGTTATGAAGCTTATCGGAACTAAATTCGACAAAAGAACCCTAATTGTTGATGACATTTCTAATTTAGGGGTCTAGAATGCCACAATGGGTATTGGATACAAATTTTACTGCATGAAAAGGGAAGGATCTGCTATTACCACTGCCATCTCCACTACTCATCAGATGGTGAAGGAAGGAAAGGATTATGATATTTGTGAGCTCTTGTGGCAATAGTTGTTGGAGAATTTATAGAGAATCAAGGATTCATGCTACAATTTTCAGTATGGTACTTTGATCATTTGTCTTATGTTCTATTTCATGAAGGAATTTTCTGGTGTGAAGAATGTGGTATGGAGAAAGGATATTCCTGTTGCACAATAGATTATGGATCACATGTGTATCTTTCCAAACATCAAACAATGTGATACAATTTTTTGGGGTTTCTTCAAAACATTTCAAAATGAAATGCAAGAGATGGATAGGATACCCTCACAATTTGTGGAGAGATGTAAGAATGAAATCATTTTTATGGTGGATAAAGATAATTTTATATGAAGGAAATTGAACCAATAACTTCATGGATAATAAATTTACCCTATGAGGTCTTCAGACTTGATTGGATTGCATATGCTAACATTTTTCTCAATAAACCTAAGGATCCCACTGTTGAAAGGTTTGGCACATGTGATGAAATAACCAACAAGAAAATCAAGAAGGCGGAAGAAAAGGTGGAAAAGATGTCAAATGTGGAGAAAATAATGTCTAAGTTGAAAAAGGTGTTTGACACTCTTGAGAGTCCTTCCAAAGAATCACAATCCATTACAGCTACACTAGCTCCCATAAGGACACACAGATCTACCTAAGTCACTGCTACAGCTTCTGAGCCAACTCAATCACCTCCTAGCAAAAGAATGGTTGCTACTATAGAACTGCTTCAAACTAAGACTACTAAATGAAAGAATCCTAGACCTAAGCAATAGGAAAAAAGGGAAAAGATCAATCCTATGAATGTGGATGATGATGATGAAGAAGAAATGAAATATTTTTTTTAAGAAGGGTAAAAAAGAATAAGACAAGAGGAGGAGGAGAATTCCCCTTGCAAATTAAGAAAGGAAAGGAGATTGTTGAGGAGAATATTAGGAAGACTCCTCTGATCAAACATGACCCTCTAGATTTTTGTGCAATCTACAATGGAATTCTTAAATATGGTTTATTGGATGATACAATGGAGTTGCATCTGGATATCTCTCTGAAAGACAAGACAATTGAAAAAATAGTTATTGAATATATGTTGAAGAGAATATTTCCTTCAATGACATTGTTGACAAAGCTCTGGATAGCCTTGCTAAGGATTTAAGATAAAGAAGAGAATATTCCATCAAGGTTGATGAATAGCCAAAATTGCAATCAATTGACAAAGTTAGGATTCCTATTTCTCAAGAAGAAAAATAGATGATTGTCTGAAGACAAGCCAAGGAGCTCTGAACTAAAAGAAGAATAGATTTGTTGATGAGAATGGATGAAGATTTCAAGAGGAATATTTAGAGTGAAATTGAAGAAGCTACACAAAAAATAATTAAAGAATTACAAAGTGAAGTTGATGTTGATTCACAAATGCATGATACTAATTTTGAAATAAATGCACAAGTGCCTTTGAATGAACAAGAAAATGAAAATATGTCTCCTCTAAAAGATACAAATGAGAAAAAAATATTTGGTCAGCAAGGACCCTCCCAATTTCAAGAAGAAGAAGAAGGTGTCTTCGGTGTGCATAAAATACAAGAAATCTTCAGCATAGAGATGGAAAAAGAAGAAAAAGAGAAAGATAAAAATGATAAGAAAAATGAGGAGATTTCTCCTTCAGAGAATACTAGTGTATAAGGTGCAGAAAATAAAGGTAAAGTGGTTGTCCCTCCTCTAGAGAACACCAATCATAGTAAAGAACATAGCATTCCTCCAAAGAATTTAGGAAATGATGAGCATATGGGAGAGGATAATCTTGAGATGGTTCAGGATGTAAAAGAGAAGAAAGTTGAGAGGCAAGATGGTTCTATAGGTAAAGATTCTTTATCATCAGAATCCTTTAAGGACCTATTGACTTTACAGACGCAATTTAAACCTGTGGAGACACCCCAGCTTGTACACATTCCTACTCATGAAGGACAAGTTGACTTGTCAATAAATTATCCACTTTATAAGTTACAACTTGGAGATAGTCTACATGTTTCCGCAAGAAAGGAGATTCTACAAGAACATGTGAAAAAGAGTGGACTAATTGATGATGTTGTGAAGATAATTCAAGAGGGTTTACTTGAGGTAACCATAGATGCTTCCTTTCCTCCAGAATAGAAATTGAAGCATTTTATGGATTCTTGTAAGGATCATTCTTTGCACATTGAGCTAAAGGTAGAGCAAGAGGCCCTAAGAAAGATAAAAGATAAAAGAATGGTTGTATTTGACTGGTGTACCAATGCACACAACAATTTGCAAGAGAATATGAAGATGCTTAAGGACTGTGTGGATGAATTTACTACTCTATCAATTTTATTTGAAATGGCCAAGCTCCACCAAGAACATCAAAGGTCGGATTGATTCCATTGAGTCACAAATTACTCAACTAGTCGAGACATGATTTTTCAAAGGATAAGGATGGATCAATAAGAGCACAAATAGAAAATCTTCATGTGTAGTTGACATTGCTTCAGAACTAGAAAGAGTAGATAAAGAAATAGTTTTGTCAGCTAAGGGAAGCAATTAACTTGAGACTTGCTTAATTATCTAGGTTGCTTGCTAAAGCAGAAAACATTGTTCAAAAGTGGATGGCTCCAAGTAGTGTGGATGAGGCTGAGGATTTATGCATACAATTTGAATGTCAGAGCTACACTCTTTCCTTAGAAAAAGAGAATTAGGTTGCAACTTTGGCACACCTAAAGTTAATCCAGAAAAAAATTCTACCTTCTAAGGAAGTTACAAAAATGTAGATAAGACAATTTTGTCTTTGTATAGTTTTACAGAAGATTGTAGTATATTTTTATATATATTTTTACATAGCATCTATTTTAGGCATCTCCATCTCAGGGGGAGAGTTTTGATAGAAATCATATAGTAAGGGAGAGTTCAGACAATTTTTGGGATGATATAAGTAGAAGATGTTATGCTCGTTTCCCTTGATGTCAAAGGGGGAGAGAAGTCTTGTAGATATATGTGTGTTGAAATCAATGACAAAGGGGGAGATTGTTGGAAATATGTGTTTTCATTTTTTTCAACTCAAGATGTGTTGTAATTTATTTCTATTATATGTGATAAAGATTGTATAATACTCTAGAGATAGTTGATGTTCAAAGATATTAGCTAGTACAAGACAACAATGTAGGATGAGGTAGAACGATGATCAGTCTAATGTCTATATGTGATGTGGTGGTGGGTACACTTATTCCAATATGTTTCCTACATTTCTAATTTGATATCATTCATTTGTGGTGTACCGCACATGGAGATAAGGTTTAGAAGTTTTGCTAAGGCATTCATAGTATATACTCTAAGACATATTCATGGTATTTTGGTCTACATCTCTTTGCAAAGCAATCCTTTTTCTTGTATTTCAGAAGATAAGTTGGTTGAGATGTGAAGGTGTTATATCCAAGATTTTAATTCATTACACCTTGCATAGTGAAAGTTATAAGTGACAAAGTTTTTGTCTGTGCTCTGGTAGAGTAAAGTGTTGATGAAGGCTTAATGGAAAGATTTACATCCCTCTGGAGTGATAGATATGGTTGTGCATACTTGGGGATATGTTCAGAGAGGTATATGGGTTCATCCTTGTAAGTCTCAGATGTTTTTGGTGTATAGCAATGCAATATCCTAAGTATTGGAGTGTTACAGTTTGTTTGAATGCTCTATTTTCATCAATCCAATATCTTTTTTCTTCTTGTACTGGAACTTAATGATTAGATACTTAAAAATATGGTTGTAGAAGTATCGTGCATAGAATAAAATTATCACATCTTGGTTTGCATGATGTTTTTTATTTTTCCCCGATGGTGAGAAGTTGAATAGTTGGCAGTTTTGGTGTGTTGTTTTCTAGGCCAACAGTCTTGTTTCCTTTATCTATGTTTGGTTCTGCTTAATTAGCTTTTCTTTGGGGGATGTGTTGAGATTATTTTTGGTCCTAATATTACGTGTTTTGATCTATAACTCTTTTTCTCTTCATAATGTATATATTTGGAGTTGACTTATGTTGTATTATATGTTTCATCTAAAGGTCATCTTGGAGCTGACCTAATTGGAGTTTTGAGTTGTTGCAGAGGGTATTTATAGAAGAGTAAATTTATTTATGAATAAAACCCTGTAAAAAGGATGAATATTGAGCAATATGTTGAATATGAAGTGTGTGAAGTCAGTATGATGGAGTGATTGTACAAAAAGGAACTACAACATCAGCATATGTTGGATTCTTCTTTATAGAAGTTCATGTTCATGTTTTTTTCATTACAATTTTCATGTATCTTGTTATGAGATAGTGAGTCCCAATAGGTACTTGTATCTTTCCCTAAGGTTGTGCGCCTTTATCTGCAATTCTTTAGGCGATGAGCCTTAAACAGTATTATAATATTTGCAAGTAGTTAGCTTCATATATTGTGAGTTAATTCTCACTATTTTTTTTACCTCATTAGGTTTTCCATGTAAAAATATCGGTATCCTTGTGTGGTGTGTGTTTTTCATTTATTCTCTTCTTTCATTTAATGTCTTTTGATGTTTGATTTGTTAATGGAAATTTCTAAGTTTTAGTATATGTTGATTCACCCCCCCCTCTCAGCACTTTTATTTGTTCAACACTTTATTCATCATTGGATTAGTTCAACCCCATTACAAATAGAAAATCAATCCACTAAAAATAAATAGCCTAGAAAATGAGATAGCTCACTTTTGGTTCAAGTGTCTACCATCATCACCTAGTTTGGTTGTCTACTTGAAAAATTATCTTCTTTCAAGTGCTTAGTTGAATTAGTGTCAAAAATTGTGAGTTAACTTTCTTAGGAGTCATTATTCTACTCCCAAAGTTTGTTAATTTTGTTATCACCCTCCTTAGCTTAGCCTCATTTTTCTAGTAGAAGCAAGGATCAACCCTAAACACATCCTACACAAGAGATTTTATCCAAAGCAAACTTTCTTCAAAAAATTAAAGGTTTCACTTAATCCACTCATCCAAACAACATTCATCATTGGTCCAAAGAAACTTAAGGTGTGTTTTCTAGCTCAATTTAAGGAAACTCAAATATCCCAAAAAAAATATCATCACATTTTCAAACATCCATGTCTTCTAGGGATACTACAAATTGTATGATCACAACTAGATCTTAACAGGAAAATAAAATGGAGAAGAATCCTAGTAGCACGATTCCCCCCACTACCACAAGCAGTAGTGATCAAGTGTATGGAATGCCTACAACCAATCCTAAAGGGTATGAAATTCTAGTGCCAACTAAAATTCAACCCAACCTATTTGAATTTAAAATGGTCCATATAGTGGATGACACTAACAAGCCTCATGAATTTACACCTAAAGAGCTACTAGAGATGTTACAAGGCTAATCTCTTAGTAGTGAAGTAGAAGCTATTTTGAATCTTGATCCAAACCTATACATGTTAAAACTCGCACAAGTTGGTGCTAAACTTCCTGTAGATTTTGATGTTAATAAACTTAGGGACACAACCTTTTTTAGGTTTTGGAGCAAAAAAATGTCCATTAGAAATTCAACCCTTGGTACATAATATCATTGAAAAAATACCAAATCCTCCTTCAACAAATATACCAATTCAACCCATAGTCACATTACATGGAGTGAATCAAATAAAATTTTCAAACCAATATAACAATCCACTTTATAACACTCAAAGTTTAGGGACTCAAACCAACCTAGGTTTACAAGATACCAAAAATCCACCCACATCCAACAATCAACCAAATTTGAACATGCCAAATTCAAACATACCAAATACAAACTTACCAAATCCAAACATACCAAATCTGAACATGCCAAATCCAAAAATACCAAATACGAATGTACTAAATCCAAACATTCCCAATCCAAATTTGGTGAACTATAGAAGCAATCCCTTCACCACACTTCCCTCACAAAACATATGTTCATCAACAACAACCTCAACAAACTCAACAAAACATTATCCCACCACAACATCAACAACAATATTCTCAAAATATCATTCCATGACATCAATACACTTCGCAAAATCATCAATACATTTCCTCACAACAATAGAAAATTACATCCTCACAACAACAACAAAACATCACTTATCAATAGTAATTTTTTGCACAACAATTGTTGGCCCACCAAAAATTGCTTACACAAAAAATCCTTCAAAAATATCCTCAACATCCATCATACATCCATTACCAACAACCAAACCCTTCATAACAAAATTTCATCCCCCAAATATAATATGGATCACACAACACACCTCCCCAACATCAAGGCAATTATCAAATGGTTCCCTTACCTCAAAGCGATATCTAATATCAAATGGGTCCATATGGCATGAATTTTCCTCCACATCAAGATCAAAATCTATACATGTACAATTCACCTACAAATATATCCTCACAAATCCAAACATTGACACAACAAATTCAAAATATACAAATGGGAAAGACAAAAAAATCATACATTGTTCAAGACTTATGTCCATACCCATTCAACAAAAGCATAATAATGTTACCCTTTCCCCCACAATTTAAAATGTCAAATTTTTATAAATACAAAGGACATGGTAACCTTGAAGAGAACATAAGGTAATTTTGCATAGCTTGCATGGAGGTTTCCTATAATGATTCATATCTTATGCAACTTTTTCCATGTAGTTTGGGAGGGAAAGCTATTGAATGGTTCTCACATTTACCACCCCCAAGTGATCGTAGATCAATTTGTAGCTTATTTATCCTACAATATTGATTCCAAAATCACCTTAGAATAATTATACACTTTCAAACAAAACAAAGGACAATCCTTTTCCTTTTTCCTAAAAAGATGGAGACATAAGGCGAGCAAATGCAAATGGTTGATGCTTAGAAAAACAAGTAGAGATCATTGCAGGTAATGTAAACACATATCTCACCTTCCAATTATGAATGCAATGTGTATCAAATTTCAAAGAAATTATATCCAAATGTCTAAACATTGAAATAGCACTCATTGCTAGAGGATCAATGCAAATTTCTAATCAACCATCTAGTTCAAGTGACAAACCCCATAAATGGGCCAAAAATAAGAATGTGACTAATGATGGTGTGGTGGACACAAAAGTTTTTATAAATGCACCATCTAAATCAAACACATAATAGAATGTACAAAACACTAATCTTTCACAAGGGCCACCACTAATACCTAACAATGTTCCTCGGCAACAATTCACTCCCTTAGGCAAGCCCATTAAAATAATCCTAAATAAATTGGTCTAGTCAAAACACGTTGAACTTCCTGAGTTTTGAAATATTGAACCTGAAATAAAACCCTCATGGTATAATGACAAGGGCATTTGCCAATATCATAGAACAAAAGGTCATAAGACACAAAATTGTGTTAAGCTAAAATGTCTCATCCAAAACCTTATTGATCAAGGGGAAGTAAATGTTGATCAACAACTTGGAAACTCCAAAGAAAGATCTAGGAATCTATAAAAATCCAAAACCCAATCATGGGAAGGCTAAAGATTCTAAAAAGAATAGCAACTTATAACAATGTCAACCATACCTATGACAACATAGTAGGACATATCCAGTGATCCAATAAGTATGGAAATACTACTCATTCTTCACAAGAGGAGAAATAGGACATGTATCAAGATATTTTCCTAATGCGATCAGTATCAATCAGCAGTGTCTAGCAATGTTCTATATCGAAAGGATGTCATTAAATATGTTTTGAATTGCAACATACCTCCTTCATATGACTTCATGATAGGACACATTGAATAAGTCCCATTAAGAGAATCCTTTATCATACCATCCGAGTCCATTAAAACTATCAAAGAATCTTCCATCCATACTCCATCATTAACCCAAGGTCTATGTCAAGAAAATAATCTCGAGTATAATGAAAGTTTCTCTAAACTAAGTCAAGATCAAGAATCCATATCTCCAAAATACTACCATGATTTAAATAGTATTTTCCAATCTATTAACAATAGTTTCTCTGAGATGAGTCAAGATGAAGAGTCTATTTCCCCAAAATACTACCATGATCTAATGATTATTTTCCAATCAATATAGTATTTCACAATTGATAGCCATATCCATACACAAATAACTCCTACATCTACCCACGATATGGTTACTTTCAATGGAAATGTAGATAATCTTCCTTCAAAACAAGAGTCTCCTACTCTCGACATCTTTACAAATGATCAAGCAATGGCAAAATTCACAAAGATTCATGGTGACATTATAGAAACTAATCATGAAGAAGATTCCTACACTAATTGTGAATCACAAACATCTTTTGAAGAACAATCAAGATCTAGTGTTTCTACTAATACTTTTGAAGATTCCCAATATAACATAGAAGAAGTAGCATTATGTTTCCAAGAAAAATCATATTAAGTGGTATTTTTTTAGTGGATGCATTATCAAAGAGAAGGATTAAACCTACATGAACAAGGTATCCTAAAACTAGTGCATATGGTTGACAATCCTTAGTAGCAAGGTATCGATTATTTAGAGATGAAAGAATCTGAACATGTTAATGATACCTCCATAATACGAAGGGAAACTTTATCTAATGCAAACATCAACATAGGAGTCATGAACAGTCCTTATGATGAAACTATTGCTTGCACTTCAACCATCCATTTGTGAATCATCATCCTCGCATCTTCCCACCTACTGATTGGGACCAATAAGAAGAAAATATAATCAAACAAAAGAGCATGTCATCGAAGCTAAAGAATTGAAAAATCAAAATGAATACATAAAATTCAAATGGATGCCAAAGAAAAATAAAACAAATAATCCCTATCAAACTCCATTAGTCAAAGAAACTATGGGGAAAAATAAAAAAGGAAATTTATTCATAAAAGATGTCTACCAATGTAAAATAAAGCTTCAAGAGAGACATACAAAGTATATGAAGAATTTGGTCCTAATTCCACTTGGAAATCTATATCCACCTTTCATTGTTCATCTTTCCAAATTTGGAGAATCAAAGATCTGATATCCAAACTATTGACTAATCCATCTACATCTCATATCTCTCATTGCATTTCATCATCCACCTCTAAATCAGTGATATTTGAATCTTGCATTGACTGTGTCTTAGTAGAAACTCTTTATCATAAGGATTCTAAGGGCACTCTATCACAATGTGTGCATCTAGGTGAGGTTAACTCTGGTATCAATGAAGACAAGAACATACAGGGGTAACATTCAAGCACCCACATCTTGGTAAAGAAACTTCTCCAAGTAGGGTATTGTTAGCATATCTTGATAGAAATGCCATCTACATCAGCACCACCAAGTGGTTTGACATTATCTAAGCATTCAAAAATCATAAAACCAAAAAAATGAAAAAAATAGTAAAGAGAAAAATCGTCCTCCAGTGAAAACCACTTTGATGGTGCTTTGGACAAGTACCATGATGAAAACCTAGTAAATAGGCATCGTGATTAGAATTCGAAGTGGAAGCATCTCATCCCCTCAATAATAGATCTAGGATTTTTTCCATCACAATAAATCCATAATACATCTATTCAAATCCATTTCCATCTAAATCTACAAATTATCTTCATCTTGACAAAGGTTTGGGGTACACTTCAAAATTTCTTGTGGAAAAATCTTGACATGGTAATTTTCGTTGATCCTATTCTATCCCATGCACTTTCATAGCCTATATTTAGCAATATCTCGATGATCATGCTCTATCCTATCACAAGACAATATTTTGTATCTTTTGCATACCTATCCATCCATCATCTTGATCTTTACATCTGTTCATGGAATTCCATACATTTCTAGACATTGGGGGAAGATACTTACATCTTGCTTCTGAATAAATCTTGATCCATGTTATATATCTCACAAACATGATCTACGTTGGAAATTTTAGCAATTAGATATGTACCCTATGTCAGATTTGCAAAATCAGACTATCTGTTGAAACATGGAAACTCTTTTCAGATGTGGGTGATCTATGTGAAAAGAGAATCTCCAGAGTGAGTTGGTTCTCTGAATGATGGATCCTATTCTAAGTAATCTTTTGGGAAAATGGATAGAGAAAATGACTAAAATTAACACCTATGACTTAAGAGACTTTCAGAATTGATAATGATTTAATGATGACAATGATTTTCTTCTCACAAACATCAACAATATCTCACAAACTCTCATGAGCAATCAACACATAAATAATTTGCATGAAGATTTGAGTTTAAACACAACATGCAACCTGTATTTAATGAACTTTCTGCACTAAAATTGCAATTCTAGGACATAATAAGTATTTTGCAAGCATAAATCACAATACAACATCAAACTAAAACTGCAAAAGGCACAAAATTGAGAAGTAGGAATGTTGTTGTTATTCAACTATAGGAGTATGCCCAAAATCTGAAACTAGGTACAAAGGAAGTTTACAAGCTCAAAAGACGTGTATGAGCAAGAAACTAAAATATGAACTCCAAAAACACTAAGTTTTTCACAAGATATATCTCCAAAATCCTAATCTGAGCTCAATAAGAAATCTCAAGGAAAGGTATCAAAAACTGCCTCAAAAGTCTGCACAAAAGCAGAAAAAACACACTTTTTGCAAATACATACTGAAAAGCCTCTCAAAATAGGCCAAATATGCTTTTAGAGCAAATAAAACACCTTATCTCTCCAATAGGAATCTCAAATCCGATCCAAGGAGGAAAAGCAAGAAATCTGCTAAAAATAGCGAAGAATTAAAGCAATTTATAAAATATCGCTTTAATCTTGCTTTACATGGCTTGTAGATTTAATACCCTCACAACTGGATTTATTTTTTGCAATAAAATATTTTGAAATCTTTTGCAAAAAGAATACAACCCTATCTCCAATACAATTTGATTTTCTTGAAAAATCATAAAAAATACAAGGAAAATCTCTTATCCATATCCTCCTTTTGAAAATAATTCCCCAATCTATAATTGATTTAAAAAATCAATCAAAACAAATAATAAAGGCATGAATTTTCAAATTGATTTCTTTAAAATCAATAAAAGATATAACCTAAGGCGTATGTGTTAAGGTGAATAAAACTATGGCCAAGGTATATATAAAAATCAAGGCATGTATATGAAAATGCCTTTAGGAAAAAGAGGCAAACCTAAACATATTGAAAGTCTACCATTAAGGCATCGATCACATGTATTGTTCAGACTTAGGAGTAAATGATTATCAGCCACCATGGTATTTTATCTAGCATAGAGATTTCAAAAATTAAAGCAATAAATCTCCTAAGTCAAATTAGGGTTGGGGAAAACCTTAATGAACAAAACCACCATTCTTCCCCTTTTTCCGCATCATTTGGACTTGACAAGTCTTCCTTTTGCTATGAAAAGCGCCACCACCATGAGAGCTTAGGGTTTCAGCTAGAAACCTTCATTTGAGCCTCTTCCTTTGAACCTCCACCATACTTGGCCTCGACTGCTTATGGTACGCTTTATTTTTTGTTTTCTATTCGACCCTTGGCTCTTTCGATGAGAAAAATGGCCTCACAGACTGCGGCTCTAACAAATTTTCTGATGCATTTACTCCATTTCCTTTTTTTTGTTCTCTCTATTCTTGCCTTGTCTCTTGTTGGCCACCATGGGAGAGCTCAACCCTTATTCTTGAGAGCTCTTAAGAGCTTGGCCGCGGCTTCTCTATTCTTCTACGGGCATCACAAGGTGAGCTTCACTCTTTCTATTATTCTTTTTGTATCTCTGTTAATGAAAAATGTTTAAAAGCTTAAACTATGAGAGTTATGATTGCTGCTTTGAATGAATAAAATGCAGACCACTACACAGGTCACGCCATGAACATGTGGTTCTGGTCCTATGAAGAACTTCTTACTGTATTTCCCCATTCTTTAATCTTCATATTTTTTGAGAACTATAGTGAATACAAAATTGTTCATTTCAACTTGTTGAGAGTTATGTAACTGAAGCTCCTCCATAACTGGGCTTGACCCATGATGCATTTCATGCATTTTTTTCAATTTCTTGTGAAAACCCCTACATGGGTAACTCTTGATTCTGAAAGAAAACATTAATCTTGTATTTCTTGTTGAAAACCCCATGTGGGTAAATGAAAAAATGTAACTATCTTCATTCCAATTAAAAACCCCAATGTGGGTATTCTGGAAATCATGGCAAATCTGCATTCTGAGTGAAAGTTTACATCTGGGTATTTATAAAAACTTGAAAGAATCTTCTCATTTTTGTATTTTGTCAAGAACCCATGTGGGTGTTCATGAAAATGAAACTATTTTCTTTTTAAATTTCACAACCCCAATGTGGGTATTTTGAAAATGAAAGAAACATGTCTTTTAAGGAGAATAATGTGTATTCTGGGTCCCTCCAAAATTCAAGCTCGACCCTTTCATTGCATTTCATTTGTATTATGAATTTTGTAAAAACCCCTATATGGGTAAATGTTACTTTGAAGAAGACTATACTTTTGAGACAAAAAATTCATATGGGTATTTGTGATTTTTGTATTTAGCTCCAAACCCAATGTGGGTATTTGACATACTCAAAATTGTAAATATGTAGCTCTGTTTTATCTCTGCGACACCATATGCTTGCTTCCTTCTGTCAAGACATAAACTTTTATAAGCTTTGTATTGTGTAAAAAAAAAAAAGCTTCCCTTGTATGAAAACACAATCTTCTTTCTGCATAAGACATCTCCATTGATTTTGAAAGAGGAAACTCTATAGCTTTGAATGATAAACAACAGAACACTTCAAATCCCTGTTGTATTATTCTTGGGACAGAAAACTAAGCCTTAAGGAAAAATGCAAAACATGTGTTGAAACCTTTCATTCCTGAAGGTGGCCAGTGTGATTTCACTTTACTCTCACCTTCCTATGATCAAAAGCTTTCAGGCCTGTTGTTTTAAGAGAATGACCACCTCATCTTTCATTGTATAATTGATTGCTTGTAGGGTCAAAACTCATGCAATGTAAGCAAAGCAAAAGAGTTTGTATTTTGAATCTTTGTAATCCACACACTTCCTGTACTTTCCTTCAGTATTCTTGGTGGGTTAATGTCTTCCATCTAGCACTCTTCATGCACTTTTATGCTCCATTTAATAAAAATTGTACCATGCACATGCTCTCTTCTCAAATGAAAATCTGAAACAGTGCTCCTGTGATTTGTAATTATGAAAATGATGTATTCCAGTTGAATTGATTGAGTTCATTTAAACCTACTATTCACCTGTAGCTTTCAGGCAGCATACTTGATTGTTATGAGTGAACAATCGGCTTAATAACTTGATGGATGAACTTTGTTTTACTCTTCCAGTTGTATATTTCCTTTCTTGATGAACATGATGATTGCACTCCTTCTCTCAGCCCCATCTATAATGTACAAGGGGCAGTATGTCGAGATCTACCCTTATGGGAGCCCATTTTTTCCCACATGCTTGGTCTTCAAAAGATAATCAGCTACATGACTTTTCCTATACCTACACAAGGAAACAAATGATGTTAGCATAAAAAACAATATGTGATGATGATGTCCTCTCTTTCTTCGCTTCTATCCATCTCCCATTTTGCAACTATTCCAATGTATCATTAGCATCATTTACATTATTGTTGGTGGTTCATATAGGAATGTTCATAGTTGGAGCTCTAACAACATCCCTCTTCTCTTATAGGTCGATCGGAGCTTGAGGACGAAGGATGGTGCACCACTTCTACATCAGCCAAACGCACAGGCAATGATGATTATGTTCATGCTTATGTGATTTCTTTTCCTGCATCCTCAATAGTGTAGCATGCTCCTCATGATGCATTGTGATAGTTACATCCATGGCTTGTGTGGATTCTTAAATTTCCTTCTTTCTGCTTTTCATTCTGAAAAGAAATGCATCAAAATGCAAAAATGTACTATCATTTGTATTCTTGTAATCAAATGAACATATGTAATGTGAATCATTTTATGAAATAAATGATAGCACTCTGTTGCTTTATCATTTATATATTCAGTTTTGTACTCCCTTTGATTTTACAAAAACATGTGCAATCCTTCTGAAACTCAATTTCTTGAAACACTTGCATAACTATTAGTTGATGAATGATGAATAAAGTGTAAACAACACTTGAGCATAAATAGAAATAACTGTAATTTTCACTTCCAAATATAACAATATTTAATCAGCTCCACCAATTGAGCTGTAGCGAAAATTTGGTAACAGGAAACTTGACTTGTTGGAGAGATTGTTGGAAGTTTATCATTAAAGATTATGTGATGGAAACATGAGTTGAATGGAGAGATTAATGGAGATTGATGAGCATATGATGTCATATGGTGTTATCATTGATGGAAACCCATTATTGATAGAAATTCATGGCAAAGATGTAGAAGTGTTGGTCAGTGAAGATCAAATGATTGGATAATTGTTTATCTAAAATGTAGTTCTAGTATTCAAAGAATTAGTGTTTTGGTCTGCATTGCTCCACCATAAAGAATTTGGTTATACCATTTTGAGGTAATTATGGTGTATTTTGGAAGACTCTAAATCCAAATTTTTATGATATAATGTCTTTTGTAGTCAAAGATAATAGTGACAGAGTATTCGTTTGGAAATACCAGTGTAACTATGATAGAGTTTATGATTGGAATGCTCTGCATTCCATCGCAAATGAATTTTTTTGATATGTGGATTTATAGAAGTGTTTGAGGATGCCTGTAGTATGTTTTCTCTAAGTTGTAAGTGTTTTGGTTGTTCACGTGTCAAGTTGTGAGTGAAAATATGGTTCATTCTATTGATTACTTCACCATTGGTGTTGACCTTAGTATTTTGTGTTGTGCAATAATGAGTAGAGGTTGGAGCGAGATTAGATCTAGAGAAAGAAAGGATTCAAGAACACAAATTAAAGAAGATCTCCTCACTACTCAATGAGATGATCGCTAAACATAAGGTTTCTAATGAAAAAGAAGGATTAGGGTTTTATAAAGGTGAAAGTTCAAAGGTAGATTAAACTCCAAACAATGTTGAAAAGAAAGATAAAAAGAAGGGTAATGCCAAAAAAATTTGGAACCAAAAGAAATACATCAAGAGGCCTCCTACCAGACAACCAAATGCACAAAGGTACCCATATCTTAATGGTAAAATTATTATACTGTAATAATTATGGACATAAAGTTGTAGAATATATAATCGGAATGAATTAGAACGTTCAATCATTTTCTATTCAGTGTTATACATGCATAGATTTTGTCATAGAGCTAGTGAATGAAGAAAATGCATGATGAATGGTTACTATAAGGGCATGATGTATCAATCTTTCAATGGCTACTATTATGCATGAAATGGATTTGGGCATAAGGAAAATGAATGCAGATCTAGAATGGGTGGAAGTAAGCATGTTCAAAAAGGTGTCACATGCCACAAATCCAATAAACCAGGACACATATCAAAGTTTTATAGAAGAAAGAATTTGAAACCCTTTGTTTCACAAAAGAAGATTTATCTAGCAAAGAATGTGGATCTAGCAGACATGAAGAAGGAAATGAACAAGATATGGAAAAATAAAGAATAAAGTGAAGTGAAGGGTGAGTCCCTGGTGCAAATGTTTCCTCTAGAAACTAATTGAAGGGCTTTGGCTCAAGTGGAGTTTTAGAAAAATATCCTTAATCCCCTGCCAAAGTTGTGGTGCTAATGTTCTCAACACACTGGTATATGTGTAGATCAACATGGCAGATCTACTAATGGAATTTCCGGTATGAAACTTCCTATTGTAGATATTTGTAGAGTGATTGAAGGTGACTGTGACTACACAATTACGGTTTGTCAACTTTTTGACCTAACATTATTCACTGTAATGAATGTACTTTAGGTCTTCAAAAAATAGTTTTATATGTGATTTCACATATTGAAAGTTCATTCAAAATAATCCATTTGAAGAGTGAAGAGTAGAGCAGAGGTGATTCAAAGAGATTTGAAGTTGTTGTGTGAAACCCAACTAGTAGAAGAATTCTAAGGTATTTATCATCTCCTACTAAAACCCTAGTTTTAGAAGTGGTTCACAATGTTTACCCCTCAAGTAATTGATGTCTTGGAATGGCCAAGACATAAGTTCAATAAAAACCCCTTCAAATCCATAGAAACAGATCCGAAAGGCATGTTTTTTAGAGTTCCTTATGGTGAGGATGTGCGAATGTACATTCATGTGAAAATGGAAGAATATGATCACTCAAAGTTGGGAGAATTTTGGGTTAATGAGCTCATTGGAGATGTTTTAGAGTTGAAACCAAAATTTGAGAGCCTAACAAAAAAGAAGTTGGATGTATGGAACAATTTTCCAAACTTTTGTTATGAGAATGCATGGATTAAGTATGCATTGAGCAGAATTCATGATAAATTTATGTGGTTGGATATGTCACATTTAATAAAAAAGAAATCCATCAAGGCGATTACAGGTTTATGCTCTAAAGGATTCATTCTGGTGATGAAGGTCATGAAGAATGAGATGGTTATGAAGCTCACCAGAGTGAAATTCGACAAGTGCGCCCTCACAGTGGGGGATATAGATTATCCGACAGTTAAATATGCATCCATGATGATAGGTTACAAGATTTACTACACCAACAAAGAAAATTTGGTGTCATAAATTACTATTCATACTGCTCACCAGATGGTGAAAGAAGGCTTTGGACATAGATCTATGTGAGCTCCTAAGACAACAATTAATGGAGAATCTTCAAAAGAAAAAAGTGTCTCGACACCCATTCCAATATGGTACATTTATCATATGTTTTCTTTTTTACTTTCTTAGAGAATTTCTTGGTGCAAAGAATGTTGTATGGTTGGATAGTATTTCTATTGCAATTGAGATTAGGGATCACTTAAGAAGGTTTGGAAGCATAGAAAATAAGGATAGAATGCTATGGGATTTCTTTAAGACCTTTCAAGAGAAGATGCAAGAAAGAGAAAGGATTCCTAGAAGTGTTTTCAAAAAATACAAGAAGGATATAACCTTTATGGTTACTAAAGATGAATACACTATGGAAGTAGTGGAACCTGAAAAAGTCTGGATTTTGGAAATAGATTATGAAGTGGCAGAAGATGTAATTACAATTATTTTAGATATTATGTTGAGAAAACAAAGAGATGCTACTATATATAAGTTTGGAACCTATGAGGAGATATCTAATGAAGTGCATCCAAAGCACAAAGAAAAGGAAATAAAGAAAAATGTAGAGAAAATGAAGGAAGAATTGGAAGAGATGGTTGGTTCTTCCAAGAGGCCTATGAAGAATATCAAAGCTCCATTTGTGGATTTTCAAGGTACACCAAGCACAAGAAGGTTCGTATTCTACTTCCTCTCTAGTTGTTGTGAAAGCCTCTAGAACAAAGTTTGTAGCTACTACAAAGAAGAAAACTACATCTAGTGTCCCTACAACACAACAAAAGCCTCCACGGAGAAGAAGAAAAGAGAAAGCTATAAGAGAGAGGTATGTAGGCTATGATGGTAAAGAAGAAGGACCTGAGTTGGATTGAAACAAGAGAATGTCACAAGCCTCCATAGAAGAGACTAATACAAAGAAAGCTAAGATTTATATTGTGGACATAGAAAGTGAGAGAAGTAGAGAAGCAAAAGAAGGCATTTTTCATTTAGGAGAGAGAAAAGAAATCGAGTGAAGGAGAAAATTCTCCTAAGGGAAAGAGCAAGAAGAAGGAAAAATCCCCTTTGGTAAGGGATCACAGCCCTCTAAAACTAAATTTTTTGTTTAATAGTATTACAAATTTTGGTCTACTAGAAGAAATTAAAAAAATGTATCCAAATGAAAACAATGAAAATAAGGCCACAATTAAAGAGGTCATTGTAAATTGCATGGTTACATTCAATACCATTCTAAGTGAAATATAAATTTGTCTTCTAGATGACTTAAAAGGATTTTTGAGCACAAGAAGACATGAGGAATTTGATGAGGATGCAAAGATAAGGACTTTTTCATTGGAGAAGATTGGATCTTCTCTCATTGATGAGGATAGGGAAAGATTGTCTCAGATTTACAATAGGGAATTTAGAACAAAGCAAAGGATCAACACCCTAATGAGTAGGGATAAAAAAAATATAAAAAGGTTGAAGGATGAAATAATACAAAAAATTGTAGACTTGGTGAAGAAGTTAGACATGTCTTTCAATGATGAGACTGAAATGAACCTAAGAATGTTGAACAAGAATTTGTGTCTGGACCTGAGGGTGATCGGGAATCCATGATAATAGATAATAACCCTCTACTAGAGGATAATATTGTTGCAAATGATGTTTCCCCAAAGGAAGCTCAAGCAGAATAATAATTTTCTCTCTTAGATGCACAAAACAATGTTGAACAGAAGGAAGAAGAAAAATAGGAGAACTTGGAGAACTCAGAGAAACCTAAGGCATACGAGAATGAAAACTTGCCTCCTTCAGATGGTGAGAAAGTTGCAGAGGAAGAGAAGAGTGTAGAAGATTTCTCCAATAGTGGACAACAAGTGAAGGAGAAAGATAAAAAGGAAGAGAGAAGCACTCAAACAATTGGTGAATCCTCTGTAGCTTCTAGGGATTCCTTGAAGAGTTTACTGGATATGCAACTTCAATTCTAACCGGAGCTATCCACACAGTATCTATAAATTCCTATGAAGCAAGGACAAGTTGACATGGATAAAATATCCCCCTTGCATAAGTTGCAACTTGGTGATGCATTTCATGACTTCGCAAGAAAGGATATTTTACAGACTCACCAGAAGAGTGTTGAGATGATAGATGAGGTAGTGAAAGTGCTATAGGATAGATTCCTTGGTGCAAATTTTGACAACTCTTTATATAGTGTGAAACAACTGAGGTTACTCTTGGATTCCTTTAAGGGATATTATGTTGGTCTAGAGGAGAAGTTAGAAAAGGAAGTGAATAAGAAGATAAATGATAAGAGATTGTCAGAAGCTTCCAATAAATGTGCTACTTCACATGGTAAGTTGTAGAGCAACTTGAAGGATATTTAGAATTGTGTAGAGGAAGTAAAAGTTTTGTTGCATTTTTTCTTGAAATGGAATGTTTCTACCAAGATCATAAAAGATCGGATGGACTCAATTCAGTCTCATAATGCTCAGGCCTCTGGAGTTTATGATCCAATGAAAGATTCAAATGGAACAACAAGGATAACAATTGAAAATCTATATGGATAGTTTTTCCTACTATAGGAGAAGAAAGAAAATATAATAATGCAATACTTCAACTCAAAGACCTAATAAGTGCAAGGCTTACTTCTTCAACTAGAATTTTGACTAATGCGGAAAAGATACTACAACAGAATCCACTACCCAACTCTTTGGAAGAAGGTGAAGAACTCCATTCGAAGTTTTAAAATTTGTGTGGAATAATTTCCTTTGCTAAGAAGGAATGAGAAACAACAAAGAAGGATCTAGAGTCATGCCTTGCAAAATTGAAGATGTCCAATCAAGGCAATTTTCCCTCCACAAGCTAAGTTGTACATTTTTTTTTGTATAGATAGCCTTTTCAAATTGTAATGTACATATGCAAGTATATTAGAGATTTTTGTAGTATACTTTTTGGTTAGTTTTTGTTGGAGAAGAGATGAGTATAGGAGTGAAGAAATAAGGGGGAGTTATTCCCATGTACATACACATATATATCTTCAAAGGGGGAGAATAGTAGAAAGTTGAACAATTCAATATTAAGGGCCCCTTTTCCCTTGATGTAAAAGGGGGAGAAGATTGGAGAATATTGGAGAAGTTTGAGTAGTGTTTCCATCAATGAAAAAGGAGGAGATTGTTGGAAACCTCACTTGTTGGAGAGATTGTTGGAAGTTTGGCATTGAATATTGTGTGATGGAAACATGAGTTGAATGGAGATATTAATGGAGATTGATGAGAATATGATGTCATATGGGGATTTCATTGATGACAACCCATTATTGACGGAAATCCATGGTAAATAAGTAGAAGTGTTGATCTAGTGAAGATCAGATGATTGGATAATTACCTAAGTCCAAAATGCAGTTCCAATATTTAGAGAACCATTCTTTTGGTTTGCATTGCTTTGCTGTGAAGAATTTGGTTATGTCATTGTGAGGTAATGATGATGTATTTTGGAAGACTCTAAATCCAAATTTTCATGATTTGATGTCTTCCATAGTCAAAAATAATAGTGACAGAGTATTCGTCTGGAAATACCAGTGTAACTATGATAGATTGTATGATTGGAATGCTCCACATTCCATCACAGATGAACATTTTGACATGTGGATTTGCAGAAGTGTTTGAGGATGCGTGTAGTATGTTTCGTCTAAGAATAAAGTGTTTTGGTTGTTCGCGTGTCAAGTTGTGAGTGAAAAAATGGTTCATTCTATTGATTACTTCACCAGTGGTGCCGACCTAAGTATTTTGGGTTGTACAGAGATGAGTAGTGGTTCAAGCAGATTATGGGAATAATTATAGGTCATTTTTTCCTATCTTAATGTGTTATATGCTTTGGTTCCCTTCACAAGGTGTGTATGATTGATTTTTTAGCCGACAGGTTGAAGTGTTGCATGATACATGTTTTGGGCTGACCTAATTGATGTTTTGGTTGGTTGCAGTATATATACAAGGTTGATTCCTTGTGTGATGATGGGATTGTGATGCAAGATAATTAAGTTTCTATGCAATTTTAAGAGTAGAGAAGTGTGAATTGTTGTTGATGTGAAAAATGAAGTGTGTTAAGTCAGTATTCTAAGCTCCAATGGAACTATATCTTCAGCATAGTTTAGATGCATTTTTAGTAGTTCATATTTGGTAGTGAGACACCCTTTCTTCTATCTCTTTGTATTACAAGCAGTGATCCCTTTGGCAATGAGCCATTGGTAGCGATTCTTTCCTCTTTTGGACAGTGAGTCCTTGGACAATGAGACCACCAATTTTATCAAACTTTGTAACCAGTTACAATATCTATATTGTGAGCTAATCCTTGTAGTGGTTTTTCCCCTTTTGGGTTTTCCATGTAAATCTGGTGTTATTGTGTTCTTTGATGTGATGAATTCTTTCTATGGTCCTTTCTATTACTACAAAATTAATGCGATACATTGAATGAATGTTTAAATTATTAAGAATAATGATTCACCCCCCTCTCAATATTTTAGGTGTTCAATAATCTCGATATCGTGATCTAGGTATCATCTATAAAAACTCAAAACATCTAGATAATATCAAAAAAACCTAAATATCCACAAAATATTAAAATCCAAAATATATCATTAGCCATCATGTGCTAATCTAAGTCCAAATAATCAAACTACAAATCCTCTACACATTCACGTAGGTAAGGCCATCTCTAATGATCCCTCAAGGCATATTTTTGTCCCTTATTTCATGTTCTCTCAATAAAATATTTTGAAAACTGCAAAAAACATTCAAATATTCTCAAAATACCAAAAAAAACTCATAAAATTTTAAAATGCCAAAAACTGTCTCAAAAATGTTTCAAAAAATTTAAAAACATTGAAACATTCCAAAAAAAAAAAATCACACATCCCATCTCACTTTCATCTACAATAAACTTTCATCCATATTAAACCTATCGTCATCCTCACCTTTGGTGAAATAGATAGAAGTAGGTACAACACTTAGTGAAACACAAACTTCCACACAAAAAAGTCTTGATCATTGTCAAACATGTTGGTTAACCCTCATATCAATGACAAATCAAACATTTACAGCCAATCAACATCCAATACATGTCTTACGAATAGATATTTCCTATAATAGACATCATTGTGTATCTCAACCAAAACAAGTCTCTTGCAAGAGATATGATGACATTGACATTTTTTGTCATTTTGATCTTTTATTTGATTTATATTATTTTCTTATTCTAATGATCACTTGAAGATATCTAAAATAATTTAGAGAGAAAGGAATGGAGAATTTTTCATTACTTTTGTCTTTTATGCTTGTCGGATGTTCTTATAGTATGACCTTGATGAATACTTTCCTTGTGTGTGCAAGGATAGTCTTGATTAATACAATTTCTAGTACATATTAGGTTCTTCATACCTTTTTTGTATTTATCTCTTTACTTTGATGGCTTCATTCTTTAACATGATCAAACAAGGTTTTTGTGTGTTAGGTATGAATAAGGATACTCCTATCTATTTGTAGAGTCAAAGTCCTTACAATAGATACAAAGCCACCCTATTTCTTCATACCCTTATGCATCACGTCTACTTGCTACATCAAATAAGAATTGCTCTATATTTTGTGGAATAATTTAAAAAGCAAAATAAAAATCACCTATCCTATCCTATCTCATCACATATCTAATAAAATATCAGAATAATCATAGGTTTACTAGTATCCTAATCAACATCATCATCCTATCCTATTCTAATCATTCTTATTCTATCCATACTGACTTTTCTATCTATCATGATATAACAAAAAATATGCATCCACCCTACATATATAAACCATTAGTACCATCTCATATCATCCATCCTACATAATCATGATAATCATATGAAAAATGCAAAAAGAAATCATGATCATATCATATCATACATCCTATATCCACAAATCATTAGCAACATGAATATCAGCTCATAAGCTTAATAAAAATATATTCATCATCACAACATGAAATATAAGAGCGCATACATATCATGCATCTGCATCCATACCATAATCATACACCATACATCATAATCAAATATCAATGCATATAATAACACAATAGCAATCATCACATCAAAATTGTCCCTTCTCATTTATCATAAAATGATTGTCATGATACATATCAAATGTATGTGATATACATGAGGCTATCCATAGCTAATGAATGTGCATACATCATAAAATTTGAGCTTCCTAGGACTTATTTTTTGTCCTCTTCTTAGTAGAACTACTTCTATAACCTTGTCATGATCTCGACCTGAAAAATCAATTTTTTCAGTCGATTTCTTGAGGGGCCAACACACTAGCATTCTTTCATCCGTTAGGGCATAGTGGGGCATCAAGTAAAATTAGGGGAATTTTTATTTTTTTTCCAAGCAGCATCAAGTCTTTGAAACAACACAAGTACATTGCTTCAAAGAGGACCAAAATGTAGACACCTAAACAAGGTCCTGACTATATCATGCATCTTTATTTCACCAATTAACATCATTTCCCTAGTAGTTCATTCAAATTCCTCTATTTTATTAAATAATGTCCATTTATTTAGTTAAATTCACTTTATTCCCCTATTAATCGAATAATTAAGGTTATTTGATTAATTCATAATTTTCACACTAATATCCCTCTTGATTAAATAATTCCCAATTATTTAATTAAAAATATTAATTTCCCTCATCCTCACAATTAAATGATTTTCATAATTATTTAATTAGCTAATTTTCCTCCAATTCTTCCAACTTGCACAAAGAATATTCACAAAAAATATTCCCTTTTCAAATTCAAATTCTTCCTTCCAATTCAAAATATCTCCAGCCTATTTCCATGAAATAAGGGATAGTTTGAGCTCCCATGAATCCTCAACCATTGATCCTCCTTGATCCACACTCACCTCCTTGTTTCTCTCTCATCCATTGATCATCAATAAAAAAATATTGACCATTGATCAGAAATTCCCAAATCTATAAAACAAAGCCTCTCCTCTTCAATAATTCATTCACAATCTTCATAGCATCCTTACTCTCTCAAATTCTTGAGCCAACTTTGAGAAATTTGAGAACCTTTATGTATCCAGGTCTTCAACCAAGCTTTTGCAAATGGATTAGGCAAATTTGAGCAATCCACATCACTATAAGTTTGTATCAAATCCATAATGGGATTGGAGGTTTGCTTGTCATTTGATACATTTTTTAGAATTAGGTTTCATTGATTTAGTTGAATCTTTATTACAATATTAAATAAATTTCATTGAGTATGGCTTTTATTTTGTCATTATCTTGTATATTTTTAATGCTTTAGGATCTTATTGCTTTAATTTGGTTCTTAATTGATCATATAAGCTAACCATACGACAAGAGGTAATTAAAATTTAATTAATGATTGAATATGATAACAAAAAAGTGTAAGATGATATATAAATAGTTAAGAAAGAATAATCATTATGAAATAGTTTAATAAATTATTTATTAAAAAAGAAAAGACAGTCACAAATAAGAATCTTGAACAATTTTTTTCCAAAGCATAAGAAAATATCTTATAAATATAGTACAAGAGTGTGACATGGAAGTTATCAACCTTAACATGAGCTCTTAAATAACATCATAGGATTTATAAACTATACAATAAGATAAAAATCCTAAAATCTTTAAGTTGATTTTACATCAATTAGCTCTAAGTTTTTGAGAGAAAATAAACTAGATTTCTATATTTTCTTGATATTAAGAAATATTGCCAAAAAAAATCATGGAAGAATTATTCAAAAATAAAACTTTTGACCTCAAATCCATGATAACCTTAATGACATCACCTCCTCACTTGTTAGATGTCATAACTACCTCCCCAAATTCCTCGAGTAGAGTGTGGAGCTGAATGACCCACTAAACACTTAGAAGATTCACTTAACAAATATCAAGGTTCATAGAGCAAGGTAATGGTGCAAGTTATCCTCCAATTTAAAATGTACAAATCAAAGTCTTTTTTATTAAAAAAACACCAAATTTTAGGAGGCATGCCAAAGAGTCAAAGTTCTAATGGAATTTATTTTTCTTCAAAAAAATGATTGGCTTTCCTTTTGTGAACCTTATGCTAATTATTCATTGTCCTTTATTACATTTTGACTTAATTACTATGACTTAAAGTGAAAAATATATTTAAAATTATTATTTAACGGATCAATAATAAAGTGGTGATAAGTTGTTAGATATAAAAATGGTACAAGAACAAGTTAGTTTTAATGGAAAGATATTTTTTCTTCTCAAGAATTTATTGTATAAGAAATATAAATAGACTTGAAACTTCAAAAAATTAAAGAAATAAAGGATATTGTTAACCTTTGTTTCAGTATTATTCTTTATCAATTGCATGATATTTTTATGTCTAAATTGTAATAATTCTTTGAACCCTATTTGTATGTTGTAGATGTGAACTATCATGCTTTGTAAAAAAAAATTAAAATCACGGAATAACCTTTACTCATAATGTTAGGCTTATCTAGCTTTCTTCAATTATTCTAATATTTTCTTAATCCAAACCAATAAATTATTGTACAAGTTAAGAAATTTATGTATTTATCCTATTGTTGTGTATTTAATGTATTCCTCTCTTCTCTTTATTCCTCATTTTAGTTTTAAGAAATATAAAATAAATTCTTGTATAAGCTCACCCATGGTTTCTCCCTTCTCTTTTAATTTTAATTTTTCCCCTTTGTGATTTTAGGTTTAAAGTATCAAAAACTCCCAATAACCCGTCATAAAATGGAGATGTCTCTCCCAAATACAAAGGAAAATCACTCATACAAAATAATAATTTCTCCAACTATTTTTAATATTATTTGCTCCCATTTGGATGAGTCTTGTTGATATTATCATATTATTGTAATAATAAATATATTTACCAATAGGTCAAATACAAGGATAAAAGTGCATAAAATTCCCTTTTACTCCTTTATTTTATAGGTCTATTTTTGGTACTAACATAAATAAATTTTCATTGTGCTCAATGTATCTTGTTTTCAACACATGTCAATCCTAACCATCAACCTATCACTCTAAAAATATTTTCCCTACCTTATATAGAACCACTATAAATCCCTTAGGATCCTTGCTTCATACACTAGGTTGTTGTAAGGAAAGCTTGGGTGCGGAAAAAACTCTCCTAACGTCAAAACCTCAGGGAAGAATGTAGAGGTGATTTTAAATTTTACAATTACAGTTCAATTAAGATACACTTGAAAGGATTAACAAAAATAGAGAAATAAACATACACAATTGAACACCAGATTTACGTGGGAAAACCCTTATGGGAGAAAAACCCCTTTGTATTACAGTAAAAAAATTACATATAGAGTACAGGCTTCACTCTCTGATATCAAATTACAGCAGCACAATTTCCTAGTCAACCTTGTACAGAACATCCTGATTACAATGCTCTCTGAATTGGATTCATACACACTGATCACACATCGAACTATTTATCGAACAGATCATCATATTTGATTATAGAGTATATTCATGTCATTCATGGTATGTTGATCTTCCTCACAGGAACGGTCCCAACAGTCCAACTGCTAGCGGTTTACATTCCTCTTCTCTGATTGGTCAAAAACAATCCACGTAGGATAGACATTCGGTCAAGGCATTCAAACTGTGTTGCATGTCGGTGAGACACTAGGCCGTGTCTCCCCGATGCCACAATGTCTGATTGTCGTTATTGCCCAGGGTTACCACCATTGGCAAGAGTCATATCAAGTTCAAAATTTTCACCCAAACTCACTCTATCACTAAGACATCATAGTGCTATCCACATCAGAACCATCAGCCAGACCATTGCTATTGGTGAGAGGTCATACTGAACACAAATCCATCTTGAGCAAATCTATTAGTAAGAGTTCTGCTATTGCCAAGAGTCTCATAGAACTTTATGTCATACTGATGTTCATCGTGCAAGGCTATCGGTGAGACAAGTGCTATCGGCAAGAGCACATACCGAAAACATACCCGTCGGCAAGACAAACAATATCGCTAAGACTTCACACCGATGTTCAACTCATGTAGCTCTATCGACGAGACCCTCGCTATCACCAAGAGGTCATAACAATCACAGAACAGTCGGCAAGAGAAAAGCTATCGCCAAGAGTTCATACCAAAATCTAAACTGTCAGCCAAGAGTCTCCCTGAAGTCATCTGTTGCCTATGAGAAAAACCTTAGTGAGACATACTCTGTTGGAGTGAGTCTTTCTGAATTTCAAGCCTCTCCCTGATGACTCATGTCACCACAAGTCTCCCCAATAACCATTAGACACCAACCCGTCGGCAAGAGATCTGCTCAAGTGGAAAGAGTTAGAAATCTTCATAGTGATCGACATGTCTTGCCAATGACTTCTGTCAGCAAGACAGAATCAAAGTCTCGGCAACTTGAGCACTTCAAAGATTTAGAACACAGCTGCTAGTCGGTAAGACTTCCAGAGGGTCTCACCAACTTTTCTCTCTCAGGAGTTTACATGCCAATAATATTAAGGCACATTTTCCAACAATCTCCCACTTGATGAATATCTTACTGACACCTCCAAAGCACAAAAAAACTACTGAAATTCATGGGCACTGAGGCCCATCGAACTGGCACACCACCTAAACTTGTTTGTACTCAGTGGTTTCATCAATGCATATGCAACATTTTTCAAAGTATCCACTTTTTCTAAAGAGACCTTTGCATCCTCCACCATATCTCGTACAAAATGATACTGAACATCAATATGTTTCGTCCTGACATGGAAAGTAGGATTTTTTTCCAAACAAATAGCACTCTGACTGTCACACTAAATTGTAGTTATCCCTGCATCAAACCCAATGTTAGAACACAAACATTTTAACCAGATTGCTTCTTTATAGGCGTGTGTTGCTGCCATGCATTATGCCTCTGTAGTGGACAAAGCGACTACAACCTGCCGCTTACTCATCCAACTAACTACACCACCATTCATCATGAAAATATATCCACTGGTGGATCTTCTGCTATCAATGTCCCCTACCCAATCAGAATCCACATAGCCTCGAATGCTGAGAGTCCTCTGTGATTCAACCAAATTCCCTTGACAACACAAAGCATATTCTAAAGTGCCCTTCAGATATCTAAACACCCTTTTCACAGCATCCCAATGTGTCCTTCCAAGAATTGCCATAAAGCGACTAAGAACTCCCACTGCTTGGGCAATGTCTGGCCTTGTACAGACCATTGCATACATTAAACTGCCAACTGCACTAGCATAAGGAACTCTGGTCATGTCCTCTATCTCAATAGGAGATTTTGGACACTCTTCGATAGATAGCTTCGTTCCCTACAAAACTAGAACAACTAGCCGCTTGCAGTCATTCATACAAAATCTCTCCAAAATAGTATTAATATAATTACTTTGACTAAGCCAAAGTTTTCTACTTTTCCTGTCCCTGGTTATTTCCATTCCCAGAATATACCTGGCTGCACCAAGATCTTTCATTTCGAACTTTGTAGACAATTGAGATTTAAATCAGAAATCATTAACTTACTATTGCCTATGAACAACATATCATCAACATAGAGAGCAATAATAAGAATACAATCACTTTTAGCTTTGAAGTACACACAATGATTAGATTTGAATCTTACAAATCCCAATGACAGAACAAAAGTGTCAAACTTTTGGTACCACATTCTAGGATATTGTTCTAATCCATATAGAGATTTTTTCAACTTCCAAACCAAATTTTATTTACCTTTTTCCACAAAGTGCTCAAGATGGGACATATAAATTTCTTCTTCAAGGTCACCATGAAGAAATGTTGTCTTCACACCCATCTGTTCAATTTCTAAGTCATACACTGCTGCAAGTGACAAAAGAAATCTAATAGACGTCAGCTTAGCTGTAGGAGAAAAGATTTCTCCATAATCAATTCCCTCTACCTGGGAATACCCCTTTGCAACTAATCTCACCTTATACTTTTCCACACTTCCATCCAGACCTATTTTCTCTTTAAATACCCATTTGCATCCAACAGCTTTTCTACCTTCAGATAAGGGCACCAAACTCCAAGTATCATTCTTTTCTAATGATGCCATTTCTTCATTCATGGCTTCCAACCAAGAGTCTAAATTAGACATTCTAAATTCCTCTTTCATAGTCCTAGGCTCATCAGTGCTAGAAATTAAAGCATAGGCACAAGTAGAATCTATCAAAGAAAACCCATACCTATTAGGTTGCTTTCTTTCACGTGTCGACCTCCTCACAGGCTGAGGCTGAGGTTGATCTTCTTCTTCAAAACTCTCAGAACTACTTGAGCTCTCCTCAGTTTTAGGTACATTTTGAATTTTCAATTCCTCTTTATCTGGTGTCAGAGGAATTTCAACTACATCCTTTTTATTTTATGATTTAGTCTATGACTGCAAATCCAAAGTAGAAGGCTTCAGCTCATGAAAAATAACACTTCTATTGTATAGAACCTTCTCTGTATTAGAATTCCAAAGCGTGTATCCTTTTATGCCAGCACTATAGCCAATAAAAATACATTTAACATCCTTGTTTTCCAATTTAGATCTTTTTTCATTCGACACATATGCATATGCCTCACAGCCAAAGACATGAATGTGTCTCAGAGAGGGCTTCCTTCCAGACCATGCTTCCAAAGGTGTTTTATCAACAAGAGAGGAATTAGGAGAACGATTTATTAAGTAACATGTTGTTGCAACTGCCTCAACCCAGAACTTCTCCTACAAGCCATCACTGCTTAGCATACTTCATGCTCTTTCCATCACTATCCTGTTGAACCTTTCATCAACTCCATTTTGCTGCGGAGTGTAGGGTGTAGTTTTATGTCTTTTAATCCCATGATCTTTACAATACCTCTCAAAGTCATTAGAACAAAACTCACTGCCATTATCAGTCCTTAAACATTTTATTTTTCTTCTAGTCTGATTTTCCACAAGGTTTTTAAAATCCTTAAAATGACTGAACACTTATGATTTACTTTTTAAGAAACAAACAAATTCCCTTCTTGAATAATCATCAATGAACAATACATAATATCTTGATTTAGACAAAGAAGGAACATTCACTGGACCAAAAACATCATAATGAATATAATCAAGTAAACCAGAAGATTTGTGAGGACTGGAGTAAAATGAAACATGCTGTTGTTTACCATATATACAATGTTCACAAAATTTGAATTCAAAGTTACAATCATCAAGCCCCTCAACCAAGTTTGTATTCTTCAAGGTTTTTAAACCTTTTTCACCAATATGTGGCCTAGCCTATGATGCTAGAGCATAGTCTTTTCTACTAGAAGTTTAACTTCCATAGAGTTTGCACTATCAAGAAATTTTTCCTCTTTTTCTCCATGAGTAGCTTTCTGTGACTTTACAGAGACACTATTGCATTGAACAACATGTGCATCTAGCTTATACAAGGTACCAATTCAATCACCCCTTGCTAGCACCATTGAGCCTCTCGTCATCTTGTAGCCATTTCTAGAGAACATGACTTGCACTCCAATATCATTCAGCTTACTAATAGAATTAAATTTTGAGCCAGACCTGGTATATGCATTACATCATTGATTCCCTTCACTCTTCCATCAGGGAATTGAATTCTGACTCTTCCATGGCCAACTATCTCCAAAGATGAATTGCTTGCCAAATACACCCTTCCACCATTGTATTGTTCATACTTAGTGAACCAGTCTCTATGAGATGCCATGTGGAAAGATGCTCCAGAATAAATTAGCCAGACATCATCTGATGCATGTGTAGCTAAGGCTGCAATGAAACCAGCTGCATCACTCTGAGAAGAATCATTGTCGGAAAAATACTTCTTCTTTTTCTCCTCTTTACAATCCTTTCAGACATGACCAGGTTGCCCACAATTCCAACACTTCACCTTGGACTTCTTGCTAGGAGACTTTGATCTCCCTTTTGATTTTGATTTGGGCTTCTTGTCCTTCTTCTTGCCTTTTTCTTTCGACCTGCCTCTAACAACAAGAGCCTCCTTTTCCATCTCAGAAGATTTTATTCTCATCTCTTCTGATAATAAAGAAGCAACAACATCTTCCATATTAAAAGTGGATGTCATGCTCCCAATAGCCATCACCAAGTGATCCCAAGAATCTAGCAAAGAACATAGCAGCAGCATACAGCGATCTTCTTCATCAATATTCACACCCACAAATACCAACTGAGCAATCAACATGTTGAAAGTCAAGTGATCAGCAACAGATGCCCCTTCTTGCATTTTCAAAGAGTACAACTTCTTCCTCAAGAACAACTTATTCACCAAGGACTTTCCCTGATAAATAGCTCCCAGTCTTTTCCACAAAGAAGATGCAGTCTTTTCTTCATGAGCATTCAAAAGAACAAAGTATGCTAAACAGATCCTTATCAGCCCCTTTTATTTTCAATCTGCAAGGTCCCAATCCTCTTGCTTCATGCTTGTAGACTTCGTTCCAGACACAACAAGCCAAAGGTCATGATCAACCAACAGATCTTCCATTTTAATTTTCCACAACTCAAAATTGTTGCCATTGAATTTCTCAATTTCAATCTTTCCTGACGTGCTTGCCATCTTAATCTGTAATTTGAACTACCAGACTTCTACAAGAATCCCACTGAACAAAATTGAAACAAAAAAACCAACGTACCCACAAGGATAACACAACTAGCCAGGCTCTGATACCACTTGTAAGGAAAACTTAGGTGTGGAACAAACTCTCCTAACGTCAAAACCTCAGAGAAGAGTGCAGAGGTGACTTTAAATTTTACAATTACAGTTCAATTAAGATACACTTGAAAGGATTAAAAGAAACAAAGAAATAAACATACACAATTGAACACCAGATTTACATGGGAAAACCCTTACGGGAGAAAAACCCACCACACCAAGAAAAACCCCTTTGTATTATAGTAAAAAAATTACATACAGAGTAGAGGCTTCACTCTCTGATGTCAAATTACAGCAACACAATTTCCTAATCAACCTTGTACAGAACATCCCAATTACAATGCTCTCTGAATTGGATTCATACACACTAATCAAACATCGAACTGTTTACCGAACAGATCATCAGCTTCGATTACAGAGTATATTCATGTCGTTCATGGTCTGTTGATCTTCCTCACAGGAACGGTCGCAAGAGTCCAACTACTAGCAGTTTACATTCCTCTTCTCTTATTGGTCGAAAACAATCCACTTAGGATAGACATTCAGTCAAGGCGTTCAAACTATGTCCCATGTCGGTGAGACACTAGGCCGTGTCTCCTCGATGCCACAATGCCCAACTATCGTTATTTCCCAGAGTTACCACCATCGGCAAGAGTCATATCGAGTTCAAAATTGTCACCTAGAATTAATCTATCGCTAAGACATCACATCGATATCCACAGTAGAACCATCATCCAGACCATCGCTATCGATGAGAGGTCATACCGAACAAAAATCCATCTTGAGCAGATATATCACCAAGAGTTCCACTATCGCCAAGAGTCTCATAGAACTTTATGTCATACCGATGTTCATCATGAAAGGCTATTGGCAAGAGCACATACCAAAAACATACCCGTCGGCGAGACAAACAATATCGCTAAGACTTCACACCAATGTTCAAATCATGTAGCTCTATCAGTGAGACCCTCACTATCACCAAGAGGTCATAACAATCATAGAATAGTCAGCGAGAGAAAAG
Organism: Sequoia sempervirens; assembly: GCA_007258455.2. Lineage (NCBI taxonomy): Eukaryota > Viridiplantae > Streptophyta > Pinopsida > Cupressales > Cupressaceae > Sequoia > Sequoia sempervirens. Next base: position 552,428,380 of record VDFB02058242.1, read on the forward strand.
CTATCGCCAAGATTTCATACTAAAAGCTAAACTGTCAGCCAAGAGTCTCCCTGAAGTCATCTGTTGCCTATGAGAAAAACCTCGGCAAGACATACTCTGTCGGAGTGAGTCTTTCCGAATGTTCAATCCTCTCCCCGATGACTCCTGTCACCACAAGTCTCCCTAATAACCATTAGACACCAACCCATCGACAAGAGATCTGCTCGAGCAGAAAGAGTTAGAAATCTTCATAGCGATCGACATGTCTTGCCGATGACTTCTGTTGGCAAGACAGAACCAAAGTCTCGATGACTTGAGCACTTCAAAGATTTAGAACATAGTTGCTAGTTAGTAAGACTTCCAGAGGGTCTCACCGAATTTTCTCTTTCAGGAGTTTACATGCCAGTAAGATTAAGGCACATTTTCCAACAATTGTATATAAAGTCTTATGTCTTGTAGTGAAATTCATTGTATTCTTATCCCCTTGTTTCAAATTTTATATTTCTTGCTCTCAAGGTTGACTTTTATATAATATGATCATTACTGTAAATGATGAAAATGTGAATCACAAATACTCACACTCTCACAAACACGCAATGAAGTTCAAGATCTTGGCTCATAATATAAAATTTAGATAACAAGCAAAGTCATTATAGCTAAGATCTTGATTTGCTCCATTATTGGTTGCTCTTCAAAGTAATAAACTATGAGAAACAATAATGATATAATGCAATGATAATGATAAATTCTCAAAGATAAATAATACCTATTATTGATAATAATAATGATAAATTCTTGATAATGCTTAAAAATGTTTGAAAATTCTTGATAATGCTTTAATGCATGTTAATTATTAAAAATGATTGATAATGCTTGATAATTTTTGAACACTGTAATGCTTGATAATGATAAGAGTGCTATAGGAATTTTTGATAGTAAACATGCTAGAACCTTTCAATGAAATGAAAGATTCTTATTTATATGTTTCACTTAACACTTGATCAATGGTGGAGATTGATTTGCGATATCAATGGATAGGAAAATTCAAGATAAGGTAAGATCCAAATTTTGAATGTTGAAGAAAGAGGGAATTAATAAATAAAATTTATTTAATTCAAATGATAGCTTGGAGAAATAAATATTATTAATTTATTCATTTTAGAAGAAACCTATTTAATTTTTAAAAAAGTTAATTTATTTAAAAGAGGAGTGTTAGCTAATTAAATATTTTTTTAAAATTATTTAATTATAGAGGACCAAAGATAATTGAATTTAATTTTAATTAATGTTGGAGGAAAAATAATGAATGGTGAATTAACTAAATAATTAAAAATTATTTAATTAATATAGATATGATAAAAATATTAAGATAATTAAATAATTAAAAATTATTTAATTATTATAGATGAAAAGAGGAAAATGTTAGCTTAATTAAAATAATTAAAAATTATTTAATTAATATAGATAGAAGAAATGATAAGATGAAAATGCATTAACCATTTTTACCTATCTACATTTTGCCCCTCTTTGATATAATGAATTTTACAGCATTGTTTCAAAGAAAAAGATTTATGATATACCCTAGTAGACCAAGGGATGGAGGATATAATGCCCTTTTGGGGGATCATCCAAAAAATTAACTTTATGGTTGAACTCACTACAAGAAGGATTAGCTATATGATTTGATGATGATGATGATGACATGCATATATATGATGGATGGATGATTTATTAATTATGATATATTATTATGATGCACATGTTATGATTATGATACTATGATGCATGCTAACACTTGTAAATACACTGAAATTAATCTCCATCAAGGATCAAATATCAAAATAAAACCTGCAAAGAGAAGATGTGACATAAATATGATATGCAAAATGCAATGCAATAAGGGAAAAAAAACAAGACACATTGTTGCTTTGAAGATAAACCTTATCAAGTGGATATCACTTGTCATTTACCCAACTTACATACACACAACATACATAAAAACATGAAAAAAAAGACTCGTGTCTAAACCCAAGCTACTCTAACCACATTAAGATATAGGCCTTCATCAAGAAAATTGGAGATAAAATAAAGTCAAACATGCTAATAAAGATGCTCATGCTATGACCCAAGTTGCTCTAAGCATACTAATATAATATTTCATCAAGAAAATGAGATAGAAAAGATAAAACAAAGAAAGAAAAAGAAAATTAATTGAGAAACAAAATCAACAACCAACACATCTCCTGTCAAAAGATAAGCCCAAATTTGATAGATAGGTTCCATTGTAGTAAGGATGCATTTTTTAGGACCTTATATTTGTTTTGATAATGCCCATCATAGGAAAAATAATTTTTTTTAGGGAATTAAATTTTTATTTTATGTTTTTTTTTTTATAGTGATAATGAAAGACAAGTAACAATCTATGTAGGCCAAAGATTTAGCTCAAAAATTGGTATTTTTTTCTCATGATTTTCTTTAAAGCTCAATTTTTTAGGTTTTTCATGTGATCTCAAGATACAAGATTCCAACCCAACACCTAGGTCAATGGAAAGGTGCCCCCAGTTAGGTATACGATCACTTATTATGGGATAGATGGATTAACTATGTTGTGATAGGTGGATTGGTGGATGTTAGGAGAAGAGATCTCCAAATATTATACTGCAAAGGAATGAGATAGCCTTTACTAGAGGTATTTCTATTATTGATATGACATTAAAAAAAAAAAAAATGGCCTTTTTGGATAAAAGGATGATTCCTAAAGGAAATGGATTGTGAGAATTTGCATTGTCTAAAACATACTTGGATAAGGTTTTCCCCCAACTTTACCAATACCAAAGTACCCAAGATAAGGGGATGGATTAGATAGGATGAAGGATATATGATGAAGTATATGGATAGGATAGTCAAGATCAATATAATGAAGGAAGGATTTATTTGGATGAAATGAGGGATATGTGATGGAATGGACACCTTAGGGGTGGATTAAACTTTTGGACAAGTCAATTTGGATTCCTTTTAGTTTTTTTTATATGTCTTATTTGGATAGGGTTGGTGGAATTTTATAGAGGGGTAGGATCAAGGCATGAAAGGATATTTTGATCTTAACATGGGAGGGGATCACTACCTGGAGTGAAATATGTGGGATCATGATATAGGAGAGGATCATTGGATGGGATGGAAGTGAAAAGGATACCTTGATCATTAGGTGACATGGAAGAGATACTTAAGCCTTGAGATGAAGGTGGATTATGAAGTGGAAGGAAGATATCTAGATCTTGAGATGGAAAGGACTCATTGGAAATTATACTATGATCTTGATTAAGAAAGGGATCATTGGATGTTATTTTTCCCCTACATGTTGTGATTATGCACTAAGGGATTGTATTTTTTAATAGAAGAGATTCCTTCTACTGGATCTATGGTGTAATCATAAGAAACAACAGTGTAATTGGCTCCTTTAGGACTATTATTTTTATTTGAAGGTTCCCATTTTCCATGTTTGTTATAGGATCTTGGAATATCTTGAGATCATCATCAGTTGAAGGTGTATTTTATACACCAACATCACCTTGGTCTATAATATCTTTGATAAGATATTTCAATTTGAAGCAATTAGAAGTCTTATGTCCTTTAATCCTATGGTACTCACAAAATTCATTTTCTTTGCACTAGATGGAGGTTTAATTTCCAGTTCTTGGTTTCTCATTTTAGGTAATATGATAAGTTTAGCTTGGATCAATTTTTGCAAGGTAGACTCAAGAGATTCCCCTAAAGGAGTGTATTTCCTTTTAGGAGCATTATTTTCCCTAGGTGGTCTTCTAATGCCTTGATTGTTTTGAGGATTTTTTGTTGCCAAGTGTAGGCTAAGATGCATATTTTGAACTTTTTTTGCATCTACCACACCATAATTGACAATGTTCTTGATCTTATGAGGTAAATTTGAAAACCACTCAATAGCTTGACCTACTAGAATTCTAGGAAAGAGGGGCATTATATATGTATCATTGTAGGACACCTCAAGATAATTTGTATAAAATTCTCTTATGTGTTCCCTTGGATCACCTTTTCCTTTGTATTTGTCAAATCTAGGTATTTCAAAGTTTTGAGGAAAGGGAATCATGTTCAATGATTTTTTAAAAGGATAGGGGCATAAATCTTCCAATGTATAGCTTTTTTGGTGTGACCCATCCCCATGTTTGTAACCATTTTACTTAACTTTTGAAATTTTTTTCCCAATTCATTTGTAGATGTGGATGGAGGTGCACTTGTGGAAATATATTATTGTTGATGTTGAGGTTGGTATTGATTTAAGGGTATGTGATATTGTTGGGTTGGCTTGGTTGGTTATATTTTGTTGAGGTTGGATTGTTTGGATATATTAGTTTTTTTGGTTGACTTCATTGGTTGTATTGTTGTTGAAGTTAACTTGTGGAATGGGAATATGTTGCATACATGAGATACCCATATTTAAGTGATATTTGGAAAAGTTAGGTGATTGTTCTAGTGGAATTTGATCTTGAAGTGTCTCTTGAAATGTTTTCCATTGAAATTTTGATTTTTTAGGTGGAGGTGGTGGTGAATATGTCAACATAGCAGCCACCTTTTGTAATGATGTTTGAATTGGATTGGGTTGACCTGTTCCTCCCCCAATGTTAGATGTAGAGAAGGTTATGAGATCTTGTGCTTGTTCTTGGATAATGTGAGATGATATTTTAGCACCTTTTCAGAGTAACATTTGAAGGTAATGATTTGGGTTTGTACTAAACATAAGATCCAAAAAATTCATTGCTTTAGGGTCTTTCTAAAATTCTTGTGTCTTCTAATGTTGGCTCTTGATTGAGATATTCATCAATGTAAATGGTCCACAAAGATGATGGGTGTGGGATTTCAGATGCACCATGAGGTAGTTGTTGCAAATATGTTCCTTGAGGTGTTTATTGTGAAGACGTCCCCAATTCATGTTGGGTACCCCTTATGGGTGTTTGCATGTTTGACTCATTTTGACTTGATTCCATGTTTTTATTATATTGAGATATTATAATTTTCATATGCAATATAAGACCTTAGATAAAATAAGATTTACTTTAAAGATTAGACACACACAAAGATATAATAAAAGAGACAATGTCCTAGGCTCAATTTTGAATGGATGTATGCCCCTTAGTTTCAAGTGGAGATGGTCTAAACAATCAATCACATAATACACATTAACAAGCCTACTCAATTGGGTATGGCCAATAAGTTTTGACTAGGCTTTACAAGCCCAACTAGAGGTATCCTCAAGATATACCACAAGGGTACGTGAGGCCTAATCCATAGATGAAACAAAATAATTATAAATTCTCAAGAGGAGAGGGTAACCCACTCTCCACCTTAAATTTTCTAAGGCATAAAGTTCTTATATGATTAGCCTATATTGATAATATTCCACTTCAAAGAGACGTGTCTTTTTATTCACCCCACTCTTTATACTCTGTTGGAACACAAGAGTTGAGGTCATCCCCTAGAGTGATCACTTCTTTAGGTAAGCCCCCTAAAAAATAACAATATCACTTATTTTTGATCCTCAACATCATCTCTAGCTGGGAGAGGAAAGCATACATAAGTAGATATTAGGGATTAAAAGACACTTGTTTATTTTAGAGCCCAAATCCAAATGTGAAAGGTTAATTTTAGCCCAATTTTAATATGAGGAAGACACACCAAGAAAGATTTGATTGAAGCAAAGGAAATAATGTAACTATTAATAACTTTGTAAATTTAAATGTGATAAGGTGATTGGAGTGAATGAACCTGGATTCCATTGCTAATTTTGAAATGCCAATTTGATGAAGAGCTCCAAATTCACTTTCATTTGCAACCCTTTAATTTTTTAATCTCTACACACAAAGACCAACAAACAAACCTAGAAAAGAAAAGAAATATCACATATTTTGATCCTCAAGACCACTCTAATATGAAAGAGGAGAGAATACATAATTGGATCTTGGTATCAAAATAAAATGGTCTATTTTAGATCCCAAACCAAAATGTGAATGGTAAATTTTAAGCCCCAATTTTAAATGTGTGAAAACATGCAAAACAAGATAGTCTAAGGAAAACAATGATAGAAACAAATTCACTCCTTATGATTTTAGAAATTATAATAAATCTCTTGCAAAGATCAGCAAATAATTTTATAATACAATAAATAGATGTTTAGAAAAAGATATGTTCATCACAAGGTTGCAATTTAAATTTTCTTTTATTTTCACCTAGTCAAACTTGATCTTATTATTTTAAAAATGTAAAGAATAAACGTCCATTAAAATTCTGAGGGATTTCCAAAAATGTAAAAGTATCTAAAATATTTTTCAATTTATGCCCTAAAAAGAAGACTTATGGTGAAACCCTAATTTCCAAAGATCTAATGTTTCATCACCATTTTGAGCTTAAAAATTAAAATATAAAGAACAAACCCCTATTTAATTTTTGAGATATTTCCAAAAATATAATTTTTTCTTTTTAAAAAGCATTTATTTGTAACCTTAAAACAATATTTATGAAAAACCATAAAATGACAATAACTCACCAAATATTGATGCCTTAAGTCTGATTTGTTTTTGAATAATTAAGCAGGGAAGGGCCCTAATCCCATGGTTACATAGCCAAAGTAGCAAAAAAGGGAGCAAGTTGGGAAGAACAGCACCAGCCAACACCAAAAAATAACAATAGACAAAAACCATAAACCAAGATGGCTCACAAGTCGAGTATCCAAAATTGTAACCACATAACCATGATAAACTTAATCAAAAATAGAATACCTCTACTAATCTAGCCAATTTTAACATCCTGCAACACAACCCTGAAGGGTAAGAGCCATAATAGATAAGATAATTTAAAAAAAAAAAAAAACAAGAAGAATAACCTACACAAAAAATAGTTGTCAATACAATATATCAACAACATACATGGCCAAGAATGGCCGAATGTACATCCTAGAGGAGAGGACTGATTTACCCTCTAGAGAAAATCTAAAACAGGAGAAAACGGGATAGCTCCAGAAATTTTGCTCCAAAACTTTTGGCGCCGGTGCTCTGAAACTTTCTACTCCATAAATTTTTGTGTTGGTGCTCCAGAACATTCTACTTTGGAGCTTTATGCGCTAGTGCTCCAGAAATTTCTGCTGTAACATCATAGAACACATACAAAAAGCTTTGATGCACTAGAACTTTAGCAACAACAACACAGAGCAACAAACAAAAATTTGTGTTGCACTAGAACTTTAGCAGCAACAAACAGAAAGACGTGTTTCACCAGAACTTTTGCAGACTATTGCATGAAGGAAATACACAGCCAAATCTTTGATTTTGCATGAAAACTTTGGAAAGAAAAACCATAATAATCATCATAGTACAAGCGAGTCTGATACCAACATTGGAACCCATAAGCCAAATATAAAACATCACATTTCTTCTCATTAATTTATATGATTACGTCTTCTCTCTCAAGAGAGTACAATATACATGAAGGAATATACATGAGCACAATGGCATAGCCATGAATAAGATACATCAACTGATAAGATAAGTACAAGAGAGATCAGCTCCAACTAGTGCTCCAATAACCTATACACTGGTCCCCAATGGCGGTGGAAACGCCTCCTTACCATGTGGAATCAAAAGAGACAACCCCACCATGCTTAGAGGTAGTCACAAGTCTCAAATAGAGATAGCAAGGCAAGGGTAATATATGGTCAACACTCACATCAAACATGGAGCAAACACGAAATACAATGCATAAGGCCAATGTCACAACATGGAGATGCTCATCCAATAAAAAGTAAGGTACTACTCATGACTACTAAGGTATGAGGTAGTAAAGTGCAGATTGGATGGAGTGTCATCATGTGTGCACAAAGGGATAGCACCACACAGAATCAATTACACCCCTTATATGGATAAGGAGACTCAATCATGCTCAAATCAACACCCCGCAAACGGATAGGCCTTCTCGAGTGCATCCTTAGCCTATACAAGTGCTCAAGGCCATGCAGAAGGACTCAAATTATCTTATTATTGTTTTACCCCATTTTTTTTCTTTACTTAACACTTGTTTACTATAACTCTGCTACTGGTTCCCCTGGCAGCCACCTGCGGGCCCCGGGCCCATAGAGAGCCACTCCATATGACCACTCTAGTTACCTAGGCCTAAGCTCATCTCATTTAACCAAATGAGGAACCCAAAAAAAATATGAAACAATTAAAAATCCACTAAAAACCATCACTAAAACCTTTTAAAACAGCCAAGCAACCATTGTTGTTAAATCACTTAAACAGTTGATCAAATATGCTAACAAGTAGATCAAATACTTTTCAAAAATTCACCACTAACTTAATAAAAGAAACCAGAAATATAATTATTATTACCTCATTAAATAATCTCGCAAAACCATTTTTAAAACAATTAAAACTACTAAGTGACGGTGGCACAAAACAAGGTTCCAATTGCTGCTCAAACGAATGAGAAAGAGGCATAAAAATTCAAAGTGCCCAGTTATAAAATAAGAGCTTGACCTAGTTCAAATTTTAACGTTTCCAGAAGGATTCCACCTTTGGTTTTTAATTTTATGACCAAAAATAAGGTGTTGTTCAGAAAAACATGGTTTAGCCAAACTAGGCAAAAAACATGAAAAATGAAAGTGCCTGGATTAAAAATCAAACAACGACCCAGTTGAGATATGGGAGTTTCTACATGGAATCCAACTTTATTTTTCATTTGTAACAAGTGGTTAATGAGCAACAAAAAAAAATGTGCTTTACCAACTGGCACAAATTTTGGCCAAAAAAGAAAGTAATCAAAATTCATTTTGGACTCCAACCCAATTGAGATTTGGGTGTTTTCAAGTGAATCTCATAGTTTGATTTGAGTTTAAAGTAAAAGATTTGTACAAATTTAGAAAAGACTCAGACTTTCCCAAAAAATAAATACCATAACCAGGCTGAAAAGAAAACTCAACAACCAAAATGTCATGACAACACCCAGAACAACCAAGACTCCCAAAACATTTAAGCGCACTCATACATACATTTCTAACTCAAATTTTCAAGGAAAACATAGAAGATACCTTAAATATGTCCCCAAGTGTGAAGTGAAGAAATGCTTTGTTAGCAAGGCATGACAAGATTCCAAAATGGAGCAGCAAGACAACAAAGCTATGATGAGCCTCCGGAGCCACTGCCCACAAATTTCTTCTCAAAAATTCTCCATGTTTCTTCCCCAACTCAACTTCCCAAATCATGGGGTTTTCTCCTCCTTCCCAAAACAAATTTTTTCTTCTTCAAAAGATAACTCTCCCAAAAAAAATCTTCCTTTTCTTTTTCTCCCCCTTTTTCCACTCTCAAAACAAAAATATATATCTATCAATGACAAGGCTGCCCATTTTATTTTAACTAAACTCCTCGACACAATAAATGAAATAAAACATTTAATTAAATAAACTATTAAATCTCTCCAAAGTAATTAATTAAAATCACTACAGATACAACATTCTCTATTACACATAAAAACAATAATTTAAATCCAGCATTAAAATACACAAAAGCTCCCCAATAAGATTTAAATAAGACTATAAGAGCTCACAAAAAGGATTAATAAAATCATTTAAAATTACTAAATGGAATATATCATTCCCTCGAATGATCAATAAAAATCACTTAAAACAACATATTTAAAACCTCATGGATATAACCATTCAAATCTCCAATCAATAAAACACTATAAAATACCATATCATAACATCAACAACCAAAATATATAACCACATAAAAAGATTAATGGAAACCATGACAAAATACCTCAACAAGACATACTGGTAAACCACATATGACTGAAAGGTGCTCCAGACATTACTGTTAGGTAACCGAACAATAAGACAACAACACGACAACAATGCACTAACAAGGTACAGTGGGCTAGGGGAGGGGATGTTTGGCCTGTGACTACCTCTAGTAACCACCATTGAGGAATATGAGTATGCTCAGGCCTATGAATCTAGGTGGAGTTGATACTCAGTACCTGCATCACTCCAATCACACGTCAAAGTACATGTGCATATAACATAAATCATATAGTCGAAGCAACATCAATTATCAGGAAGAAGGTCATGATATTGTAAGCCCCTTGGATATGAGTGTTACGACATCATCCCTTTCCTATCCATATCATACAAAATCAATGATAAACGTATATAAATATATAAGCATGTAATCCAGAATAATAACTAATCATGATAACCTTTCCTGCAATCATCAATGTCTAATCTCATTATAACAACATTTAACAGTTAGAATACCAAATCAAAATCAAAATGATATCTTACCCAAGCTGGGGTTAGAGAGGTGTTACATCCTCCCTCCCTAAGATTTTACTTACTCCTAGAAGTCATGCAAAGTCAATATGCAGCCATGTCACACATTAGTACTAAAAATCTATTAATCAACATTAAAATATTGTACTTCATTCCAAAGATGAGAAATATAATATACATCATTCATCATTGAACAAAATAGAAAGGACATCCATTTAACATTCACCTTTCTAAGAATCATTATCGGTATATTGACATATGCCTTACTCGTAAGGTCTCAACATGAAACAAAATAACATGGTTATTCTCGTTAACATCACATGTGCCACAATTCTCAACATAAGCATTTATTTTAACATCCACATTCATTCAAGGATAGGTTTAAGATACACATTGATTTCCACTAAGAATAAGGTAAATAAAATGCATAAGCACCCAATTCTTCCCAAAAAACAATTGTTTGCAACAATATTTGTTTTCCACACACTTCCAATCTCACACATTAGCACATATTTGGCATCATTTTCAACAAAATATAACAATTTACACTTTCTAAAGCACAATAAGCCAACTTTTGAACTTTTCATATGTAACCATATCCAAGATGAAACATGCATTTATACATACATACATACATACTTACATCACTAGGAATCACATCAGAAGGTTGCACAAGGGTCCATCTGGACACTTGGAAGCAACATACTAATCCATGATACATAATTGATGAGGCAAGAGCCAATATCCATCTCACATAATCCATACCTCACACTCAGTGGCTTGATGGTGTTAGGCCACACACATGGTGAGACCATCCAACAAGACCAGAATGATCTATATCTTGTTGAGTAAGGTGGTTAGTCTCCAAGAGATAGTCATCACACATAGGTAGGTAGTGGGTCTAGTTGTATAACAACCTCACATACCCCCATCCTCAAATTTCCCTGCATCTACTTCCTCGTATACACTCAATAGAGTCTGGCTCTCTCATTCTCAATGAGGAATCACATTACAACACAAGACTAGCATTTGACAACAACAAATAGAAAACTAGTTTAGCCACCAAAGATCATAAATAATTATCAAAAAAAGATTCAATTTCAACAATAAAGCAAGAAATGTGGGCAATGTCAACACTAAATCATATGTAACCATGAGGGCTATGTGCAAATAAGATCACAAGGTGTGGCTAAACCATCACAAACAAAATAAATCATTTTTTTCAGTCCTCAAAACCAAAATAAAAGTCATCAATAACCAAGAGAAGATTCACAATCTTCGAAATGACACAATACATAACTATCTGACTAAACTAGCCACCAAACGAAGAAGGAGGGAACAATGTCTGACTATTGCAATAGCCCCTAATGTGGTGCAAAGTGAGCATGCCAACCACATGGCATTAGGTGTACTCCTCAGCTATACCCTACATCGCATCATCACGCGGCATGGACTTGCCAAGTGGCCCACGCACTCCTTGGCTATCCGCATAGAATGTGCACCTTGGCCACATTCCACATCGCGTCTCACTGTGACATGGTCATATGCCAACCAGAGAAGGCACGTATTGGTCGTATTCCACATGGTAGTGTGTCTATGGATCCACAGAAGTAGGCACGTGTAGAACACACCCTGCATAGCAATACCTCATGGAGAAGGCACATGCAATTACTCGTTGTAGTGAAAGGTATACATGGCTAGGACATCCCCATATTCCAATCACCCCAAACACTGTCAAGAGCAACATGAGTGTCCCTCTACAAGTGTACAAGGCCCCATTACACTCATCACACAAGTAGGCTATCATAACACAATCTCATAGTGCTCCTTCACGCGTCTATGCACGTGGCATCGCGTCCTCAAGCTCAACTCGCTCCCATCAACAACACGGTATATATCTAATGCATATATGATTATATCAATATGGGGCTACTTGATCTTCACCTCTTTTACAGACGAGGTTGGATCGTTAATTCCAGCTCAATGCCCTTATAGGTGGCCAAGCAATGCCAACTCAATGTCCCTATAGATGACCAGGCATATACTAAAAAACTAATGTTGTACACCAAATTGTGGGGATTAGGCTAGCACATATGGATCAAGTACCTTGATCCATCATAAGGGGAAGTAGTGAGTACTTTCCTCAGGATTGGTTGAGTTGAGACCTCTCTATGCCAAAATATGCGTATGTTGCACACCCCCCCAAGGAACTTTGTGGCTGCTACTACCCATCACAGATTGAGGGACTAGAGAACCAAAAGAAGAGATTTTACAAAACTAAATTTTGGCTACTCTTAAATATATATAAATTTCAACCACACGTGAGTTGGCCCTCAATCAAGTAACAACCATACAAGCACACATAATGGTATGGTTAGTTCCACACCTCAAATACAACATATTCCCCATGGATGGGTACATAGTCTCACCATCCCATGGGCACACAAAGCAAGTACGGGGTATTCACAACACTCAACATGAGCACTAATACAGGATGTTCACATAACAAGGAGTACCCTTTTCGAATTTCCTCTTACCAAAATAAAACCATTATCCACCTCTAATTATGCAAGGTCAATACAAACTTTCCAAGAACGTGTACTCCCAACATCCATACGATCTTCTCTTTTCAAGATGATAATGTCATTAGACATAATTTTATAATTACAACCTTTATCACATACAATATATCACAATGCTACATGGAGTAAATCAACAATTCCATAATAACTCTCACATTCACATTCACTATTATTAAGTGGTAAATCACCTTACTGCACACATATGTTAACCACATTTATTTCTTGTACACAATACAATATCATTACAATGTTTACTTAAGACAAGGTATGCAACATTATCACTTCAACACACATTTAACATTTTGCATGCAAATGGTTTCACTATTCCCTTTTCTCTAAATTTTACTTAATGCAGAATGATTTTCTATTCAAATTCATACATTTTCCATGATTATGAATGCAACTTGGGAACTTAGGTCCTTTAACCAAGGTTGGTCTAATAAAACAAACCTTCATGAATGTATAAACAATTGCTCATAAGAGACAAGCATACCATGGATTTCAGTACACCACACACTCAAAGATAGGAATCTTCATTAAACCAATGGGAAGAGAGAGATGGAGAGAAAAAGATTTACAATTCTGACACAGGCACAAATGCAAACATGGTTTCATCACACACAATCATTTTCACACAAATGCATCAATCATATGAGAGTATGCAGTAATCTCTATGAATTAACAACATGATCACTCATTTTCTATTACTATATTTATAATTTCAATACAATATAACATGCATAAGTAACTCCAAAACCACATAAGGTCAATCAATAAATCACTTGCACAATGAGGTAAAGTACAAGAAGACATGCACTGGAATTTTTGGATGGTAATGAAAAACATAAAACTCAAGAAGAGAATACACACAATTGGAACTTCTTGGCACCCCCAAGGTCAAACAAGCCTTCCAATAGCATGAACAAAGAAACCAAGCAAGGGTAATTTTAGGCAACACATGTCACCTACAACCCACCAAAAAGATAAGGTCCAACATGCCCACCCGCAACACAAGATAAAGGAAAGTAATCAATCTCAACCTTGGGAGACTCTCAACCAAGGAATCACTACAATCCCACAGGGTAAGGTAAGGCCTAGGAGGCATCATTCCTCCACAACATTAGACAAGGTTGGGAAACTCAACCCTCTAAAATTCCATACTAAGGTGCACAAGGAAAGAGGTCCTATGACTATCTCGCCACAAATAGCACTTGGAACACACACATCAAGCACACTGCAACCACATGGGCTACAACCACACTCAGGGACCACTCAAGGATCACAACCCTTTACACAACGAAAGATACACACATCAAGAAGGAGACCAATCATAACACACTTCTTGATAGGCTCAAGGGTCTAACTAACCCTCACCCAAAAGCATTCCTCAACAGGACATGCAAAGGGCAGAAAATAACGACACTTGTTGTTATCCACCATGCACAACACACCAAGAAGGTATCAACCATAAGTAGGGACCCCAGTGCTGCAACATGGGCTCTACCTCTAACTCTACCTCTAGGTCTACCCCTAGGAGGTATCCTAACGGAAAAAAGGAATACATCAAAATAGATCATCATAAGGACGATCTATACACTATACTAAGGCATGAAAGCTAATCAACAAGACTATGAAAAACAATATAACAAGCTCACGCCACACACGCCAAAAAAAACATAACATAGAAGGCTCAAGTACACCAGAGCTCCCAGTGTGTGAACATGGGCTCTAATACCAAATGTAACATCCCACAATGCAACCTCAAAGGGTAAGAGCCAAAAGAGGACAAGGTAATTTTATTTTATTTTTTTTAAAGAAGAATAACCTACACAAGAAGCAGTTGTCGATATGATATATCAACAACCTACATGGCCAAGCATGGAAAAATGTACATCCTAGACGAGAGGACTGATTTACCCTCCAGAGAAAATTAGAAACAGGAGCAAATAGGATAGCTCCAAAAATTTTGCTCTAGAACATTCTACGCTGGTACTTTGGAACCTTCTGCTCAAAAACTTTCTAAACTGGTGCTCCGAAACTTTATGCTCTAAAAATTTTTGTGCTAGTGCTCCGGAACTTTCTACTGTAACATCATAGAATGCATACAAAAATCTTTGATGCACCAGAACTTTAGCAGCAACAACGCAAAGCAACAAACATAAAGTTGTGTTGCACCAGAACTTTAGCAGCAACAACATAGAGCAACAAACATAAAGTTTTGTTGTGTCAAAACTTTTGCAGACTATTGCATGAAGGAAGTACACAGCCAAAGCTCTAATTTTTCATGAAAAATTTGGAAAGAAAATCCATAATAATCATCATAGTACAAGCAAGTCTGATACCAACACCAGAACAGGTAAGCCAAATATAAAATATCACATTTCTTCTCATTAATTTATATGATTACATTTTCTCTCTCAAGAGAGTACAATATACATAAAGGAATATACACGAGTAAAATGGCATAGCCATGAATAAGATACATCAATTGATAAGTACAAGAGAGATCTGCTTCAACTAGTGCTCCAATAACCTGTACATCGGTCCCCAATGGCGGTGGCAATGCCTCCCTACCATGTGGACTCAAAAGAGACCACCTCATTGTGCTCAGAGGTAGTCATAAGGCCCAAATATAGATAGCAAGGTAAGGGTAATATATGGCCAATAGTCACATCAGACACAGAGAAAACACGAAATGCAATGCATAAGGCCAATGTCACAACATGGAGATGCTCATCTAATAACATGTAAGGTATTAGTCACGACTACTAAGGTACGAGGTACTAGAGTGCAGATCAAATGGAGTGTCATCATGCATGCACGAAGGGGCAGCACCACATGGAATCAGGTACACCCCTCATATGGATGAGGAGACTCAATATGCCCAAATCGACACCCCATAGATCGATAACTCAACGCCCCGCAGACGGATAGGCCTTCTCGAGTGCATCCTTAGCCTTTACAAGTGCTCAGGGACATGCACAAGGACTCATTATCTTATTAGTGTTTTACCCCATTTCTTTTTTTTTAGTTAACACTTGTTTACTATAACTTTTCTACTAGTTCCCCCAGCAGCCATCTGCAAGCCCCGGGCCTATAGAGAGCCACTCCATAAGACCACTCTAGTTACCCAGACCTAAGCTCATCTCGTTTAACCAAATGAGGAACCCAAAGAAAATATGAAACAATGAAAAATCCACTAAAAAACATCACTAAAACCTTTTAAAATAGCCAAGCAACCATTGTTGTTAAATCACTTAAACAGTTGTTCACATACGTTAACAAGTAGATCAAATACCTTCAAACATTCACCATTAACTTAATAAAAGAAACCAAACACATAATCAGTATTACCTCATTAAATAATCTCATAAAACCACTTTCAAAACAATTAAAACTACTAAGTGATGGTGGCACAAAACAAGGTTCTAGTTGCTACTCAAACGAATGAGAAAGAGGCATAAAAATTTCATAAAAATTCAATGTGCCCAGATATAAAATCAGAGTTTGACCCAGTTCAAATTTTGATGTTTCCAAAAGGATTCCACCTTTGGTTTTTAATTTTATGACCAAAAATAAGGTGTTGTTCAAAAAAACATGTTTTAGCCAAGTAGGGCAAAAAACGTGAAAAATGAAAGTGCCTGGATTAAAAATCAAACAATAACCCAGTTGAGATATGGGAGTTTCTATATGGAATCCAAATTTATTTTTCATTTGTAACAAGTGGTTAATGAGCAGCAAAAAAAAATGTGTTTTACCAACTGGCACAAATTTTGGCCAAAAAAGAAAGTAATCAAAATTCATTTTGGACTCCAACCCAATTGAGATTTGGGCGTTTTCATGTGAATCTCATAGTTTGATTTGAGTTTAAACTAAAATATTTGTACAAATTTACAAAAGACTCATAATTTCCCTAAAAATAAATACCATAACCAGGCTCAAAAGAAAACTCAACAACCAAAATGTCATGACAACACCCAAAACAATCAAGACTCCCAAAACATTTAAGCACACTCATACATACATTTCTAACTCAAATTTTAAAGGAAAACATAGAAGAATACCTTAAATTTGTCCCTAAGTGTGAAGTGAAGAAATGCTTTGTTAGCAAGGCACGACAAGATTACAAAACGGAGCAGCAAGACAACAAAGCTATGTTGAGCCTCCAGAGCCACTACCCACAAATTTCTTCTCAGAAATTCTCTCTCCATGTTTCTTCCCCAACTTAGCTGCCCAAATGGTGGGGTTTTCCCCTCCTTCCCAAAACAAAAAAAAAAATCTCCAAAAAGATAACTCTCCCAAAAAAATCTTCCTTTTCTTTTTCTCCCCCTTTTTCCACTCTCAAAACAAAAATATATATCTATCAATGACAAGGCTGCCCATTTTCTTTTAACTAAACTTCTCAACACAATAAATGAAATAAAACATTTAATTAAATAAACTATTAAAGCTCTCTAAAACAATTAATTAAAATCACTAAATATACAACATTCTCTATTATATATAAAAACAATAATTTAAATCCAACATTAAAATACACACAAGCTCCCCAATAAGATTTAATAAATAAGACTATAAGAGCTCACAAAAAGGATTAATAAAATTTTTTAAAATTACTAAAAGGAATATATCATTCCCTCGAATGATCAATAAAAATCACTTAAAATAACATATTTAAAACCTCATGGATATAACCATTCAAATCTCCAATCAATAAAACAATATAAAATACCATATCATAACACCAACAACCAAAATATATAACCACATAAAAAGATTAATGGAAACCATGACAAAATACCTCAACAAGACATACTGGTAAACCACATATGACTGAAAGGTGCTTCGGAGGTTACCGTTAGGTAACCGAATAATTAGACAACAACATGACAACACTGCACTAACAAGGTACAGTGGGCTAGGGTAGGGGACGTTTGGCTTGCGACTACCTCCAGTAACCACCATCAGAGAATACAAGTATGCTCAGGCCTATGGATCTAGGCAGAGTCGATACTTAGTACCTACATCACTCCAATTACACATCAAAGTGCATGTGCATATAACATATATCATATAGTCGAATCAACATCAATCATTGGGAAGAGGGTCATGATATCATGAGCCTCTTGAATACAAGTGTTAAGACATCATCCCTTTCATTTCCATAATCATACAAAATCAATGATAACAGTATATAAACATATAAGCATGTAATCTAGAATAATAACTAATCATGATAACCTTTCCCATAATCATCAATGTCTAATCTCATTATAACAACATTTAACAGTTAGAATACCAAATCAAAATCAGAATACTATCTTACCCAGGATAGGGTTAGAGAGGTGTTACACTAATAATACACAAACCATTTATAAGGTCAACCAAAGTCCAATAAAAGCTTAACCATAACAAAGCTATAATATAATAGTAGTCTGGGATTATAAAGTAGAGCAGCCATAAACAACAAAAAGAAACAATTCCATTACTTGGTATTGGCTATCAGGTTCCAGTACTCACCAATTTGGGAGACAAAATCCCTACAATCAGGTC
Source organism: Sequoia sempervirens (assembly GCA_007258455.2). Taxonomy (NCBI): domain Eukaryota; kingdom Viridiplantae; phylum Streptophyta; class Pinopsida; order Cupressales; family Cupressaceae; genus Sequoia; species Sequoia sempervirens. The sequence continues at coordinate 552,446,842 of VDFB02058242.1, forward strand.
ATTCTTCTTCTTCTTGGTCCTTTTCTTCGCTCTTCCCCATCTTCTTGAGCATTTTCTTTATCTTAGTTTTACTTGAAATAGCACCCACCATGGCCCTATGCATGAGACTATTGGTTACCCTCATCAATGTGATGATAACTTTCTCCATGTCATCCATTTGGACCTTCATATAAGTAATCTTTCTTTTAAGAAAATCAGTGTTAGAATCCTCAAAAGAGTTAGTGGTCATGGCATTGTTCTCAATTTTAGTAGCTTTCAACATATCGCCCCTTTTCTCCTCTTCTCTTCCAGTTTCTTCCTCATCATTATTTTCTTTATCCTCCTCCATTTCTTCCTCTCCCATATCATACACAATCTCTTCAAAATCCATGTCCTCACTGTCATCATCCACTTGTGGCTCAAATTCTTCAACCTCCAATTGCTCCTCATCTTGGACAATGGCCTTTTGTTTACCCTTTTTTTCCTAAGAGGAAACCTTTGCAAGATGCGTCAATCTTCGACCTCCACTAAATCGACCCGACTTCCCTTCCTCCAAAAAATCCCTTTGTCTTCATTTATTGTAATGACAACACTTTATGTTTTTAGGTCATTTTTTAGATTCTTGGCCCTTAGAGGTTCAAGGAGCAGTGGCGAGTGTTTTCACTTCTCCAAGGTGGCCTTAACCAATTCAAGCTCAAGCAAATTTTTAACAAGAGCCTTCTTACCCACAAGGGTCGAGGGAATGGAACTTTTAGTAGTGGAGGTAGATACATTAACAGGGGGATTCACCTTGTGGGTAATAATTTGGGGCAAAGGCCTAGGGTTAGGCTCTGGAATGGGATTAGCAGTAGCAAGGCGTTCTTCATCCTCCCCTACATTTTGATTCGGGATATCTAGTCTACCATCCAAAGGATTTTCGTGGGGGTTTAGAGCTAGGGCATGTTTATAGAGAGCAAGCATGGGGCCTTGGTGCAGAGGGGGGTTCGCAACATTTTCTATATTTTGTTGCAATGAGGAAAGTAGGTAAAAAGGTAGGTCTATGTGTTCATTGTGATGAATGCGGTTAAGCAAAGGAAAGTGATAAGCATGGATGGTCATGTATCTACCCTCTAATGTAAAATATCTCATAATGAACATACTAACCAGAGCAAAAGGTGACGTATGTTCGAGCCGTGTGTACCGATTCTAAAATCATGTGAGTTTATCACTATCATGGAGGATATAATCTACAAACACTTGGTAGTTAGCTCCACTCTTCTTAACAACCTTTATTCTCTAGTTCTCCAAACCCATCGCCTTAATAATGAGCTGAGATGTAACCTAAAATTTCACTGTCTAATAGCCACTTGCCCCTTCCTCCAATAGTTAGTGAATTTTTTCGTAAGACTCTCATTATACCCTTTCATTGCCTCAAAAAATGAAACCATTCCCACTCTACTAAATAGCCTCCAAAGATCAGTATTTTTCTTGAGAGCCGAGCAATTTGGAGGTTCAATTTATTTTCTAGGCCCTCCCATTTTAGAACAATGTAAACTTTTTGAGTTATTCTTATTCAAACCTTTCCTCATACCACCACAACACCCAGACACCCAACTAATCTTACAAAGAAAACAATAGCTAATGTTTTGATGATAAACTCTTTTAGAGATGAAATTCAAGAACTTTCTTAAAGAAGTAACCTTTAACACATTTCCCCAGGTAGAAAAATCATAATTTCCTTTACAAATGATAAATGAGTTTAGATTTTTCATAGCAAGCCTATCTTCGATGAAGAGGTGAGATTTGACATTAAGAACTTTGATACACTGAGATTTGATGCAAGCCTTAGCATTGAAATAAGCCATGATTCTTGGTATTCTTGGGAATGATATAAAAATTAAATTTCTCACTTGGGGATATCTTCTTACTCCTTGTCATACCAAGATTTCCATCATTAATATAAGAGCCCTTTTTATCACGAGATCACATATTCCCCCTATACTGATCCCTTATACCAACTTTATAAGTTATAAACATTGACATATTTATCTTTGAGCACTTTGTATTTCATTCTCGAAGGTAACTGGTTGTACTCCCATTGGGCCCACATGTTACACTTGAGTGCCTCAGTGGTCACACAATCAACAGAGATATTACCTTCCTTGAACACATGTTGGATATGGCAGTGAGTGAATAATTTCATTAGGACCTTGCAATTATCAATAATGTCTTTTAGTTCCCAAGGAACCACAACACCACCTTTCAAGATGTCAACTATTAATTTGGAGTCTCCTTCCAATATGACCTTTTGAAAACCAAAGTCTCTAAGCGTCTCTATTCATCCCCACACTACCATTGCCTCGGCTTTGTTGTTGGTATAGATACCTATTTTTTTCCCATATCCCACTATACAATCTCCAAGGTAGTTTCTCGACAAACCTCCCACCCCTGCAATGCTAGGATTACCTTTTGAGAAACCATTGAAGTTGCATTTGATACATTCCCTCTCAGGAGGATTCTACACAGTTGACTTCCTAGCAGAAAGCATGGACCATTTGAGATTGATAAGGTCCTTCTTTATTCCTCATATCTGCTTGATTCTCAATTCTTTATAGGTCGGCCAGAATTTTGAGTAGATGTACCCTCCAACTTCCACATTTTCCTATATTTGGGCCTTTATAGACATACATAGATCATAGTTGTTTCTCTTGGCTTCCCTGAAAATCCTATTATTCCTTTCCTTCCAGAGTCCCCATGTTATGAAAGGGGCGGCTTGATTCCAGAGATCCATTATAATCTTATGGGAGTAAGGACAATTAGACCAGCTTTCAACAAATGACTTCATAGTAGGGGGAACACCCAATCCATGAGTAGAAAAGGGAGGAAAAAAGACCATACTTCTCGAGAGTATTGATAGTGGAATAATAAATACATAATAGACTCTTCTTCCTACTTCCAAAGGATACATCTATTAACTAAATAAAACTTGCTCCTTACAAGATTATCAATAGTCAAGATTTTGTCATGCGATGCTGCCCATCAGCAATAGTTAACTTTCAAAGTAAGGTTTTTTATCCACACCTTGTCCCAATGAAGGTCTCTGCAATCAGTAAGAGGTTTCTCCAGTTCCTTGTAAGCATTTTTTACTAAGAAGCAATTGGAGGGGTTCTTAATCCACAACCATTCATCTTTCCTATCTTTAGAGAACCAAGTCACCTCCCTAATGAGGCTATGTAGCCTTTTCACCACTTGCTCCCAATTAAGTTTTCTTTGACCTCTCAAGTTGGAACTCCTAAGCAATATATTAAATTCCTTCCATTTTAGTTCATCAGTCTCCCAATTGATGTACTCAACCACCTTTTTTCCACAAATTTTGCTCAAAATCTATTTAAGGGGATTGAAACCATCTAAGGAAGAGAGAGGGGGTTCAACGACCCAAGGTTCCTTCCATAAATTAGTTTCCTTCCCATTTCCAATATGCTTTCTCACACCTAATTTTAGCACACTTTTTATTTTTATAAGATGGTTCCAAAAAATGGATCCATAAATCAAATAAGAGAAAGTAAGGAAACAACCAGGATCTATGTTCTTAAGATTATTTTCTTGGAATATCTTTACCCAATCCTTAGTCCCTTCCAAGAAACTCCATCCCATCTTGGTAGTGAGGGATTTATTGAAGAGTTTAATTTTCCTTATCCCCAATCCTCCATCATTTTTAGGGGTACACACTTTCTCCCAACCAACCAAAGCCAATCTGGTTTTCTCTTCCATTCCAAATCACATGAATCCTCTTTGTATTTGTTCTATTTTTTCCCCAATGAAGGAAAACAATTTAAAGAGAGAAAAATAGCAGACATGGATGTTCTAAAGAGAAGCTTTTAGCAATTGTATCTTCCCCACTATGCTTAGAAGTTTACCTTTCCAACATGTCAGCTTTTGTTGGACTCTTTCAATTAAGTGATTCCAATAATTATTATCTATTTTTCTTGGTATTAGAGGGAGCCCAAGATAAGCAGCGGGCAGAATAGCTTCTTGGTAGCCCAAGATCTGCACCACTCTTTCTTTCACTATTTGATCAACATTGAAGAAGTATATCTTAATCTTATCATAATTGATATGCTGACTAGAGGAAGAAGCATATTCATTTAAAATAGATTTCCATTGGTTGGATTCACCAACTGAGGCTTCTCCAAACAATATAGTATCATCAACAAACTATTGAGAGAGTTAGGTAGGAGAGATGAAGTAGCTTTAGCTCCTCACAGGACTTTAGAATCAATGAGCTTTTGACTATTCCTTCCAAGGACCTCAACTACAATTATGAACAGATAGGGGAGAGGGGTTCTCCTTGTCTAAGACTATGGCCACATGAGAATAAACCTTGGGGGACTCCATTCACAATAATCAAGCACATAGGGGTGGTAACACATGCAATGAGCAACTTGAGGAATCTACCATCAAACCCAAAAAAATTGAGAACAACAAAGAGAAATAGCCAAGAGACTCTATTATAAGCCTTTGAAATGTCAATTTGCAAGGCCATCCCCAAGTTTTTAATTAGGCCCATTGAGTGAAGAATTTCATGGGTGGTAATAACAACATCTAAGATTTTTCTTCCTTGGACAAATTCTTTCTAGTTTGGGGCTATCATTTTTCTTAACACAGCTTTTAGTCTAAGCATAATTATCTTTGAAAAAAATTTATTCACTGTGTTACAGAGACTAATGGATCTAAAGTCTTTTATAGATGAGGCATCTTCCTCCTTGGGGATAAGGGCTATGAAGATTGCATTCATTTGATTAAGAAGCCTTCTAGATCTAAAAAAATCTCTAGCAGCATTTAACAAGTTAGTATTTACAATATCCGAGTATATCTAAAAAAAGGCCAAAGGGAACCCATCAAGCCCTGGGGCTTTGTAATCCCCAAAGGAAAAAATTCCCTATTTAACCTCCTAGATAAAGACAACATTAGTCATATCCTTATGATCTTGCTCAATAATAACTTTAGGAATCACTTCAAGAATATCATCAAATACCTAGTTTGCATCCCATAGAACATTCTAGGAGTAGAATTTCACAGATTCCTCAGCTATTTCTCTTTCAATAGTCATCATTGTGTCATCTTCTTTCTTAAGCATTCTTATCTTGTTCTTACTTTTGTGTTTCATAGTGGATTGGTGGAAGAATTTGGAGTTTTAGTCTCCTTCAATAAGCCATTGGATCTAAGATTTTTGCTTCTAGAAAATATCTACCTGTTTGTTGACCTTAAACCATTGAGATCTCAAATTACGTTCATGAGTACAAATCTCTTCGTACACTAGGCCAGCATCCATTTTATCATGCACTTCCTTTAAGTTGCACCCCAAGAATTTTTTAGTTTCAAAGATGTTACCAAAGGTTAATTTATTCCATCCTTTCACTCTTTCCTTAATTCTTCTTAGCTTTTCCACTAGGCAAAACATGGGGGTACCCTCCATAGGTTCAACCCACCAATTTTTAATTAGGGTAGAAAATTCAAGATGGAGAGTCCACATTAATTCAAATTTGAAGGGGAAAGGACCTTTTTATGATCAAAATTTCTCTTGAGCAAGATGGCATTATGATCTAAACCAGATCTTGGGAGGGAAGAGAGTGAGAGATGTTGAGAGATATTTTGAGTTGAAGAGATAAGAAACCTATCAAGCTTAACTTGAATCAGTTGATTTCCAATCCTTCTACTAGACCATGTAAATTTGGAACCCAATAGAGGAACATCAAATAGCCTAGCAGAATTTAAAAACTAGTCAATTCCATCATACTTTTAGTATAATCATCCAGCCCCCCAACTTCTCTGAGATTAAAGAGGAGAGCTAAAGTCACCTCCTAGCATCCAATAATCATCTGGTCTACTTTTTATGACATCATTCATAAAATCTCATAACTGTAGTCTATCCCTACTAAAGTTGGGGCATAAATATTGATTAAATTCCATTTCTCTAGAAAAGATAAATCTTCCAAAGACATTATTAGGTTGTTCTTTGGACAAAAAATCCCAAATTCCCATTAAATTTCAAAGGATTCCATAGAGTGACTATTCCCCCCGAGGCCCCCTTAGCCTCACTCAAAAAGTAATTCGCACTAGGCCATATTTTCAAAATAACCTTGTCAAAGGTCTCTTTCTTCATTTTAGTTTCTTGAAGGAGTGGAACATCCACTTTGTTATCCAGAATGTACGTTTTGACCAAAAATTATTTATAAGGGCTATTCAGGCCCCTTATATTCTAGGAGAGAATCTTCATTATCAGAACAAAACTGTTACAGAAACACCAGGAGGCCATTAGGAGAACAACCAACATTACTTCTTTTTGGACTTTGAACCCATGATCGAGTCCAAAATTTTTTGTCTACCAGAAGCCACATCCCACACTGTATCTTTATTCCTTAATTCCTTTTGGGAAGGTCTCCCAACCTTATTCCTCCACCAACATCCAATTTCTTTTTCTTTTTTGAATTATTTGAGGCTTGTAACCATTCTTCCTCTTCTTCTCTTTCATAGGGATGAGGGGCAAAGCTCAAAATAGCTAGAGAGTCACTCAGGTTTCCACCCTCCTTTTGAGATAGAAACAAAATATCCCCCAAGGATGGAGGATTTCAAGACATAATAGTAGGAATTTCCCCTTCCTCCTTCCCTACCACTTCATTAGCACCAAGATTAGGCTTATCTTGAGCTAGTTCATTGCCCCCCCATGGTTCCTTTCTAGCTCTTCATTTGATTTTTCTTTAAGAGTCTCCTCATCTGCCTTTGGTTGCATACCTTGCTTCAATATCAAGATTGGGATTCCTTCTCCTGAGGCTACTTCACTAATTTCCTTACTGTCCAAGACTCTAGAGACAGCAAGAGGCTTGTGACAAGCAGCCTCCCTATCTAAGGAAAATGTGTCATTCCCTAGGGGGATTCTTTAGGACAACAGATCCCTTCTAGACATAGACATCCTTATAAGGGGGTACAGTAGAATCAACCTTAGAATCCTTAATCACCGGCTCTATTAGGGATTTCATATCTTCATTAGGCACATCTTCAATCCTTTCATTACATGAATCTATAAGGTGGCCAAATTTCTCGCAGAACTCTCTTGCATTTTTGTACTCAAGAGGTTGGGACTAGTTACCAAACTTTGACTTAAGGAGAACTAAGGTTGGCAGAACCATGTTAATGGAAACATTAGCACAAATCCGAACATAAACTAACCTTGACTTTTCTTGTGTCATCTTTTCAACCGCTAGGAGGCTTCCAAAAGAATTGGAAATCCCTTTTAGGATGCCCAACTCCCAAAACTCTAGAGGTGGCCCTAGAAGTTGTACCCATGTAGGAGCCATAGTACCCAATTCCGTGGAAGGGTCAAATCTCAGCTTCCATTTACACAAAGAGAGGAAATTCTTGAAGCCAACATCAAAAGCCTAGGGTTCACCTATTAAAACCTTTAACATATCTTCATAAACCACAAAGGAAAAGAGGAAGATACCTTTGGGAATTTCACTAATAGAGACACTTCCTTTTACATTCCAAACAGAAGAATCCCAAAGTCATACCTATTCAATATTTAGCTGATACGCCAAAAATTTTCCAACTAATGATAACTTGAGGTTTTTCATTGCCTTCATCATCAACACTTTAGGGACATCAACCTCCCAACCAGCAACTAAGCAAGAAGCAGACTTTGTGTTCAGTTTTACAATAGTTGGTGAGCTGAAACCCACCAGTTTATCCACAAAAGAGGTCGGTTCTTCTTCAAAGAAGAAAGAGTCTAAACCAAAAGATGGGGACAAAGGAATCTTTCTAGAAGTACCAATTGTCCTTCCCATAGGAGAAGGGACAGAGGTACATGAAGAGGAACCAACAAGAGGAATAACAACATTGGAAGCTACTAAAGTAGACACAACACTAGACAAAGGGACAACATCCTTAAAATGGGGAGCCTTCCTGGGCCCCCCGCTCGATCGGCCCATCAGTTAGTCAAGTCAAAGCAGAAACAAAGGAATTCAAAAAAAAAAGCAAGGGCAGAAAATTTGTAGAGTGTAAGAGCTTGTTAGAACACGACAATCTATTGAGAGGGGGGGTGAATCAGTAGATACTAAAATTTTAACCCTTTAAAATTTTGAGCAAACTGACATCAAGACTCTTAGTGTGTAGATTGAAATATGAATTACAAAACATAAAAAATCACACAAACAAACATCACATAACACACAGTATATGTGGAAAACCCAAGAAGATGGGAAAAACCACGATGAGAAAATGTTGCTAGGAGAAAAATTGTCCTAATCTAGCCTCACAAAGAAACCTTTTGTTACAATTTTAAGGGCATCAACCCCAAGAAGACACCAATCCCTTGAACTGAGCACCAACTTAGTTATTTGATGGCACCAACCTATCATATTTACAACACAAAATATGATTACAATTTGTTCCTAAGGAACTCAAATCAATGCTACAGCTTACTCTACAACTACTCAACTCTATGTTGCTACCACAACAACTCTCTTCTCTGCTCTACACCCCACTGGTTTGGCTCTATTCTTCACTTTCTTCTTTACTGCATTCTTGGTCCACCTCAATGCACCATCATACCCCTTCTGCAGCTCTCCCTTTCTTTTCAATGTATTCTTTGTTTGCCTCTGGAGCTCAAAATCACTTCTACACTGTACACACTCCTCTACACACAATTGCACACTCAGACAAATGTTCTCAAGTGTTTTTGTATAGTTACAAACCAATGATGATTTCCTTGGGATTCTTTATCACCTCCAGATCTTTTGTTAGAGTTCAAGGTATCTTCTTCTCTATCATACATCTGCATTGAGCCACACAACATTAAATTCCTTGTGCAGAGAACTTTCCTTCATTCTCTCTCTATCAAACCCTAGAATTGGATATGCAATTAATGCTTCCTTCTAAAAATTTGATTTGATCTCGATCCTTGCTTCTATAGCCATCTGTACCACCTCTTTGTGCATCAAATCTCATTACAACTATCATTGTTGCAGGTAGATCATTTAATTCTTTCTCCCATGTCAGTTTGCAAGAAAAAACATTGTTTACATGAAGTTAGCCATTACCGTTCTTCACTTTTAAATATGAACCATTGATCTCCTACCTTCAACCCACAATCTAGCATCCATCGTTCATCACCTCATCTTTTATTCTTGCACCATAGATTTCTCTCCCTTAGGAACCAATGCCATCGTGTATTGTTGATTTGCTATGAGCACCACCATTCATTTTTGTGATGTATCAAGACACATCAATCACCATTGGATCAATTTCCATTCAATATATGCCATCCCCTGCTATCCCACTAGTACTAATAGCAGGCCCACTAAATCTCCACAGAATAGCAAGCAAGTGTCATGTGTCTTAAGGATGTGTAAGCACAATGCGTTAACACCCAGTGATGCAATAATATTCTAACACCTATTCCTACTAACATCACCATCCACCTACACATGGTCCCACCTATGATTTCTCTACTATCACTATATCGAGGGGACCTCATAATAGCTCATACTGAAAACACATTGTCACTCTGATATTTTCATCAATGTGTTAGTTATCGCAGTACCAAACACAACCATTGTACTATAGACCCCTTCACCTATGTATTGCGGGGTTGCGGGTTAAGACACCTCACATTGCAATACCACTAGCCACATGATCAACTTGTTGCGGGTTGGCAGGTAGTTGCGGGATGGAAATTTTTACTGTAGTACCACAAGGCACTCTCCTTAGACTTCGCGGGCTAGTAGGGAGGCTGCTACACCGCAAGCACCTAGTCATGTCTTATATAGTATGGAGGCTAAGCTTCTCAATGTTGGAATCTCCTCAACACTTGCACACCAGCCTCAAACACATCAATGACATTTGCTCTTTTAAAACTTTTGACATCAATGACAACATTTTCCAACAATCTCCCTTTTGTCATTGATTGTAAAACCAAATGCTCAACCACATAGCTCAAAATATGATTGGTCAACTGTAACATCATCTTCCAAATCAACATCTGAGCATCTGGTCTATATTCCCCCTGGCTCAACTACTTGAGCATTTGCACACTTTTTCCAATGCTCCAACTTTGAGCATTTTCTCTATTTTCTCCCCCTTTGGCATTAATGGAAAAGGGCATACTCCCCCTAAGAATTTTCTCCCCCTTTGACAAACAATACAAAGAGAAAGAGAAGATTATGAAATCTGCAACCATCAATTCATTAGAAATTTGTAAAACAAGTTTCCATGACTTGATCACACTGTCCTTGTCTAGGGATAAAGAAATAATCAATGAATCTCCCCCTGGATGCATTCCCTACCACTAATTCTTAGTGATATGATGTGGGAGAAACTACTCCCAATTTCTACCTCAAGTATTCAAACTGCTCAGTAGGAAGACGCTTGGTGAAAATGTCAGCCACTTGTTCCTTTGTGGGAATATACCCCATGCTAACTTCCTTGTCTACAACCTTATCTCTAATGAAGTGATACTTTATTGATATATGCTTGGTTCTATAGTGCATCACTGGATTCCTTGATATGTTCATGGAACTTGAATTATCACAAACAATAGAAATAGGTTCTTTGTACTCCACCTTGATGTCCTTAAGTGATTGCTTAATCCATAGGACTTGAGTACAACATGTTGTTGCAACCACATACTCTGCTTTTGTAGTGGATAGGGTGACTGATTCTTGCTTCTTGCTCATCCAGGAAACTAATTTGTTTCCCAAGAAGAATGCTCCACCACTGGTGCTTTTCTTTTCATCTACACTTCCTGCCCAATCAACATCTATATATGTTGTTAAGGAAAAATCCACACTCTTGGGATACCACAATCCATAGTCAATAGTACTTTTGATGTATCAAAAAATTATTTTCACAACGTTGAAATGAGACTCTTTAGGAGTAGCTTGAAACCTTGCCACTAAACAAACTGCTTGCATAATATCTAGTCTTGATGCAGTTAAGTATAGCAAGCTTCCAATCATTGACCTATACATTGTCTAATCTGCCTCTAGTGATTCATTTGATTTACTTAATTTGTAGCCAATATCATGGGGGTACCAACTAGTCTACTATCTTCCATTCCAAACTTCTTAACCATTTCTTTAGCATATTTAGTTTGAGATATGAATATCCCATTGTCTATTTGTACAATTTGTAAGCCAAGGAAAAATGATAACTATACTAACATTGACATCTCAAATTCATCTTGCATATGTGTAGCACATTTTTTCATTGCTACCACTAAAAATGACACCGTCTACATATACAACAACAATAATCATGTGTGCACCTTCTAATTTGAAGTACAGATTACTGTCTGCACATCCCTTTTTGAATCCTTTTTGTTTCAAGTATTGGTCTAACCTGGAGTACCATGCCCTTGGTGCTTTCTTGAGACCATACAATGCTTTCCTTAATCTGCACACATAATCATTATCTTCTGATAGCTAAAAACCTTCTGGTTGTTCTGTGTAGACTTCCCCTTCTAGGTTTCCATTCAAGAATGCAGATTCGACATCCATCCGATATACTTTGAATCCCTTGTAAACTGAAAAACCAAGAAACATTTTTATTGCTTCTAATCTTTCTACAGGTGCAAATGTTTCTTCAAATTCAATCCCTTCAACTTATGCATACCCCTTGCACACTAATCTTTCCTTATTTATTACTATAGTTCCATCTTCATTTAGTTTGTTTCTAAATACCCATTTTGTGCCAATAACATTTTTGCTTGGGGGTCTAGGAACCAATTTCCATGTTTTATTCTTCTCAATATGATTTAACTCTTCCCCCATGGCCTTTATCCAACCCCCATCCTTACTAGCTTCAGAGAATATTTTTGGCTCAATTTGTGACAGGAGAGCACAATTTACTTGTTTCATATTCTTTGCAAGTTTTCTCTTGGTCAGAACTCCATTTTTATCACCTTTTATTTGATCTACTAGATGATCCTTTTGCACATACTTTGCAGGTTCTCTTTCATTCTTTGGTTCACATACCTCTTCCTCATTTTCTTCATCAACTACAACCTCTTCTTCATCTTATGATTCAATTTCAAGGTTGGCTCTGATGGGCTTAATCTAATTTAAATCCTCATCAATCTTGACATTGATGCTTTCCACCATCTTGTGCATCCTCTTGTTGTAACATTTGTAAGGATTTATTTGGGTGGAGTATCCTAAGAATATTCCTTCATTATACCTTGAATCAAAGCTCCGCAAAATTTCATCTTCTCTCTTTATGTAGCATTTGCTACCAAAAACTTTGAAATAATTGACAAATGCAGGTTTACCATACCATAGTTCATATGGAGTCTTGCCACTGTTTGCTCTTATAAGGGCTCTGTTTTGAATGTATATTGCAGTGTGAACTACTTCTTTCCAAAAGGTATCTATCAACTTGGCCTCACTTAACATTGCTCTTTCCATATCCTTAACTATTTTGTTTCTTCTTTCTACAACTCCATTTTGTTGTGGAGTTCTTGGTGCAGAATATTGCCTCTTAATTCCATGATCTTCACAATACTTATTGAACTCACTTGATGTGAATTCTCCTCCTCTATCTGATCTTAAGCACTTGATTCTCCTACCGATTTCCTTCTTAACCAGCTTCTTGAAAATCTTAAACTTTTTGAATGCCTCGGCCTTCTCTTTTAGAAATGTAATTCATGCCATTCTAGTATAATCATCCATTAGCAGCATGAAATACCTTTCACCTTGCAACCCTCTAGTCCTCATGGGACCACATAGATCTATATGAACTATTTGCAAGGGTTTTGTGGTCGAATAATCCTTTGTTGGAAACTTGACCCTTGTTTGCTTTCCTTTCTAGCATCCTTTGTAAGTAGTGTTTGTGGGCTTGGTTATTTTTGGTAGGTTTCTTACTATCCCTCTTGAACTTATTTTTACAATATTTTCAAAATTGACATGTCCCAATCTTCTATGCCACAACCAAATCTCGTCTACTTGACTTATCAGATAGTTTTGGCCTTTTACTTCACAAAGGTTGTAGAGACTACTATCATTCCTAACTCCTTATGCAATTGTCTTACCATTCTTTCTTATCTTGCAACCTTCAGAGTTAAACGTAACTTTATAACCATTATCACACATCTAGCTACTAACACTCTCAAGGTTATGCTTTAATCCTTCAACATAAAGGACATATTTTGTCTTATTCTTTCCATCTAGGCTCAAAATTCCTTTACCAAAAATCTTTACAGTAGTATAATCACCTAAGCTTATTGATCCTTCTTTACACTTTTTGAGCTCAATGAATTTTCTTTTATCTCCAGTCATATGCTTGGAGAAACCACTATCAATTACCCACAAACTTTGTTTATTTACATGTAGTGCAGTTTGGGAAATCATAGATTAAGTAGAACTCTGCTCTTTTTCTTGCCATATTTTCTTAGTTTTCTTTTCAAACTTCTCCCCCTCTTCCTTAGGAACCTTAAATTCCTTTTCCATTTTTGGGTTTGTGTTCTTCTTCTCAGATTGAACATTTGGTCTTATAAACTTTTTTCTACAGTTTCTAGCTATATGACCAAAGTTATTACAATTATAATAGATTACATTCATATCAACTAAGGGAGCAAATGGATTTTTGCTTACATAATTTGTACTCCCCTTAGGAATGACTCTACATTCTCTAGCCCTATGACCAAACTAATTAAATGTATAACAATATCCATGAAAGTATGAAGAATACCTAGTCATAGTGTTTCCTTGAGTAGGTTGAGGTGGTCTTCTTTGTCTTGGCCTCCTTGGATCATGTACTCTTGTAAAACCATCAACATCTGTTCTTGTCATGTTCTGCTTCCTCCTTTGTTGATCATGGACTGATTCATTATTCTTCTTGTCTGCCACTGGCTTATTTATTTCATCTTATTTCTTCAACTTAGTAGAATTCTTCTCCTCTCCATCAGCAACTTCCCCTCTCCATCAGCAACTTCCTTACATGATTTTTCATCATCTAAGCTTGACTTTTCTTCTGCTCTAAACCTTTCATAGAGTTTTTCAGACTCGTTGACAAAGGAATTCTTCCCTTTTTCCAACCCTAAACTATATTTCTCTTTATTGGAGGGATTTTGAGTGCTCAATAGCTCATCCAAAATTTCTAATCCGCCTTTTAGCTTCAATCCTTTTTTGACTTTCTCTCTAGCTTTCTCCAAATCCTTTCTTAAGGAAAATACTTCTGCCTCAATCTTCATACATCTGTCTATTTCAGATCCTACTTTGGATTTCATCACCTCTTCTATTATCTTAGCTTCCTCTACTTGAAAATTCAAACTCACTACCATCTAGTTAGACTCCTCAAGCTCTTTAGATAGCTTCTTATTCTCCTTTTCAATCCTTCAACTTCATCTCTTAGAACATCAAGATCTTCTATGGCAGAAATAAGTTCTCCCTCCATATCTATTTTAGCTTCTTCTTCACCAAGATGCTTACCCATACCATGCTTCTGCTTCACCAATTATTGATCCATGAGAAGAAATTCTTCTTTTTCTTCTTCCATCACAAGAGCACAATCTTTATCATCATTTGAACTATCATTAGCATCATATGAGTCACTTCCTTCTTAAATGTACAGGCTTTTCTTCTTCTTTCCAGAACTCTTCTTTTTAGGATAATTGGTTTTCTTTATCTTGTGGCCTTCTTCTTGTTCAAGATTATCCTTCTTGTAGGGGCATTTTGAAGCAAAATGTCCTACTTTACCACAATCAAAGAATTTGAAAGGTAACTTACCTTTTTACTTTCCAGATCCTCTCCTTAATCTTCTAATGAAATTTGCTTCTTTCTCATCAATATCTCCTTGTTTAGATAGGATGGGTTCAGCTTTATCTTTCTTAGGTGCTTCATCCTTTACTTTGTTGACAACCTTGAAATCATATTCATTTCTAGATGGCTCTCCATCTCCCATCCTCATCTCATAAGTGGTGAATATACCATGCATCCCATTAAGAGAGTTTTTCTATTTCTCTTCCTTCCTCTATTGTTGAGATCTTAGATTCATACTTGTATGTCATAAACCTAAGAACTTTTAGTACAACGACCTCTTCCTTTACTTCTTCTCCATTTCCTCTAATGGAGTTCACTGTGTCATTAACTCTCTAAAGATAGTCTATAGTATTTTCTTCTTCTTTCATATTTAGACCTTCAAATGGCCCTTAGTACTTGAATCTTGTCCAATTTCACCTTGTCATCTCCTTCATAGATTTTCTTCAATGTGTCCTAGACATCTTGTGCATTCTTACAATACATAACTTTGCTATTCATAGACCTAGACAAGATGTTTGTTATATCAAACCATGCCTTTTCATTATTCTCATAATATCTTTTCCCTGTAGCATCAGTAGGGGGTGTGGCCAGTGGTATATATTCATTTACAACAGACATGCACACATCAAATCCTAATGATCCCAAGTATCTCTTCATCAACAAAATACAAAAGGTATAATATGTTCCATCAAAATAGGGTGGCTTATTTGTGGAAGAACTTTCTTGACTGGCCATTGTGCTCAAAAATCCAAGAATCTACTTGAGCCGGTTAAGCTTCTTCTAGGGAACCTAGGGCTCTAATGCTAATTGTTATAGCACAACAATCTACTAAGAGGGGGGGGGTGACTCAGTATATACTAAAATTTTAACACTTTAAACTTTTGAGCAGATTGACATCAAGACTCTTAGTGTGTAGATTGAAATATGAATTACAAAACATAAACAAGAACACAAACAAACATCACATAACACACAATATACATGGAAAACCCAAGATGGGAAAAACCACGGTGAGAAAATGTTGTTGGGGGCTATTTTCCTAATCCAGTCTCACAACAAAACCTTCTATTACAATTTTAAGGGAATCAACCCTAAGGAGACACCAATCCCCTAAACTGAGCACCAACTCAATTATCTGATGGCACCAACCTATTAGATTTACAACATAAAATATTATTACAATTTGTTCCTAAGGAACTCAAATCAATGTTACAGCTTACTCTATAACTACTCAACTCTATGTTGTTTCCATAACAACTCTCTTCTCTGCTCTACACCCCACTGGTTCGACTATGTTCTTCACTTTCTTCTTTAGTACATTCTTAGTCCACCTCAATGCACCATCATACCCTTTCTGCAGCTCTCCCTTTCTTTTCAATGTATTATGTGTTCGCCTCTAGAGCTCAAAATCACTTTTGCACTATACACACTCCTCTACACATAGTTTCACACATAGACAAATGTTCTCAAGTGTTTTTGTGTAGTTACAAACCGATGATGATTGTCTCAAGCTTCTCTATCACCTCCAAATCTTTTTTTAGGGTTCAAGATATCTTCTTCACTACCATACATCTGCATTGAGTTGCACAATATTAAATTCCTGGTGCAAAGAACTTTCCTTCATTCTCTCTCTATCAAACCCTAGAATCAGATATGCAATTAATGCTTCCTTTTCAACATTCAATTTGATCTCAATCCTTGCTTCTATATCCATCTATGCCACTGCTCTATACATCAAATCTCATTAAAACTATTGTTGTTGCAGGTAGATCATTTTGCATGCAGAAACCCTATTTACATGGAGTTAGTCATTATCATTGTTCACTTTTAAATTTGAACCATTGATCTCCTACCTTCGTGCCATGATCTAGCGTCCATCATTCATCACCCCATCTTTTAATCCTGCACCATAGATTTCTCTCCCTTAGGAACCAACGCCATTGTGTATCACTAATTTTCTACGAGCACCACCATTCATTTTTGTGATGTATCAAGACATAGCGATCACCGTTGGATCACTTGTCGTTCAATATGTGTCATCCCCCGCTATCTTGCTAGTACTAACAATAGGCCCACTAAATATCCATGAGCTAACAGGCAAGTGCCATGTGCCTTAAGGATGTGTAAGCATGGTGTGCTAACACCCAACGATGTAATAACATTCTGACACATGTTCTTGTTGATGTCACCATCCACCTACACATGGTCCCAGCTATGATTGCACTGTTGTCACTATATCGAGGGCACCTCGTAATAGCTCACACTGAAAACACATTGTCACTCTGATATTTTCATCACTATGTTAGTTACCCCAATACGCACACAACCATTGTACCATGGACCCCTTCACCTATGTTTCGTGAGGATGCAGGTTAAGACACCTCACATCGCAGTACGACCAACCACATGATCAGCTTGTTATGGGTTGGTGGGTAGCTACGGGATGGTAGTGTTCATCATAGTACCACAAGGCACCCTCCTTAGACTAGATGTGAGTTGGCAGGGAGGCCGCTATACTACAAACACCTAGTATTGTCTTTCGTGGGATGGTGGGTAAGCTTCTCAATGCTACAATCTCCTCAACACTTGCACACCAACCTCAAACACATTCAGGGAAAACTTCAGTGGAAAATTCTAGGAATTTTCCAAGTCGAAATTGGTGAATTTCTCGCACCCAACAGGGTGTCCAAATCGCCCAAATTTTATGAACTATAGGTCCAATGCATGTCCATTCGCCAATGATTTTTTTATGAGCCATATTTAAGCAAAAAAATTTCCATTGTCAAACTACGTGTTTCAATTGAACCGACTAATATTTTCCCCTGGAATCCCAAAAGCATTTAATAAAACACCTACATATTCACCAATACTATTAAAACAACATTGTATCAGGACCCATTTCGCCAATTAAAATTTACAAATAGTTGCTTGTGAAGACCCATTTCTCCAATTAAAATTTATAAATAGTTGCTCATGAGGACCTATTTCTCCAATAACATTAAAAAATAATTACATTTGAGGACACATTTTGCCTTGAAAATTACAACGTATCGTTGTATAAGCACACAAGATTCACCAAATTTTTAATATACCATTTAAAAATCCCGCGGAATTCACTAAATATGGAATCATGGATTGATATAAATATAATCGAAAGTTTCATTTATTCTTACATATTTTTTTCAGTTTTGAGGTTCTACTTCTCCATTCAAAAGTTTGTGAAAGTCAAAAACCTAGACTTAAAAGGTGAGTGATCATTTCTTCATAGTGTTATTAGTTATAATAATAAGTTTTTTGTATCTCTTTTCGATTCTTGCTTCAACAAAGTGAACCTTAGAAGCTAGAACCAATCTCCTCAACACTTGCACACCAACCTCAAACACATCCAGGGAAAACTTTAGTGGTGAATTCTAGGAATTTTCCAAGTCAAAATTGGTGAATTTCTTGCACCCAACAGGGTGTCCAAATTGCCCAAGTTTTATGAACTATAGGTCCAATGCATGTCCATTTGCCAATGATTTTTTTTATGAGCCATATTTAAGCAACAAATTCGCCATTGCCAAACTACGTGTTTCAATTGAACCAACTAATATTTTCCCCTGGAATCCCAAAAGCATTTAATAAAACACCTACATATTCACCAATACTATTAAAACAACATTGTATCAAGATCCATTTCGCCAATTAAAATTTACAAATAGTTGCTTGTGAAGACCCATTTCTCCAATTAAAATTTATAAATAGTTGCTCATGAGGACCTATTTCTCCAATAACATTAAAAAATAATTGCATTTGAGGACACATTTTGCCTTGAAAATTACAACGTATTGTTGTATAAGCATGCAGGATTCGCCAAATTTTTAAATTGGCGAATTCTAGGAATTGGCCAAGTCAAAATTGGTGAATTTCTCACACCCAATAGGGTGTCCAAATCACCCAAATTTTATGAACTATAGGTCCAATGCATGTCCATTTGCCAATGATTTTTTTTATGAGCCATATTGAAGCAACAAATTCACCATTGTCAAACTACACGTTTCAATTGAACTGACTAATATTTTCCCATAGAATCCCGAAAGCATTTAATAAAACACCTACATATTCACCAATACTATTAAAACAACATTGTATCAGGACCCATTTTTCCAATTAAAATTTACAAATAGTTGCTTGTGAAGACCCATTTCTCCAATTAAAATTTATAAATAGTTGCTCATGAGGACCTATTTCTCCAATAACATTAAAAAATAATTACATTTGAGGACACATTTTGCCTTGAAAATTACAACGTATCGTTGTATAAGTAGGTAGGATTCGCCAAATTTTTAAATTGGCGAATTCTAGGGATTGGCCAAGTTGAAATTGGTGAATTTCTCGCACCCAACAGGGTGTCCAAATCGCCCAAATTTTATGAACTATAGGTCCAATGCATGTCCATTCGCCAATGCTTTTTTTATGAGCCATATTTAAGCAACAAATTCACCATTGTCAAACTACGTGTTTCAATTGAACTGACTAATATTTTCCCCTGGAATCCTAAAAACATTTAATAAAACACCTACATATTCACCAATACTATTAAAACAACATTCTATCAGGACCCATTTCGCCAATTAAAATTTACAAATAGTTGCTTGTGAAGACCCATTTCTCCAATTAAAATTTATAAATAGTTGCTCATGAAGACCTATTTCTCCAATAACATTAAAAAATAATTACATTTGAGGACACATTTTGCCTTGAAAATTACAACGTATCATTGTATAAGCACGCAGGATTCACCAAATTTTTAATATACCATTTAAAAATCCTGCGGAATTCACTAAATATGGAATCATGGATTGATATAAATATAATCGAAAGTTTCATTTATTCTTACATATTTTGTTCAATTTTGAGGTTCTACTTCTCCATTCAAAAGTTAGCGAAAGTCGAAAGCGTAGACTTAAAACGTGAGTGATCATTTCTTCATAGTGTTATTAGTTATAATAATAAGTTTTCTTTATCTCTTTTCCATTCTTGCTTCAACAAAGTGAACCTTAGAAGTTAGAACCAAACTCTGAAGTTTTGAAGTTTTTGAAACCTCCAACCCACCGAGTAGAAAGATGACCAAGAAAGACTTGCAACTCAACAAAGTGAACCATCAACCAAGTCGGGGAATCATGAAGCTATGAAAATTTAGAACTCTGTGACAAGGTTATATAACTCTGAGGACTAGCAACTAAAATTAGGAAAAGCCAAATATTTTATATTGTATTCCATGGTATTGAATTTGATATGTGATTCTGCACCATATTTAAAGAACAACACTTATCACACTACTTATAAATTCCTATTGCATTTCCATTCACACAATCTTTAATAAATCACTGAAAGGAATATTATTAATCCATTCCTTGAACATAAATAAATACAATCAAAAGTGTCATTTATTCGGAAGTCAGCCAAAGCTAAAAATGTAGACTTAAAGGTGAGTGATCATTTCTTCATAGTGTTATTAGTTATAATAATAATTTTTCTTTATCTCTTTTCCATTCTTGCTTTAGTCTTAAAGATGATATTGAATAGGGAATGGGATCTATATTATTATTCTCTTTCCCTAAACAAGAAGACATTTTCTTCCATTTTTTATTCAAAGTGAGAGATGAATATGTCAAGTGAATCAAAGATCAATATGTCGAGCGACTCGAGCAGCAAGGGTAAGGCTCCTGATGCTCCTCAAGGTGGTGAAGAGACTCCTTTCGCTCCTCAGGGTGGTAAGGCTCCTACCGCTCCTCAAACTCTTATCATTCCTCAGGGTGGTGAAGAGACTCCTACCGCTCCTCAGGCTCCTCAGGGTGGTGAAGAGACTCTTGCCGCTCATCAAGCTCCTCAGGGTGGTGAAGAGACTCTTGTCACTCCTCGGGGTGGTGAAGATATTGAGAGGCCATCAAAACGCAAAAAAATTAAATGTACCATACATTCTTACTTTGGAATTTCCAAAGCTTCTGATCCATCAGGTCAATATGGAGCTACATCATCAACTCTTCCACCAAATATTGGTAGCATTCCTAATACCTCACTGCCACCAGAAGGTCAAGTTGAAATTGTCATTGATTTAAATCAAAATGTATCAAATTAGGATAGAAATATCGTAGAAGATGTTCCAAGTGATACCATGGGCCCGATTAGCTAGAATGAGATAATTGACTTGGATGAGGATGATGATGTTGGTAGCAAGAAAAGGAAAAATAAACCAAAAAGGGGGCGTGAGTGGGAAATGACAAGGAGTTTTCAATTTGGTTGGTTGTCAAAGTACCCATTCATTGAACCAGTGGGGAAATCAAACGATGTTGAAAATGAAAAATTGGCCAGATGTATGATTTGTACTTGGAAATGTGGAAGAGACAAGACGTTGGAGCTAAATATTGACACTATAGAAAAGCATATTGGTAAATTTTATGAAAAAAAAATCATAGATGGAAAGGAACAATCAGTCGTATGATGGAAATCAAAGGAAGAATGTCTCCATGTTAGGTATGTCACGGATTATGAAGTGCATCACCAAAAAATGTTGAAGCTTGGTGCATGTAAAGGTACACTTGATGCTCAATTTGGGAAAGCAATGGAAGTAACACATCTGTCAAAATGGTTCAGATGACTGTTGTTTTTCATATTTTTTCCAAAGGGCGTCCTATGACAGACTACCCAGAATATTCTGGTTTATTATCTTATTTGAATGTTCCTCACTATCCCTACTCACATTGGTCAGTAAATGTTGGATGGGAATGGGAAAATTTTCTTGCTACAGTGGAAAAGGAAGATTTAAAGATTAAAGTAAAAGAGTCAAATTTCATTGCATTATCTTTAGATGAAGTTACTACGGTAGACAATACTTCTTGGGTCTGTATGCATTTGTATATTGTACAACAACATGCTTTCCAAGCTCATCTTCTCTATGTTCATAAAATGAAGGATAGTTCAACATCGCAAAATATATTTCAAGAAATCTTTGAATGAAATTGCAGGTATGGATGAGTTGACAATTGCCAAAAATTTGGTGTGTGTAGGAGTTGATGGAGCTATAGTGATGCAAGGTCAAGGGACCGGTATTTGCACAAAGTTACAAACTATTTGTGCACCATACATGTTTGGCATTCACTACATGGCCCATAGAATGAATTTAGCATTCAAAATTGTAAGCAAGTTTCCTACAGTATCAAAAGTTGAAAATCTAGTCCGCAAGATCCACCCATACTTCCTGCCGAAGTCCTAAACATTTCGTAGAATTTCAAAATTTTGTTGAGGGAATAACACTAGGAAACAAGCTTCTCAAGGATGTTGATACCAGATGGATCTCCCTACATGGACCAGTGCAACGAGTTCTTTCAAAATATCAATCCTTGATCAGAGTGATGTACGAGCATCGCAACACAGTAGACAAAGCTCCTAACCTTTTACATAGGTTAATTGATATAGAGACACTCTTGAATTTAACTATTCTTCTCCCCATGTTGTATGTGATGAATGAGCTTGTGAAGAAATCCCAAGACAGTACTATGTATATTAATGAATATACCAATCTACGTAAACATACATGCTTGGCCCTCGATCATCTATATCTAGATCTAACACAAGATGGCCCAAATTATTTCATGTGGCAGAAAATTACTGATTTGAATGATCCTAATAATTATTTACTGTTTAATATTGCAAATGGAAACTTATGCATCTGTGTACATGGATATGAGATACAAATGTACCAATGTAAGAAAACCAAGCACTCTACCAGAGAAGTAGTTGTTAACGCGAAAGATTTTCAAGGCATTGTTAAATCTATTAGTGATAATTTGAAGGAAATTGCAAAATCTCTTTCCTCAAATATTCATGAAAGATTCCCTTGACATGAAATACTTGAAGCCATGAGTATTATGTATCCTCAATTTTGGGCAAACCGAGATAACCCAACATATTTTCATTCTCAGGTAAAAATCTTGATCAAACATTTTTTGAAAACTATAACATACAATGAGCAGAAAATAGAAGGAATTTTAGATGAAGCTAAGCTTAGAAAACAATGTAGGAATTTTGCAATAGCTATGATGGACCGTTATAAATCCATAAGCAAGGACAAGGCCTTTGAACCGGGATCAATAAAAAAGGTTTGGACAAACTTAGGTTAGAGTGAAATATTGTGTGGTTCGATATCAGAATATTTCAAACTTGTTGATTTATGTCAAACAATGATATTGGGGTCGGTGGAGGATGAGAGATTTTTCAGTACATTGAGGTTTTTGAAATCAAAGTTAAGAAACAAACTAGACAAGAATTTGGAAAATTGCTTGAGGATGAAAGGAATTGCGTATAATGTCAAAAAAAATCCTTTTGAAAGGGCACTCGCAATCTGGAGGTCCGCATGTGAAAGAAGAGGGACCAAGTTGTGCAACACTCCAATTCCAAAGGCTGGTACTGGTGACATTGGCAGTGGCAATGGGACTCAAACAACTAACATTGACAAAAATGACACAATGAATGTTGAATTTGAGACACAGGCTAAAGAAAATGAAGAGAAGACTTGAAATAAAATTCAAGATGACTCTTTTACTTTATCTGATGATGAACGTCAGTTTGAAGACCCCAATTCCATTGGGAAATGGAAGAGATTCAAGAGAATTAGTAGCTTTTAGGTATTTATATTGCACTTCATGGATCCCAGAATCAAATTCCATTGTTCCATACTATAGTTGATGATATTTTATATTATATTCAATGAAATTGTGAATCATTGCAGTTCATGATATTTTATTTTATATTGCACTTCATGAATCATATTCCAAAGTCAAATAGTAGTTGATGATATTTTATGTTGTATTCCATGAAATTGTGATATTTAATATTTTATATTGTATTTTATATTTTACATTAGTCCGTACATAGCATTCTTTTTGAAATTCCTAAAAAGACAACTCAAGTTTAGTCCATACATAGCATTCAATGAGATGTCAGATGATGGAACCTTTGAAAGGAAAGATAAGTCCATAATGTCGCGTGGTCACTGAAACTTGGAACCTTAGAACCAAAGTCTAAAGTTTCAAAGTTTTTCAAACCTCTAACCCACTGACTAGAAAGATGACCAAGAAAGACTTGCAACTCAACAAAGTGAACCATCAATCATGTTGGGGAATCGGGGAGTTATGAAAATTTAGAGCTCCGTGACAAGGTTATAAAACTCTGAGGGCTAGCGACTAAGGTTAGGAAAAGTACCAAAATCGCGACTTTGAGTGATAGTAACCACAACAATGAAACTAACCAAAAATCCATCATTCCAATTCCAATAATAGATAATCCACGGCATGAATTCATATAAATGTTTAGAGGATATGCTAAGTAGTCATGGAGATTGAGTATTGATGTGTGAATTGTAATGCAATTTCACTAAGATTATAGATGCCTAGAATTAAAATCACCTTATAGTTATATTTTAATTGTGTTAAAAGTAAAACTTGAGCATGTGCTCAGCGATTCATCACTCAACTCAATTCTTGTTAGATTAATAACATATTAACAATAGTATTAGTAGCATATACAACAATGAACATAATAAGTGTATCTAGAGGTTGAAACCACTACCAGACCTTTTCTTCAAATGATATAATAAATAATACAGATAATTGAACATCAACACATTACTTAAGTCTTAATTTGAGCTTTTAAATTGATTATCACTTTATCACATGAAGGAATACATAGAGGCATTGGCAATGCAAAATATTGCTCAAAGACAACTCTGCACAGAGCTGAGTTGGAACTTGGAAACTAATATTATCAAAAGTTAAATCACTGCATCACCTTTTCTAGCAACTTCCACTCTTCAGGTGTTGCAATTGTCATTTTTTCTAACTAATGTTTTTGAATTGAAGATTTCTTAACAATTCATGATTCAAATTGGAACTTGTCTTGGATTCTTTAGTCAATTTTGCATTTAGGGTTAGCAATGGTTTGATGGAATCCAAATAGGTCACCACATCTAGGTTCTGAGGAAACTGGTCCAAATCAATCTTCCTTGCATCCTCCATCTTCTTTCTGAAATCATTCCATCCAATGAATCGCTCATTTGTGTCAAAAGCCTCTGGTAAACCAAGCTCTGTAAAGTTCCTTAACTTTTCATCCACCTTCTTCATCTTGTCTACAACCAAATGAAAATATTTCTTTGTTTCACGCATTCTCAAACACTTTTCAATGATAGATGACAATGTCATTGATATAGAAAGCCGATTAGTAATCCCTTTTGATTTCAAAACATTATCACTAGCTTTGTAGACCGTTTGTTGAATTTGATTTGTTGATTTCTCTAATGCCAGCACATTTTTGTTCTCCATTAAATATTTGTTGAGCTTCTTATGATGTTGTCTGATAGCATCAATCAATTGAAACATGTCACACAAATGATCAATCCCCTGCATTATTTCATCCCAGATCTTGTGTTTCATATGCCTCATTATTTCTCTACAAAATGAAGATAACTTATTATGACAAGACTTAATTTCATTTTTTGCTTCCATTAGCTCTGCCTCCAATCTTTCATTTCTTTTTCTCTCCTTCTCCAATTTTTGTTCCCACTGTGCATTTCCATTTGCAATGCTTAGTCTTAATTTTTCTGAAGTGGATTTTTCCTCATCATATTTCTTGTTGCTCTCATCTAGCCTTTGCTTTAGTTCATTCACTGCAGTCTCAATCTCATTCTTCTTATCCTCTTTTCTTGTTAATGTAGAGGTGGATTTTTTAATTATTTTTTCTAATTCATTGCTCTTGTTATTTGTTGCTTTCCTCTTTGCTTTCTCATTTGCTAGGTCTTCCTGTAACTTTTCAATTTGAGTCTGCAACCTCTTTTTATCTCTATCTTGATTTAGCAATGATGTGTACACCAATTCATTATTCTTCTTTGATACATTAATTTTGTCAGTATTTTTTAGTCTAGAAAAATCCAATTGAAAAATTTTCACCTCGAATTCAAATGGAGCCATCTGATTTGCTGGTTTGTTTTGAACTGTGGGAACAAGAATTGTGTACTCCATGATTTCTTTACTTGTGTCAAATGTGGGTAATACCATGGTTGTTGCAGGCTTTGAAGTTAGAGCAGATGCACTCTCCATCAGTTGCTTCTTTTCTTTTTTATTCAATTTTGATTTCTTTTTAAACTCTTCAATGTAATCAAAACCTAGGGATGTAGGAACAATGGAATGCTTGAATGGCAAAGGAATAGGATTACTTGCAATTGCTAATAATGTCATACCCAGACTAACTGGCATTGGGGGAGTGTTTGGAAATAACTCCTTTGTGGTGGATCCACTAGTAGTGTGACTTGGAGTTGGACCTATCGAAATCCTTTGCCTCTTTTGTATTCCTTGATCACCTGGTGTTTCTGTGGTATATTGTGTTGTTGTCCTCTTGTGTGTAATTTTTTTTGTAGCACATGTTGACCACTACTAGTACTACTACCATCACCACTAGAGGCAGTGCCAATTGCACTAAGCCCTCCACCATGGGCATGTCCTAGTTCTGAGTGTGTCTGACCATGAGGATGAGGATTTGAAGCTCTAACAAATTGAATTGTTTCAGCTCTACTTGTTTCCCTTGGTCTACTTTATCAGCTCCAAGGCTAGATTTATCAACTAGTTTTCTATGCTGTACATCTATTACTATAGGAATTCCTTGTCCTTGGGACCCCAAACCACCACCTTCATAACCTATTTTTTTAGCTATGGTTGCTCCTATAGTAAATGCTTCTTTTGTGACCTCACTTAAACCAAGTTTGAAACTGACATGGCTTTCTTCTTGCCTAATCCTATCATCATCACTTTCTTCATCTTCTTGCTCATTTGGATGCTCTATATTCCATAATTTTCTTAGCTCAAGATCTTCTTTGTTATCTCCATACTCTGCAAGATCTCTTGGATCACCTAGGTCCTTCCTCATAGACCAAAAGGCAGTAATTTTTATCATGACCAATTTTTTTCTATAACTTCCTTCTCTAGAGAATCTGAAATTTTTACTCTACTAGATGGTTTATGACTTTTTTCATAAAAATTGTTGTACCTCCTAATTGTCTTTCGATGCAATGCCATAATTTATACTAACAATTGTTCAAAAGAAATACCATTCTCAGCAGCACTTTTCTCCATTGCTACTTTGACCTCATCCCAAGAATCCTTGTTTCTCATTTTTTCAAGCAAGGGTTTACTTTGATGTTGAATTCTACTTCCAACATTCATATTGAGCACAACCATTGATTTAATGGTGTGACATGGATCATAATACCAGTGACAGATAGCATCAAAATCAAAAAATTCAAAAGATCATGTGCCACACTAAATGCTTTTCTCTTGAATATCATCCCTCCACATGAAAAAGGTAAAGAATGAAATAAGTCCTTCTTCCCCTAACCGCTAAAGTTTCTTTCATCAATACTCTACATCTACCTTACATATTCCAAAGCAAAAACCCTTTTTGTCACATGTATTGGAAGTTTGTATGGTTGTACTTTTGATCCATAAAATCTTAGCACAGTATATTCTTCCATTAAGTACCAATCAACCAATTGTATTTATTTTCCTAGTTGAATGTAGTTTCTACATGACATAGGCAATTTAGGCATTGGAGTATTTGTAATTTCTTGATGCAATGGAGCCAAAAAGTAGTCTACAAAATGACTGTAGTTCCTTTGAGAATCATGCAACCTTATAATAGTGGTCCATTCATATACTAGAGCCATTTTCTTTTGCTCGGGATTACTATTACCATAGGGCTAAATCTAAAGCTTGTTGATCTGAAACATTCCTCTGAATTTGAATAGAAAAAGATAGCACAAGTAGGTTGTGAACCTAAATGTCTTAGTGGAACCTCATTTAATCATTAAAAATTGTTTATGCATGGATTCTACAATTTGCTCAATAAAATTATATTTGGCATGTGGAGCATCATAATGGATATTATACACCATTTCAAGGAGGCATGCACCCATTTCCAAATTGTTGTCTCATCCAAGGAAATTTTTTTGCATGGAAATAGTATCCTGAACCCATGGTTTAAAAATATCCAAATCATAAGGAGGCTTATGATCACCTTTCAATTTGTTTCTATCCTGAACTATTCTATTTAAGAAATATTTTTTCTCCATTTCATCCACTGCTTCAAAATCACTAGCAAGCTTTTCTAGGTCAATGTGGACATTTCCAAATTCTTCGGTTGTAAACCCCAAGGCCAACACTTTTCCAAGTTCTTCTGCATTAATGGATAACAATTCTTCTTTGCTATCTTTATTAAAAATTTCTCTTTTGTTATCATCATAATTTAGGGCACAGACCATGATAGATTTTGGGAAAGGGAAAACCTCATGTAACATCATCTGCCCTAATCCAGTTACCCATGGTGTACTGATACTATTAACTTCCATTTGCTTTGCAGCCTTATTCTTAGATGAAAATCTAAGTTCTGAGGTATGCCTACCATAGGTTTCAGGATCATAAATATCATGGTATTCATCAGTGAAACCTGGGGTTTTAAGCAATTTTGCATAATGTATTTTTTTATCCGACATTGCTCTAGTGGTATTGGTGGTAGACATGTTGGTACAATCAACAATATGAAATTTGTGAATTCCCTATTAGTCCTTAATTTTTCTTAATTCTTAAGCCTCTTAACCCTAAACCTAAACTTCAAAGTTTGACAAAATAAGATTTTAAGAAATGTCAAGCGATGAAACATAGCCACAGGAATTCTTTAACTTACCCAGATTTTGAATTTTGATTCTTGAAGTTGAAACTACGTTGAAGCTTGAAATTGGGTTACTAGAATGGCTTTGTTGGAAGTGGAACTGTGGAACCCAAAACAAGGTGGTGCACTGTAATGAGCAAACTGAATGACATTGAAATTTCTACTCATTACTTACGGACTATGTGTAGTACATAATTAGGTAGTACAATGTACATGGCTGACAACATTTAAAACAAGCCATTAAAAACAATGATTTACTCCTACATTGACATCAAATTCTAAACCGTTGATCTCTGTTAATTTAACTATTATAGGGTGATTCCAAAGGTTTAATTTTGCAAGCGTAGTGCTCTATACATTTCATTTTGAAATGCAACTACAACCATATATCAAATGTTCATCGAACGGTTGAGTAATTTATGATATAAATAATAAACATAAAACATGTATTTTAATTTGCTTTAAATTTTCTTTAAAACATGTGTTTTAAATTTTCTTTAAAGTTTAATGCACTAGGATTGACATCAAGGCCAAGGGGCCAGAAACTTAACATTTCAAAGGCCTTAATAAAATGAATTACAATGTCACATTAATAGCACATTGCACAACCATTAATAGCACTTAACTTGCAAAGGACTTAATAAAATGAATTACAATGTCACATTATTACATTAATACATAGTACAAATACAAATGTAAGCGCGGCGCCAAGCTTCTACTAGACTACTAGTGAAAAGTTGAAAATGTAAATGTGATACATGTATCTCTGAAAATAAATGGAACTTGTCGGGTCAACCATGAGCTCTGAAAATTAACACATGGGACTTGTCGAGTCAGCCATACGCTCTAAAAATAAATACATGGGGAAAGGGGGCCCGATCAAACTAGGGAAATGGGAGCCGTGAAGATACAAAATGTACTTAGCCCCTTTCAGAACCAAATTGGTGCAGAAGATGAGCACTAAAATTGAATGCATTGGAATTTCCTAGGAAACCATGTAGACGATGAGGGGTAGTAAAACTGCTCCCATCTTCTACTTGTAGCCTCCATGCATTGGGATAGCACTTATGTCCATCAAAGCTCCTCATCCTGGTTCAAAACCTGTCTGAGAAGTCAAGTGAACCAAATCAACTTCTTTCCAATTCCACCCATTCTGAACTTGAAAGAAATTGGTCTTTTACTCTGTAACTACATAACTAGAGGCAGGAGAATTTAGAGCATCCCCAATAATACCACATCATCTTCTTCTTGAATCCTTATTAATTTATTAACCCTACAAAATGAAAACCCTTATGACAATTAAATGAATGATTTTAGTTGTGCTCACTATCCTTATCTATGGGCCAAAAGTTCCGCCAAAAGTGCCACTACTAGCCTAGTACCTTGTACACCTCACATGTGTCACATGTGAGCTCTGAGGTTGTGTATAATTACTACTGAATACTTAGTAATAATTTCCATTCGCACAAACCAAAAATCCAACTTAATCGGTACCTCAAGTTGGCTACATGCAAAGTTGTAAATTGTAGCTCAAGCTGACAAGCTATCAATTGTCAAAATCGGCAACGCCACGCAAGTTGTTGATTGTCAAAATCATTGGATTATTGACATCATCATCTATGATTCTACAGTACATCATGTAGTTTTCAATATAAATTTATCCAATCAATCACTTTGGCTATTAATCTGCGTCACCCCCTAGTACCACAGCCAAATTGAGAATTTCAATAGAATAAATGAAAGGTAGAGTACTTTGATGCATTGAAAAGAGAGAATTAAATGTCTCATTTTACCTTAATCATTATCAATGTCCTAGCTAATAAGTCACAATAAATTTTTCTCACTTATGATCGAAACTATATGTTGATTTATAAAACCAATCATTAATAAAATCTCAACCATTGATTTCTGAAAATCTAATGGTTCTACTATTATTCTGGAGGTTTCAGTTCGCAAGTCTAGTACTTCAAGGATTTACTTCCAGAATGCATCTGTAGTCATCCATCGAAAATTCATTGAACGGTCCCTCTTTTAAAACAAACTTTATGCACGTGCATAATTTAAAATGGGAACATCGCTAGGTTGAAGAGACTCGACCCTTGGGATTAAAGAGTTAAGATTTAAGGCTTTGTCATAAAATATTTTCGTCTAACGTAGGAAATATTAAATGGTAAACAAGAGTAGGATGACCAACAGACATAAATAATTAATAAAATCTCAACCATTGATTTCTAAAAATCTAACAGTTCTAGTGTAATTCTGGAGGTTTCAATTCGCAAATCTAGTGCTTGAGAGATATACTTCTGGAATGCAACTATAGTTGTCCATCGAAAATTCATCGAACGATCATGGTCCATAATGTCACATGGTCGTTGAAACTTGGAACCTTAGAACCAAAGTCTGAAGTTTTGAAGTTTTCAAACCCTCTAACCCACTGACTACAAATATGACCAAGAAATACTTGCAACTAAGGTTAGGAAAATTTGCACTGACACTTCGCCACTACATTTTTTCTATTAGTTTGATATTATGTTTAAATTTCCAAAAAAAAAATCTTAATCATTTGAAAATAGGTTTAATTCGCCAATGAATTTTATTTTTTAGTTTGAAAAAAAGTTTTAATCGCCAACAAAATTATTTTTTTTGGTTTGAAAATAGGTTTAATTCACCAATTGAAATATTTTATTGGTTTGAAAATAGATTTTAATCGCTAATGGAAAAAAATTAGTGGTTTTAAAAAATTTGCATTTCGCTAGGATTTTCCACAAACTTCTAGTGATTAGAAAAGATTCACCAATGGACATTATTTTTTTTCACGAAAAATGAAAAAATTCACCACTAAAATTAATATTTTTATCGAGAAGTATACTAGATTCACCAGGATTTTACACATTCATTGAGGGGGGGGGGGGTTTCTTAAAGTTTTCCCTAAACACATCAATGACATTTTCTCTTTTAACACTTTTGACATCAATGACAACATCTTCCAACAGAGTCGAGGTTAAAATGTTAAATAAATTGGCAAGCATTGCAAAGTGGAAGAGCCATAAGACTCTAAGTCTGATTTTTTTACTTTAACCTCCTAAGATGATTTCTAACCTCTTACAAAAAATTGTAGACAAATTCCAAGTCATTTGAAAGATATGATAAAATATTTGAAAATTAGGGTTTTCCTTATTTGATAATTTCATCATTATTTTAATCTCAAAAATTAAAATACAAAAAATAGAACCCTATTCAATTTATGTGAGCTTTCAAAAAATATAAATATTTTTAAAAAAATTGTTCACTTGTGACCTAAAAAATTAGATTTATGAAAAAATCTAAAACTCCAATAAGTCACCAAATATTGATGATCTAGACTTGATTTTTATTGGAACATCTTGAGATCATCCACAACCTTCAGTAAAAATTGGGTAGAAAAATTTACAACCATTTGAAAGATATGATAAAATATTTGAAAATCCTAGGGTCTTGCCTTCAACCTACAAAAATTTAGCTCCAAAAAAATCTACATAAAAGAGCTAAAAACAAGCAATATAGGGTTAACAAAACCTTCAAAAAATAAAGATCTAATAGGGATGTGGGTCCCACTCGGCATGCCAAGATGTGAATAGTGAAATTGTTAACCACAAATAACAACAATGTAAAACTCACACTCTCACAATCATGCAATGAAGTTCAAGGTCCTGACTTAGAATATGAAATTTAGATAACAAGCAAATTCATCATAGCTAAGATCTTGATTTGCTCCATTATTGGTTTCTCTTCAAAGTAACAAACTATGAAAAAACAATAATGATATGATGCAATGATAATGATAAATTCTCAAAGATAAATGATACCTATGCTTGATAATGATAATGATAAATGTTTGATAAGGCTTGAAAATTCTTGATAATGATTGAATGTTTTATAATGCTTGAAATGCTTGACAATGCTTAATAATGCTTGATAATGCTTGAATGCTTGATAATGATAAGAATATTAGAGAGATTTTTTATATTGGAAGTGTTAGGGCCTTTGAATGAAATGAAAGCTTGTTATTTATATGCTTCACTTAACATTTGATCAATGGTGGAGATTGATTTGCAAGATCAATGGATAGAAAAAATCAAGATAGGGTAAGACCCAAATTTTGAATTTTGAAGGAGGGAACTAAATAAATAAAATTTATAATTTAATTGAAATGATAACTTGGAGAAATAAATAAATATCAATTTATTTATTTTCAAAGAAAATATTTAATTTAACTAAATTATTTTTTAATTTATTTAAAAGAGTGTTAGCTAATTAAATCATTTTTGAAAATTATTTAATTATAGAAGACAAGTAATTTAAATAAATTATTTTTAATTTATTAAAAAGATAAGTGTTAGCTAATTAACTAATTTTTGAAAATTATTTAATTATAGAGAACTATATAATTTAAATAAATTAAAGAGGAGTGTTAGCAAATTAAATAATTTTTAAAAATTATTTAATTATAGAGGACTAAAGATAAATTGAATTTAATTTTAATTAATGTTGGAGGAAAAATGATGAATGATGAATTAATTAAATAATAATAAAATATTTAATTAATATAGATATGATAAAAAGATTATGATAATTAAATAAAATTATTTAATTACTATGGATGAAAAGAGGAAAATGTTAGCTTAATTAAATCATTAAAAAATATTTAATTAACATAGATAGAAGAAATGATAAGGACAATGATGAAATGATAAGATGAAAATGCATTAGCCATTTTAGGTGTCTACAATTACTTCATCATCTTTGGTATTAGAACACCTCAGGTTAAAAGTATATATGATCTCGTATTTATAAATAGTCCTATCGTTATTTGATGATAAGGCATAATTTCATTTATTTATTTATAGACTACAGGAATCGGGTAGCCCCCCTATAACTATAGTGCACTTGATAAAAAAAATTCATGTGATCAATGATGTTGGAATGACACACCCTCTGATACCACGGGGATAGGGGAGACTGGACCTTATGACCTCTTTCCTGCAATAGGATGCTTTAGCCAATCAAGCCAAGGCCCCCACCCCAATGATAAGGCATAATTGAAAAGTATTACTATAAGCATTTAGACCAATAGTATAATATTAAATTTTATAAATCAATAATAACATTACAAGCACTACTTTATTTTTAGACATGTCTTGTTTGATATTGTATCATGGATAAAGAGGTTTGGCTCATTATCACTTGGTAGTAGTAAACCTTCCCTCTACAAACAACAAACTTCATTTTTCTATCAAACATAACCCTTTGTTTTAGACATAGCTACTAAAGGGGTCCTTGAAACATAAGAAACCACATCTATGGAGGACCAAACTACATAAAGACAAAGCATCCCTAGACCAAACAACAAGTACACCCTAGTCTCAAAACATTCTATATTTGTGTATGTTTGTCATAATCTCATCAATACATATCCAATTCCATTTTTTTATTTCAATCATCAATAGCAAGGTATAATAGAATTTCCATTTGTTAATGAAACTAACAAAACTAAATACTTCTAACTCATTTTGATTGATCATTAAATTTATCCATACTAATTAATTCATATTTAATTATAATTATCATCTTATCATCGATTAAACATCTACATTATTTATAAGATGTGTTTCATATACCTACATATATCTAAAACCTTTTCAAATAAACCTCTTAGAAAATTTAAACTCTATTTATAATTAATATAAAATATTATAAATATTTCCAATAAAAAATTAAAACTAATGATTGTTGGGGAATTTCAAGATCAACAGGGGGAGAATTTGGTAGAATGTTACCGAAGGGAGGTTTAGCAAGTTGGTGTAGGTTTTGGGTGGTTGGTGCAGTGTTTTTTATGGCTTTTTAAGGTGCTCGACTCTTCATGGTTTTACTAATGATTTTGTATTCACGCTAAGTCTATTGTTTGGATCTAAATTTTGTAGCAGTTGGTGTGATAAATATTTTGCATTCTCAATGTAATCACCGACAAATTTTTTTATTTCTCACCATTATTTTGACTTTTACATGTAATTATTAAACATTTTTATAATATAATATAGACAATATGCCTTTTACCCAAGAAAAAATAAAAACTAAAATTTAAAAATTATACAATCAATAATTGCCATAAATATCATTCATATAATTCATCATTTTATTTTAAACAATGCCAAAATTACAATATTGAAAACTACTAGAGCCAAAATACCAACTACATGTTATATCCTTGGATGCCCTTAAAAAATGACTTTTCCTATCATTACCTTTTTCATATTATATGGGATCTCTTTTGAAATGTCTCTCCAACAAATATACAAATGCCCATTATGCCTCCCATCAAAGTCCAATGTTTCAAACAAGTTGAATATTACAAGGAGTCGTGTCATTTTGCTTTCACCGACCACATTTTCTTCCCTTTTCTACAATCATTTTGCTTAAACATGACCACCTTTTTCTTTACTTTTCTTCTTTATTACAAAGTGTGGTAGTTAGAAATTACCATATGGTCTTAGGGTATAATAATAATAATAATGTGTTTTTATAAAATATTTAATTTGTATAATATATAATTTTTAAAAAAAAATAGTAGAGTGGTTATAATTTAAGATTTAAAAATTTAATTATAAATAAAAAGATGATGAAAATTGTGTAATTATTATTTAATTTTAAAAATCTGTTATATCATTGTATATTTTATTTTCTTTTTTATTCATTTGAATGAAAATAATTATTTAATATTTTATTTATCATTTATTATAATTTTTTAAATCTTTCAAATTAATTTTCAAAAATATTATAATAAATAAATATTTTATATAATTAACCTAGAGAATATAATAAAACCCACATTTACAACTTTATTATTTATAATATAAATCTTATTGTTTGTGGAGAATCTTTACTTTAATCATTTGTAGAAATTTTATATTCAAATCAAACCTAAGTGGACTACCTATGCCAAGGTGTTCACATCTATGTTTTTAGAGGGAAATGGATTTAAGAAGAATAAAGTCATTAGGAAAAAACATGACATAATGTGTACGTTATCCATCTAGTCATTTGAAAATTACCATTTCAACTACTTTTTCCATATCAAACCAAAGTCAAAATTGTTTATTATTAAAGTAATACATTTCAAACATTAGATGTAAACCAAAATACAACTTAGACTATTCACTATCAATCATTAAATTATATCCATGAAAATCTTATAGTATCTAAATATTTAATTACACTTTTAAATAATATGGCATTTAAAATTTTATATATATATATATATATATATATATATATATGATTTTGTAAATAAGGGAATTATTTTATCTATTTATTTTATTATAATTTATAATTTATTATTATTGTAGTTATGTGTTTCATATAATTATTTAATTTATTTTTTCTTAAATCAAGGTGGTTGGTGATTGAAAGGAAAATAAACACATTTTATTTCATATGTTGATGTTAAAGTTAATGTTAGTCAAACTAAATATATTTGAAAATATGATTGCAACAAATATTGAGATTCCACTAATTAAGACAAAGAAATGAAATGGATGAGAAAGAACAAAATTCTTACCTGATTCATGTCATAATATTGACTTTGACGTGCTTAATTAATCTATATGATGTGATATAAAACTAGCAACAAAAATTAGGCTCCAAAATATAGTGTTGTTGTAATTAATTGTTTATTGCACCTTTTATATAAGTGTACTTGAGTAATTACTATTTATTTACTTATGAAAATTAGGAAGTAAGAGCACATGTCATCTCTTTCATTGATGGGAGTGTAACATCAAAAATAACATACCAAGTTACAATCTCACGCTATATTTTGCACTCACTTTGGTGCCCATTCCCTTAATATGTTCCTAGGATCATTTTAGCCCTTGTATTAGCTTTTTCCCTTCCCGTGGTTTGAAGGCCTTTGTCTTTTTTGTCATTTTGTGTGCAAGTTGATGTTGGGTTATGTTAACCTTGTATTTTTTTTATATTTCATTTTTTCTAGAGCTCAAATTATGAAGACAATAGTGTTATACATGGAAATCCATAGGACACATTAGCATCTCATGATAGTTTCTCATTCGGTGACTATATATGAGCACTTTACCACTTTTCACCTTCCCAAGTCTATGACTACAACTCAAGATGAATCCAAACAACTCATCAACCTATTCATCTTTCTTTTGACTCTCATTTTTCAAGATATATCTCATTCATTAATTCTCTCTCGGAACTCCATGGCTTGCTACAATTCTCCTTTATATTTGGTTCCTCCTTGTGAGCACACTAGCATTCTACTACAATCTTCTTATGATAGTATACAATATTCTTGGATTCCTCAAGCTTTCATAGTGTTGGGACTCAATCTTATAGTGCCAAAGTTTTTATTGAGTTCCAATTTGGATGTGCACTTAGGCTTATTTTACCCTTAGTTTGTAATTGGCATGAGAACTCTTCGTGTGGGCTTTCATCTATATTTTTTTTCTCACTATTTCCCTTTGTATTCCCTTCTACATAAATCATTAAAAATTCTCAATTTGGGCAATTTTTTGGTCATTCTAGATAAGTTCTATTAGAATTCAAACTATTAGCATTTACCTTTCCTTCATACCATCCATCCAAAACCTAACATCCTAACCAAATATCTTTTAAAAAAAAGAGCTTGTAGAGTTTCAAACTTGATTTTAATCCCTATAAGATTTGGCTATGGCTAAGAAGCCACTTAGACAATAAATGATTGAAGGAAAGCAAGAGTAGAAATATAGAATTGAAAGAATAAATTATATTATATTCAATAAGAAATGTAAATAAATTTAAAATAATTGAGTATAATATGAGCTATTGGTGAGAAAATATATGATGTACCACCTAGGACACTAAAAACACAACCAATGTGAGATAATGTGAAAAAGTTTCCTAATTAGAATTAACTTAGTGTGAAAGTACCTAAGTGGAGAACTAGCTATGAAATAGAATAGTTATGAAATATACCTCATTGACACTAACACCCCCCTTTAAGTGCAACTTAGGGGGAATGAAAAAACATACAAATTTATGTAATGATGGGTCCTAGAAGTAAGGCCATGTTTCATACCCATGTATAAAATAATCTCTCACAAATGAAGAAGAGGATAAAAGTTCATAGGAAAAAACCCCTTTCCAAAAGAGAGAAAATATAATATGTGCTCTAAGAGGAATGATATGAACAAAAATCCATGTGAGGAAAAATTCCTCCATAAGGGACAAGAAGAAGAGAGACCATACAACCCCCTTCAATGTAGAATCTCTTGCAATGATGGTGGATGCTTAACAATAAATGTTGAAGATGATCCAAACCCATCAAACACTATTCCTCCCCTTAGGAAGAAACAACACCAAGAATGTATGCATGATATATTCCCATTCCTTAAAGGAATATGAGGGAATAAATATCAATATGTTTGAAGTCTTTGAACTTCACTCAATTTTCTCTAAGTCAATGCTAAAAACTTCTATAATCAAGTGAGGTGATCCATGACACACTAATGAAGATGACAATCTAAAACCTTATGGAAATGGATGTAGAATAATCCAAATAAAAATATACCTCCTCCAAATTTTTCTCAAGGGTCTCCACACCAATTAAAAGCTATAAAAAATGATGATGTAGAGAAGGAAAAAGAGGGTCTAAATATACCCTCACAATATTTGAAGAAGATGATACAAATCTATAAGAGCTAACATCAAAGAGGAGATGAATATCCTTGATAATGCCCTCTAATTCTATAAGATAGGATTCACAAAACAACCCTACAATTTTTTTCAAGTACTCATCCCAAGTAGTTGTATATGGAAGATAATGAATATCTTGCTACATTAAATAATTATAAGCCATTGGTGTAGCAAAACTATTCTCATCACAAGAAATAAGAGATGGAAGAAATAGAATTTTAGAACATGTTTCTAGAATATCAATTGATGAAAGAACACCAAGATTTAGATGAACATATTATATCTCCTAAAAAGTGTCCACACTAAATGCTAAAGTGTTTACATAAGTTAAAGTAATAATAGGAGAAAAATGGGAGAAGGTGTATAGTTGATATTGACTATCTATCTCTCCAACTACAATGATATCTCTACTAAAAAAATTGAATATAAACACAAAATATGGTGTGAACTCGATACTCTTCCCTACCCTACCATGTATGATATGCTAGATAGAAATAATATTGTTTTGCAATGAAGGTACACTAAGGAAATCATTTAATGTTCATATATGCCAATAGATCCTTTCCCACAAAAATGAATGTGTTTCAACCATTAGGATGTTTGGTGATGAACAAGTCTCAAATGAAGAGAACATACTTTGTGATGAATCCATATGATGTGAATTTCCAAAATCATTGACTCAAAGTTGACAACTAAAAAACATGATTTTCCATTTTGTTTCTTTAACTCTATATAAGAAAAAGATGACGAACCCTTTAACATAACTGAAGAAAAATTGATATGACTATTTATTAAAAAATTATTCAACTCATTAGTTTGTTTGGAATAACATTCATTTTCATCATGCTATAATTTATTTCAATACGAACACATGCAATTCTCCTTATATGATTACCCTTTTAAGGGAAAGGGTTCAAAATATTTTTGTGAATATTTATTTTTTTGTTTCTTTTTAGGATTCCCTAGTTTTTTCTATATCTTAGACTCACTAACCACTAATTATTATGGTTTAAAAGACTTGATGAGGGTTGGAAAATGTGCCTCAACTTGTTGGCTTCAACCTTTGTTAAAGGCTTGGCATTTTTCCCCTTTGTTGGCCTTCATTGTCAACCTATCGCCGAAATCTTGAACCTAGAAACCTAAATCATGAGGTTCTAAAAGATCATAACTTGGCGACATTGAGCTGGTCACGAGATCGCTGGATTTTTTAACTTTGAAACACATGTCGTAGTGTTTGAAAGTTCCATAACTTCCCGACATGGAAATCTTCTTGTTGTCGTGGGTTTCAGGAAAATCCTAACCTCTGACTGAAGGTTGTGAAGTTTTGGTTTCTCCTGACTTGGCGACATGACTGATGGATGGTGGGACTAGTCTTTGTGGATGGTGACGTTAATCGTACAATAGTGAAATGGATGTCGTGTGGATGTTGGGGACCACATGGGTTGAGCCGATAATTTGTAAAGTGGATATTGGTGGGACTTTCTTTCATCGAAGGGAGATGATATGTTGTCTCCCTGATACAGTGATGGATGACTTGCTGACCCATGGAGAATGTCGTGGTGGGACCCAATTGGTGGCGTGTGTATGCAAATGGTGATTATCAATTGGATGATCATGCAATTCACATCCTTGTTGTGAATTGTGTTTGTCATCAGTGTGAATGCAAGAAGCTCACCTGGGAACCGACATTGGAACAAATACTCCAGTGACAAAATTACATGAAGATTTGACCTTCATGATGGCGGCACGATTTGCAGAGGTGATCAAGATCAAATCAGATCGAATGAACAGAAAGATGCATTGAATGTAAATTCAAATTCTCTATATCAAAATTAAATGGTGTGTGGCTCGATGAAGAAGGTGGTTGAGTGGTTTTTATAATGTATACTTTTACAAGCATTGTAACAGTGTGAGGCGAACTAAAGTATGTGATTGAATTCGACCAACAGGATGGTAATGTTGTTGTGAGTTAACATCTAAGAGTGTAGTCTATAACTTTGTATGTAATCTATTTACTATAATACAAAGTGACTTTACTTAGTGTGTGGGCCTTTCTCCCATAAGGGTTTTCCCATGTATATCTAGTGTTATCTTTGTGTGTGATATTTTTTCTCTCCTTTTGTTCTTTGAATGTGCATCTCAAAGTTTGTAACTTGTTAAAATCAATGGTTTTTTTTGCACTTCTTTCCTAAGTATTTTTCATTAGGAAGGAATTTCCACACCATCACTTTCCTTACAAGTGGTATCAGAGCTTGGCCAGTTGTGTTATCCTTGTGAGTAGGGCTAATCTTGTTCAATGGGAGTCTTGCAAAAGAAGAATTGATTGTCTTGTTTACAGTTTAAGATGGCAAGTACATTAGGAAGAGTAGAAATTAAAAAGTTCAATGGTAGCAATTTTGAGTTATGGAAACTAAAAATGGAAGACTTGTTGGTGGATAGAGACCTCTAGATTGTTCTGTTTGGAACTATGCCACAAAGTATGAAACAAGAAGATTGGGACCTCGCAAATAGAAAAGCCAGAGGGTTGATAAGACTTTTTCTGGCTGATTTTGTACTCTTGAACGTCCATGAGGAGAAGACTGCATCTTCATTATGGAAGAAAATTGGTGACATTTATCAAGGAAACTCTTTGGTGAATAAGTTATTCCTAAGGAAGAAGTTGTACTCCTTGAAGATGGAAGAAGGTGCATCTATAGCAAACCATTTGAATTCATTTAATATGATTATTGCTCAATTGGCATCTGTGGGTGTGAAGATAGAAGAGGAGGATGATTGTATGCTTCGGTTATGCTCCTTACCTAACACTTGGTACCATCCAGTAATGGCTATTGGAAGTAAAAATACTACTTTCAATATGGAAGACGTGGTTGCCTCACTGTTGTCAAAAGAAATGTAGAGGAAGTCTTTTGAGATGGATAAGGAGACTCTTGCTATTTGGGGTAGATCAAAGGAGAGAGGCAAGAAGAAAGACAAGAATTCTAAATCCAAATTTGAAGGGAGATCAAAGTCTCCTAGTAAGAATTCCAAGGTGAAATGTTGGAACTGTGGATAGACTAGTCATATCTGAAAGGATTGTAAGGAGGAGAAAAAGAAGAAGAAGAATAACTCTTTGAACAATGACTCTTCTTAGAGTGATGTAGATGCCTTCATTGTAGCCTTGGTGACTCATGCATCAGATGATGTCTAGCTAATTGATACAAGTGCATCTTTTTACATGATATCTCACAAAGGTTGGTTCACTAAGTATGAAAAGTATGTTGGTGGAAAGGTTTACCTAGAAAGTGATTCACCTTTGGAAATTGTTGGTTGTGGAAGAGTCAGAATATAATTCCCTGATGGAACAATCAAAGGGATTGATGGCGTACTTCACATACCAAGTTTGGCTCGTAACCTACTTTATGTTAGTAAGTTGACTGATGTTTGTGTGCAAGTTTCTTTCTCGAGTGGAGGTTGTAAGATGACTAGAGGCTCAATGGTCCTAGCTAAGGGTGCATGAATAGGCACTCTGTACAAGCTGGATGCACATCTTGTTCAATGTAACAATGTCTTTGTAAAGTCAAGAAAATATGCTCGTGTAGAGAAGGAGAATGAAGCTCCTCAAGGTGAAAATTCCTTGGAGGTGAAACTCCCAGTAGATAATACCATGTTGTTGCATCATAGACTCAACCACATAGAAGAGAAAGGCTTAAAAGCCTTGAAAATTAAAAATCTTGTTGAAGGGCTTGTTGATTGTAACCTTGAGTTTTATTTTGCGAACATTTTATTTATGGTGTAGACATCCAAATTTGGACACTTAATTTATCCAAATTTATCACTTTTCATCTAAACATCCTCTTATCCGAGTTAATTAAATAATATTACTATTATTTAATTAATATCTTTAATTCTGCTAAATCCCTAAGGTATTTAATTAATAATTAAATACCTTACCCCTAATCCTCTTTTCATCAAATGAATTAAATAAATATTACATTTATTTAATTCCTCACATGTCATTTTCATATAATCCTAATCCATTTCCTAATCTCTTCATTAGGGATGTGCACATGCCTAATCCTTGATTAGGATGTGTCACATCCTCCAACTTTTGCAAGTTGGCTTCTAATCCTAGCCCTAATTATCTTCTAATTACTAATTAATTAAGCCTAATCATTCTCCAAAAATTTTTAATTCTTTTTTATTCTTCCTAGATTCCCCTCTTTATATGTGAATTTTTAATTCACATTTCATCCTTCCAAGGCTTCTAGAACCTTGGACTTGTCACAATCTCCACATGTGACCAACCTTGGACTTGTCACAATCTCCACATGTGACCAAGTCCCACCTTTTTGGAGCCCACCTTTTACCCTCTAGATCATCCTAGGAATGTGAATTTTTAATTCACATTTATCCTCCCCAACCACCTTTCCTTTTCCCATGTAATTTTTGAGGAATTCTAAAATTCCTCAAAAGTCCCTTTCACTCCCACTTGGGGACAAGAAATCCCTTTTTGTGGAAATCCTCTCATCCCCCAAGGTGCATGTCCTTTTCCACCTCATGTACCTTTTTGACAACTCATCTCCACCTCATATCCTCTTGTCCACTTCACCCTCCACATGTCAAGATGTGAGGGCTTGTGGGTTCTCAACCCACCATAGCCCTTCATCTTGGCCTTGTTGGAGCAATCTTGACCGTTGAATTCTCTAGAGAATTCAAATTCTCCTATAAATACCCCCTCCTCAAGGGCATTTTCAGAACACTTTCATTTGGAGCAACTACATGCTGCCCATTTGCCTTCTCAACACTTGCATTTTGATAACTACATGCTGTCCATTTGAATCCTCAAACCTTTTCAATCATTCAACCATCTTTGTTCATCATCTTGCATATTGAATCTTGCATATAGTCACTCAATCCATCATCTAAGGAGCACACAACCAATCCAAGCAAGGGCCAATCAAATGGGTATCAACAACAAGGAAGGTAAAAGTGTTTGTGTTTTATCTTGTTTGCATTCCTTTTCGTTGTATCAATCTTTTGGCCTAATGTAGAATTGTCATGGTATTTTGTTATTCATGTTTCTT
>VDFB02058242.1:552490256-552653988 GCA_007258455.2 Sequoia sempervirens
GGGAGGATAGCACGAGAGAGGCAGGTTTCTGGATGGCAGCGTATTATGATGCGGTTCCTGATTATACCAGGCAGGCACCTCAGATGCCAGCTCCATCCCAGTCATTGGGAACACGGACTCACGGCTACAGTGATTCACCAGGTTTTTCACCAGGCAGAGGGGCAGGACTTGAGTCTCCACAGAGATCAGACGTGGGGAGTTCATTCAGGAGGTGACAGGGTACTGTATTTTTGACAGATGTAGGATGGATTATGTAGGATGGATATCATGGATGTTCTATATCCCTGGATTTTGTACTTTGTCATGTGACAGATATATGTATGATGTATATGTGACACATGCTATATTGATGGATATATGTATGATGGATATGTGACAGTTATTATTAGCACCATGTAGTATATTTATATTTATGATGGAGGACTATATGCATATGTGTGTATCATTATGTGTTTCGTGGATGGATACAGTGACTTATTTATGCTCTTGTGTTGGTTTATTTATGTTTATATTCATAAAATATTGATCTAGATGTTGGAATGTTAATGATCATGCTTATATTTATTTATGCTATGTTTATGAATGATTGGAGATATGTGCTTATTGTATGGATGTATGGTAATGGTGATATGTTATGTGTACCTATTGGGATCTATGATGGTTTAGATATATGGATGGCTAGTTGGTAGATGCGTTATGTATGTATATGTGTGAGATGGATTTTGTATGAATAGTTTATATATGCAAGATGTGTTGTGTTATGCGTCTAATATTTTGTGATGCAGGTGGTGATGGAGATATGGACCTAACATGTGGGAATGCAGGTAGCAATGGATGCATGGACAGTATGCGGCTATAGGTGCCAATAAGAACTGGGAGGTACGTGGTGATGGATGTAGTCTAGCATCTGTCAAAAGGTATCAGTATCCTAAGAAGAATGGAAGAGAATGAGGGCAAGTATTTGCACAACCAAAACCATAGGGTGAGCGTGAATGCAATGATTATGAAAAATGCAATCCTAATTCAATTTATCATCTTTGGAGCACTGATTTTTGCTATAGCATAAGACACAACACACCAAGGTATAGAGGACCGAGGTAGATCAGTGTCTAATGCATGAGACAAACACGCCAGATAAGAAGGCTATCCCAATACCCCAAAGTCTCGAAAAAAGACTTTAGTCGGGACCAGTATTGGGATAACCGCAAACATAGAAGGATGCCCCAACATAACACAAGACCTCGGGGATCTTGGTGGGTACTACGTGGGA
The DNA here is from genome assembly GCA_007258455.2 of Sequoia sempervirens. Classification (NCBI taxonomy): domain Eukaryota; kingdom Viridiplantae; phylum Streptophyta; class Pinopsida; order Cupressales; family Cupressaceae; genus Sequoia; species Sequoia sempervirens. The sequence goes on from VDFB02058242.1 coordinate 552,491,527, forward strand.
CAACCAAGAAGACACAAATAGATATGAAAAGATCAAGATATGCCCCTATGTGGACTAGTCAAAACGCGCCATAATATGATGGATCATGGTGGCCTTGACAAGTGATTATATGGAGCTCAAATGATAGACAAAAACCAAAAGTATCAAAAGATAACAATTAATTTCAAATGTCCATTGCCATAGGATCAAGGGGATGGATGGGATTGATGAGGTCTGTTAGGAAGGATGTATCCTGTTAAGACCTATGCTGGATGCTAAGCGAAAAGATCGATATGATAAAGGATATTTAGAATTGATTAGATTCGTTGGTACAAGTGGTTTTTTTTGTTTAAGAATTAGCTAGATAAGGGCATAGCTTGATGAGACAACCACAAAGGGGACAAGACACAACCTAAAGACCTAGGGTCTCGGGGGCCGATCAAAGATTGGCCTTGCCTACGTGAAAGCACAGAGCCCTCGTAGTTCAAGGAAAAGGACCATGGATAAAGCGGAAAGAGGACAATGGTGACCGATGATGGACACAAGATATGACCGAAAAATGCCCCAGGGGAGGGTCAAATGACCAACCTTGCCTACGTGGAAGCGCAGGGGCAACGTAGTTCGATTAAAAGGATGGAAGTGGGACAAGAGGGTGAGATCTAGATGGAAATCGACATGATGAATGATCCTATATGATGACACGGGCCGACGGACGAAAGACATAAGCTCAAAGTGGGATATAAGGAAGCTCAGGATGAGGGATAGGTAAGGTGAGCTGTCCAATGCTCAATCAATAAGTACCAAGCAGCCTAGGTTGATGCGGGGGGATGAAAGCGGGATGACAACATAAAGTAACTAGGATACGAGGTAGATAATGATTAAGCCCTCTATGGATGACGCCTGTTACTAGGTTTTCACCATCCATACTTATCCAAGGCGCCACCAAGAGGTGGTTTTCACCATAGGACGAATTTATTTCTCTTTACTATTTTTTTTTTTTTATTTTATTTTTATTATTTTTATTATTTTTTTTTTTTTATTTTTTTTATAGGGTAGACCAAGCGAACTTAAGTGTAGAACCTTTTTAGATGGAGAATATTAACAGGTTTGTCGAGGGGATCCCCTTCCAAAGTGGTCAACCTATAAGCTCCAGATCCATATTTGGCAGTTATGATATATGGCCCTAACCAGTTGGCCTCAAATTTTCCTTTCTTGTCACGGTCTTGCTGAGTGCGGTGATTTTCCTTGAGCACAAGTTCACCAACCTGGAATTGTCTGGGGCGGACCTTTTTACTATAGTGACGTTTTAGACGATTCTGGTATACTTGTAGGTGATCATAGGCTCGTATTCTGCGTTCATCCAGTAACTCTAGTTGTGCCAGTCGAGCGACGCGAGCATCTTCTTCGCTGATGAGGTTCTTCAAAGAAATTCTCAATGAGGGGAGCTCAACTTCAATTGGCAAGACGGCTTCAGCTCCATATACTAATGAGTATGGGGTGGCGCCTGTTGGGGTACGGATGGATGTACGGTATGCCCAAAGGGCGGGATGAATGTGAAGGTGTCAATCTCGTCCAGTGTTATTGACCACCTTTTTGAGGATGCGAATGAGGGTTTTGTTGGTTGCTTCTGCCTGACCATTACCCTGAGGGTAGTAAGGCATTGACCAATGATGTTGGATGTGGAAAGTATCACATAGGTGCTTCATGGCTTGATTTTTAAATGGATTTCCGTTATCAGAAACGATGGTGGAGGGGATACCATATCTGCAGAGAATATGGTAGAGGATGAATTTAGAAATCTGAGTACCAGTGATTTGGGAGAGTGGCATTACTTCCACCCATTTGGTGAAGTACTCAGTTGCAGTGATGATGAATGTATGGCCGTCGGATGATGGTGGGTGAATCTTTCCAATCAAGTCAAAACCCCATTGAGAGAACGGCCACGGTGCTAGGAGAGGCTTAAGATCTTGTGCTAGAGCGTGGATCAAATCTGCATGCTGTTGACATGGAAGACATTTCTTTACAAATTCGCAAGCATCACGTTCCATTGTAGGCCAGTAATATCCAGCCCATAGGATTCTTTTGGCTAAAGCCATACCATTTGAGTGAGCCCCACAAATACCACCATGTACTTCCGTTAGTACCGTTTGGGCTTCGGTCTCATTCAGACATCTCAAGAGGATTCCATCATACCCGCGACGATAAAGTGTATCACCAACAAGGATGTATCGGGATGAATGATGGATAAAGGATTTACGTTGGTTGCGTGTAAGTTCCGGGGGTATGGTGTTGTCACGAAGGTAAGTATATATGTCTTGGTACCACAGGGAGGCGGGACCTATGATATCGCACACCATGTCAGTGTCAGGGACATCATATGCAAGGATTAACAGTTGTTCAACCAGAAACTCACACTCTGTCCGATCTTTGGGCATGTCGATCAAAGAGCCAATAGTGGCCATGGCATCTGCTGCTTTATTCTGCACCCGAGGGATTTGGTCAAACTGTATGGAGGTGAAATACTTCTTGAAGTCATCCACCATGTGTTTATAGGGTAGCAGTTTGTCATCCTTTGTGAGGAATTCATCATTAACTTGTCTGATAACCAACAAGGAATCCCAAAAGACTTTCAAATGTGTAATGTGCCACTGTTTTGCAATTTTAAGGCTGATGAGGAGGGCTTCATATTCCGCCATATTGTTGGTGCAGAGAAATGCTATTCTGAATGATTTTGGGATGTAGTCACCTTGAGGGGTGACTAATAGAATTCCTGCCGCAGATCCATTGTGAGTGTATGAGCCATCAAAGTATAACATCCAAGTTGGTGCTTCTGTTACTGTGTAGATTCCTTCATCTGGGAATTCAGTGTCTATTGAGTAGGCGTCTACTAGTGGTGCTTCAGCCAATTGATCAGCAATAACCTGTCCTTTAATAGCTTTGCGCTCCACATACTCGAAGTCAAATTCACTTAGCAGCATGACCCATTTGGCCATGCGGCCAGTCAAGGTGGTTCTAGACAACAGATATTTCAGAGGATCAATTTTAGCAATTAATTTGACTGGGTGACTGAGCATGTAATGGCGGAGTTTCTGTGTACTGAAGACTAGCGCAAGGCATGCTTTTTCCATAGGAGAGTAATTTAACTCATAGCCGACTAGTGTTCTGCTGATGTAGTAGATTGCTCTTTCTTTGAGTGACTCATCGTGCTATGCCAATAATGCCCCCAGTGCGACTGAGGTAGCAGAGATATAAAGCAAGAGGGGTTTTCCTGGGATAGCCGGCATCAAAATTGGTGGATGAGCTAAGTATTCTTTAATTTTATCAAAACCCATTTGACACTATGATGTCCATCGGAATGTAGAATTTTCTTCAAAAGATGAGTAAAAGGTTGACATTTATCTGCAAGTTGGGCTATGAACCGTCGGATAGACTGCATCTTTCCTTGGAGGCTCCTTAACTGCTTTAGATTGCGTGGAGGGGGCATGTCCAGAATAGCCTTTACTTTGGCAGGATCAACTTCAATACCTCTGCGGGAGACTATGAAACCCAACAATTTCCCTGACGTGACGCCAAAGACACACTTTTTTGGATTCAACCGCAACTTATAGTGCTCTAGTTCAAATATCTTCTTCAGAATGGTGGGATGCTCGGCTCGTGTCTTGGACTTCCCTAATAGGTCATCAACATAGTCTTCCATGATAATGTGAATAAGGTCATGGAAGATAACGGTCATAGCTCTTTGATACGTTGCCCCTGCATTCTTGAGACCGAAGGGCATAACATTGTAACAGAAGGTGCCCCAAGGAGTTGTGAAGGCGGTTTTGTGTTGGTCTTCAGGTGCAATTCAGATCTGGTTGTAACCGGAGAAGCCATCCATGAGGGACAACATCTCATGTCCTGCTGTTAGGTCAACCAACATGTCAATATTAGGAAGAGGGAAATCATCTTTTGGGCAGGCTTTGTTGAGATCCCTAAAATCTGTGCAGACTCGAATGTCACCATTTGGTTTAGCAACCGGTACTATGTTAGAGATCCATTCGGAGTAGTCAATAGGTCTGATAAAACCTGCGTCTAGTAACTTCTCCAACTCTTTCTTTACTAACAACGCAACTTGCGGATGCATCTTACGAAGTTTTTGCTTGACGGGTTTGGCGTCTAGACGAATGTCTAAGTGGTGAACCACTAAAATAGGGTCTAAGCCTGGCATGTCTGAATATGACCAGGAAAAATTGATGATGCCTTCTCGGAGTAGCTGTGCAAAGATCGGATATTTTTGTTCGGAGAGTGACTCAGCTACATAGGTGATCTTCGGATCTTCAACAGTTCCCAAATTAACTTCTTGCATCTCTTCAATCAGGATAGATGATCTGGCAGATAGTTGGGTTCCCATAAGGGGAAGATGAAAATCTCCATCTTCCGGTGCCTCTTCGAGGTTTTCGCCTTCAGATGCATCCTCTATTTTTACTTTTTCTAGGTCAGGAAGCGCCTCAGGGAGGTTTTCACTAGATGACCTCTTTTTATTTTTTTGATTTTTACTTTTGCGACTGGAGTGTTCATCCTCCCCCAATCCCATAAGGTTGACGTAGGTGTTCGTAGTCATACTGACAAGTGTGGTGTTGTGTAGGTCCCAGTCAATGAGTTCAGGGTGATGAAGGGATAGGCTGATGGTGCAAACAGATAGGCATTCGAACATGGAGGATAAATCAGTGTGATCGACATCATCGTATACATGTATGATGGATTCCTCCTCGAGTACATCTTCCAATGAGCCATCGTCCACGGTGATACTATTGGAAGTATTAGATGATGTTGCGGGACTCTTTTGCTTTCTGTCATACCCAATGCCCACATTTTTTGGTAGCAGAGACGTATCAATGGGTTGCAATCGCCCTTGTTCCTCTTTACCTAGGCCTCTACCTTGGTAGTTATGTTTTTCCACGAACTTTGTTGGCCAAGGATATTTTTCCTGAAAATATTTCTTTAGAGGAGTTTTTGGTTCGGGCTCTTCGCGGTAGACCCACTGACTTATGTCTTCTTCTGGCGCATCTGTTTTGTTACTTGGAGATACAAAGGTGGTGGTAGGAATATTTTTTCCACGGAAGGTGACAGTCTTGTCCTCCTTTGGGGTAGCATGGGGAGGTTGACCATACTCGTGTGGCGATGGTGGCATGGTTGCTACATTAAGAGCAGTATGCATTTCATACTCGCCACACCCTTTGTCAATGATCTGAACTTTTGTGACTGTAGGATCAGTGGAAGATGGAGCGGTTGTTATAGTAGATGATGGATTGGAGGATGATGGATTGGAGGATAATGACTGGGAGGCCCCCATTTCGACCCCAGGACAATAATGTAAATGGGGGAAAGATGCTTCTAAAGCTTGACAATACTCAAACGGTTGGGGGTCGGCATAGATGGTGACCTCCTGTTCATTAACTGGGAATTTGAGGCATTGGTGGTATGTGGATGGAACAGCTTGCATAGCATGGAGCCATGGGCGGCCAAGGAGGAGATTATACGGTAAGTCCAGATCAAGGACATGGCAGGTAGTATACTGGAGCACAGGTCCCACTTGTATAGGAAGACTGATGATGCCTTCTGAATTTCTTTCTGCATTGTCATAAGCCTTGATTGTAATTATCTGGTTGCTTAGGTCCGCTTGAGAATACCCTATCTGTTTTATGAACTTCAAAGTACATAGATTAAGGGCAGAGCCATTATCTACCAAGACCCTTTTTATTTTATGACGGGCAATTATGACTTCGATATGTAGGGGGCGGTTGTGATTGATGCCAATGTTGGGCATATCATTTTGGCTGAAATGGAGGTGGTGAGACAAAGCCAAGTGTCCCACCAAAGCTTGGAATTGTGTGGGGTCGATGTCGTTTGGGACATGGGTTTCCTGCAAGGCTTTATTGAGGATCTCTTGATGTACCGGGGAAGACTTAAGCAAATCCAGAATAGATATATGAGCGGGGGTCTTCCTTAGGTGATCAAGGATGTTATATTGAGAGTTTACAGGAGCGGGTTGGACGGGTGTGGAGGCTGCAGGGACGGTGATGCGGGCTCGTCGCGTAGTCACAGCACATTGAGGGTCTTTGGCTTTAACGTGGATCATGGATACTCGGGGTTCCACCTGCTCAATGTAATGAATAACACCTTCATAATTGAAGGGCACATTCTTGTAATTCACATTATTGGTGCTGTTATTTTGGGGATGACTAGTGGAGGTGCTAGGACCTTGACTATGGTTTGGGAAGGCGTTTTGATAGATTTGCAGTTGAGCATTGGACGACGAAGGTTGACTGGGGTCAACCTTGATATCTCCTCGATCAATGAGATCTTGGACATAATTTTTTAAACCCTGACACTTATTCAAGGAGTGTCCCTTGATTTTATGAAAGTCACAATACTCATTCTCTTTAAACCATGCCGGCTTGGGTTTGGACTCATCGAATGGTTTGGTGACAGGATATGTGATGGGATAATTGATTTGTAACAATTTATTGAAAACAACACTCAAGGGTTCACCCAATTGGGCGTATTGACGTTTGGTGTTCCCCTGATTTCTTTGGTTTGACTGTTGAGGGGGACGAGGTGCCCCCTGCGGTACTGATATGGCGTTGGGTACAGACTGTTGTTGCCCTTGGGATGCATTAGCCACTTGGACATGTTTGGTGTCTGTCACTCCATCATTCACTGCATTTTTGTTTTTGTTCCAAAATCGTGATTTATCTCCGAATGACCGTTCTTTGTCATGACTGTGTATTTTAATGTGTCCTTTGGCGATAAGGGCACGTTCAAGGATAGGTCCCTTTTCCACTATCTCAGCGAAAGTGGTGACACAGTGTAGTCTAAAATTGTGGGCCATGTCGGGATGTGAATTTTCCACAAAAAGAGTGACCATGTCTTTTTCTTTCAAAGGATTTTTCATTCGACTGGCTAATGCACGCCACCGTTGGAGGTAGCTGGTAAAGGTTTCTCCATCCCGTTGTTTCTCTTTCAAGAGATCTAAGGTGTCAGTATCCTTCTGCAAATTGAAGGAGAAGTAGGAGACAAATTGTTCTGATAAGTCTGCAAAAGTTTTTATAGACCCCTTTTCAAGAGTCATGAACCAATCTAGGGCATGGCTTGCTAGACTTCTTGGGAACAGACGTAAGAGATAGTTATCATTATACATGACTTCTTGACACTGTGCATAAAACTCTTGCAAGTGGGCCTTAGGGTCTTTGTCTCCCTTGTATTTGTCAAATTTTGGAATCTCGAAGTGTTTAGGGAATGGGATCAATGAGATGGATGGATCGAACGGATATGGGCATATATCTTCAAATTTAAATGATTGTTTTGTGCCCCCTGCTTGAAGGTCCTTAAGGGCAGCTTTGATTTCCAACAAGTCCGAACTAGCTGGTGGTGGGTTGGGGGGATATGGATGATAGAAAGATGAGGGATCTTGTTGAAAGGGTGTTGGATTGTTAAAATGTGGGTTTGGATGATTGGATGATGTCATGACTTGATGGTAAGGTAGGGGGTTTTGTTGGTATGGGGGTTGTTGTTGTGGGACATAATATGAATTTGTTTGGTGAAGGTGTGGGGTAGGTTGCTGAGGGACTTGGACGGGACGTTGCGTGTTGGCCTGTTGGTATTGAAGATATTGTTGTGATTGTTGGGAGGTTGCATAAAACGGTTGTTGGTGAAATTGTTGTTGATTATGGTGGTAGTAGTGTTGTGGAGGTTGTTGTTGCGGCATCGAGTGTTGCATGGACTGAGGTGGGATATTATGTTGTGGTTGGACCTTTGGATGCAAAAGGGACGCAAGAAAGGGAGATATGGTTTGGGTAGGCGGTTGAGATGGATTGCCTTGTGATTGGTAGGATGGTTGTTGTGAAGAGGTCAAAGTATTGGGTATAGGTTGTTGCGGATGAGACGGCGGGGGTTGTGTGGGCACACTTTGTAAAGGAAGTTATTGGGTTCCGCTTGGAATGTTTAGTTGGGGTGCGCCTTGTAGTGGTATTTGAGGCGGGATAGTAGATTGGGGAACCTGTTGAGGTGGTGTGTTGGTGGTCCCAGGAGGAGGGAGTGATGTAGCAAAGGAGGTACCCCCAATATTGACTGTAGGTGGGTTCAAAGGAGGGGGTGCGATTAATGTTAATGGCGGAGGTTGTGGAATGTTTTGTGGCATGCCATAAGCGAAAGGATTACTGGGATCGGGCACCTGGGATCCACCTATAGCTGAGGTGGAAGCATGTGGGGGATAATTAACCTGATAAAGGACGGCATTGCCAAATTCAGGTTGATGCCAACCCTCAATTGGAGGAACATTGGAAAAGTATGAACCTTCGGGTGCATTTTGGGACCCTTGGAGTACGTGAGATGGGGCACCCTTATATTTGGATAAGTCAACATTGGAGGGAGGTTTAACACCCTTCTCAATCAAGTGGGCCAAGATTTCTTCCCCATGTTTTGCAAGCAAACGGTCGGTCATTTGCACATTGGCAGGATTGCTAAAATGTTCCTCAAGTGTGAGTTCAGGTTGATTAACCATGCTCTCTTCTCCATGTGGCGAGTTATTTTGATTCTCAGTGTTGGAGTGTGATGAAGTACCATTGTGAGGGTCATGTAAGATGTTGGTACCCTTGTTGGGATCTGATGAGGTGTTCTTGGGACCTTGAGGATTGTTGGATTGGGCATTTTGAGCTTGAAGGTCGGCCATCTTCTTTGCTTGTGAACGGGTCTAAACGAGCATGCAAATGCTAGATGAGTAGGTTAATGCCTTTGTCAAATGATTTGATTGTGATGGAGTGTGGATTGGATCTAATTGGACTTCGATCAATTGGACTGGATTTAAATTAGATTGGATTGGGTTGGATTAGATTGGATTGGATTGGGTTTGATTTGGATTTGATTGGATTTGATTGGATTGGATTGGATTTGATTGGATTTGGATTGGATTTGATTGGATTGGATTGGATTTGGATTGGATTTGATTGGATTTGATTTTGATTTGATCGGATTGGATTGGATTGAATTGGATTGGACTAGACTAGATTGGATTGGATTGGACTAGATTAGATTGGATTGGATTAGATTTGATTGGATTTGATTTGGATTTGATCGGATTTTATTGGATTGGATTGAATTGGATTGGATTAGATTGGATTGGATTGGATTAGATTGGATTTGATTGGATTGGATTAGATTGGATTGGATTGGATTGGATTGGAAGGCGTGAGAGAGAGACCTCAAACTTGATCACATGAGATTACCTTTAGTAACCCTAGAGCTTTGATTGATTGATAGGATGATTACGGCACCGAATCCACCTTAGGCTAGGAATGGATTGATTGGGCCGAGGATGATAACTTGCAACACCGAATTCACCTCAAGATGGAGGAAAATTGATTGGGGTCGAAGCTAAAGACTAATAATCAAGTTCAAGCGCTATAGTCAATTTAGATAACCACTTTGTAATGCAAGGTTAAGGCGGTTTGGCTATGGGTGGTGTTTAAGAGGTGAGAATGGTAAAGTTGTGATGTTCGTTAAGTGAGGGTATTGACTTGTGAATGGAGAATTAAAATGAAAAGGTAGATTAAAGGTGATTTGTGAAAATTCGGAGTGATAGAATGGGGGTTTAAATGGATGAAATGGAGGTTTTGGGAGGCTTAAAATGATAAAATGAAGACTTAGGATAATGGGATAATAGTTGGGAATGATTAAGTGGTGATTTCGGGGTGTTGACAGCAAAATCAGGGGCGTAGGCAGCGTTCTGCAGTGAATCAGGTGCGCTACCGCGTTTCTGCAGCAAATCAGGGGCGCTACCGCATTTCTGCAGTAAATCAGGGGCGCTACCGCCTTTCTGCAGTAAATCAGGGGTGCTACCACCTTTTTGCAGTAAATCAAGGGCGTTATCGCTTTTCTGCAATAAATCAGGGGCGCTACCGTGTTTCTGCGCAGGGCGCTACCACGTTTCTGCGGGGTCAAAGCTTGGTTTTTGATGGCAAAGGCTATGGCAAGGACTCAAAATGATGAAACAAGTCAAAAGTATCAAAATTTGATAGAATTTCCACAAGAAAACACCTCAAGCAAGCACAATCCTATGATTAATATTATGGGTATGGCAAGGCAAAGTCTTAATCTAGGATGCACAAGGCTTCTAGGGAGTCCTCGATATACTCTACGCGAGGCACAACCGTGAACACACCGTCCTCGTGGAGTGGAACCCCAGATCTCGAAAGACTTCCGGACCTTCACGTCTATCTAGGGTATCACCCTAGCTTTGGCCTTCCGCTGACGCGGATTGGGTACAACTTTTGTTCTCCCCTTTATATACCCGCCGATACGTGGTTGGAATCGTCCCTTGGGGTGATGAAATCTAGCGGGTCCCACTAAAAGAACACTAAGTTTCCAACTACTCCCCAGGGCTCACACAAGTGCAAGGGGAAAGTGAAAACAAATCAATGCCCCCTTGGGTAACACAAAAATAAGCAACCACAGCAAACAATGAGATTTAATCCCCCTAATTAGACTATGTTTGAGAGCAGCAAAGATAATTTTTGAAAGTCTGATTATGTAGATGCCCCTGCAAACAAATGTTAGTTGTCCTCTTTCTTTTTCACCTTTGGTCAAATTTTGCCACAATATGCTGCAAAAACGTTAGTGAAAAATAGCAATATTCTTGCCAGAACAACGTTAGAGAGTTATCACGTGAATATAGCAAAAAAACTAGAGCAAAAATGAAGCCAAAACACCCATTTTACCCTCCAAACTGTGCTGTTAAGGGCGCTGCCGTAGTTTCTGTTCTGAAGGGCGTTGCTGCAGTTCTGCGAGCACTTCGCGGGGGCGCTATTGCACTTCTATGGGGGCTACCGCACTTGGGGCGCTACCGCACTTCTGCGAGAGCCCTACCGCACTTCTGTGGGGGCACTACCGCACTTCTGTGAGGGCGCTACCGCACTTCTATGGGGGCGCTACCGCACTTCTATGAGGGCGCTACCGCACTTCTGTGAGCTTTTCCTGCAAAAATCTTAACTCAAAGAAACATTAAATGCAAGACCTGTGTGTGGGTCCCACCAGGCGTGCCAGAAATGTGATACCTTGATATTTCTACCGCTCTAAATGTGAAAATCTAACTAAGAATGCAAGAATAACAAAATACTAAGGACACCTCAAGATTAGCCAAAAGAGTGGTTCAACGAAAAGGAATGCAAACAAGATAAAACACAAACACTTTTATCTTCCTTGTTGTTGATACCTCTTTAATTGGCCCTTGCTTAGATTGGTTGTGTGCTCCTTAGATGGTGGATTGAATGACTAAAATGCAAGCTTCAATATGAAAAATGATGAACAAAGATGGTTGAATGATTGAAAAAGGCTTGAGGATTCAAATGGACAGCATGTAGTTATGAGAGTGCAAAGTGTTGAAAATGCCCTTGAGGAGGGGGTATTTATAGAGGAATTTGAATTCTCTAGAGAATTCAAGGGTCAAGATTGATCCAACAAGGTCAAGATGAAGGGCTATGCTGGGTTGAGAACCCACAAGCCCTCACATCTTGACATGTGGAGGGTGAAGTGGATAAGAGGATATGAGGTGGAGATGAGTTGTCAAAAAAAAGGTACATGAGGTGGAAAAGGACATGCACCTTGGGGGATGAGAGGATTTCCACAAAAATGGATTTCTTGTCCCCAAGTGGGAGTGAAAGGGACACTTGAAGAATTTTAGAATTCCTCAAAAATCTACATGGGAAAAGAAAAGGTGGTTGGGGGGATAAATGTGAATTAAAAATTCACATTCCTAGGATGATCTAGAGGGTAAAAAGTGGGCTCCAAAAAGGTAGGACTTGGTCACATGTGGAGATTGTGACAAGTCCAAGGTTCTAGAAGCCTTGGGAGAATGGAATGTGAATTAAAAATTCACATTTAAAGGAGAGGAATCTAGAGCAAATAAATGTGAATTAAAAATTCACATAGGAAAGGGGGTCAATATCAAAAAGGAAAAATGGAAGAATTGACCAAAAAGTGGTGCTAAATTTAGCTAATGATTTTGGTTAAGGTTGTGCAAATATTGGATTAGGCTAATTAACAGAAGATTAGAGGCAAGTGGCAAATGTAGGAGGATGTGACAAGGAGAGAGAAAGTGAAGAATTTTTAAATTGATTTTTAAATCAAAAAGAGGAAGAATGACTAAATTAAATAAATTAGTGTATTTATTTAATTTAGAGAGGAATAAGGTAAAAGACAAAGTATTAATTATTTAATAAATTAATATTAATATGATAGACGTAGAGACAACAAATTTAATCGTATGGAAGTGATTAAATTTAGATGTCTACATATGGAAAGAAACATTGTGTTTCATTTTATTCGAGTCCTCATAAATCTTCTGGCATACTAGATTATGTTCATTCTGATGTATTTGGTCCAGTAAATGTTCCTTCATTATCAAAGTCTAGATATTATGTTTCTTTTATTGATGATTATTCAAGAAGCGCATTTGTGTATTTTTCTAAGAGTAAATCAGAAGTGTTCAGTCAGTTTAAAGAGTTTAAAAACTTGGTAGAAAATCAGACTAAAAGGAAAATCAAATGCTTGAGGATGGATAATGGTGGTGAGTTCTATTCTACATATTTTGAAGGTACTGCAAAGACCATGGGATTAAAAGGCATAAAACTATGCCTTATACTCCAGAATAGAATGGAGTTCTTGAAAGGTTAAATAGGATATTAATAGAAAGAGTGAGAATTATGTTGAGCAATGCTAGTATGGAGTAGAAGTTCTAGGTTGAGGCTGTGGCTACAACATATTACTTGATAAATCATTCACCTTGTTCAGCTCTTGTTGACAAAACACCTTTGGAAGCATGGTTTGGTAAGAAGCCCTCTTTGAGACATATTCATGTCTTTAGCTGTGAGGCATATGCATATGTTTCAAATGAGAAGATATCAAAGTTAGAGAACAAGGCTATCAAATGTATCTTCATTGGCTACAGTGTTGGTATGAAAGGATACAAGCTTTGAAATCCTGTTACTAAGAAGGTTTTGTACAACAGAAGTGAAATCTTTTGTGAGTTGAAGCCTTCAATAGTTGGTCTGTAGTTAGAAACACATAAAAATGAAAAGAAGAATGATGTAGTTGAAATTCCTCAAACACTAGAAAAGGAGGAACCACAAAGTGTACCTGAAACTAAGGAGAATTCTAGTAGCTCTGATAGTTTTGAAGAATAAGAACCACGACTTCATATTCAACTTGTGAGGAGGTCTACATGTGAAAAGCATCAACCTGATAGGTATGGGTTTTTTATGTTGGATTTGAACTATGCCTATGCTTTGATTACTAGCACTGATGAGCCAAGGACTGTGAAAGAGGTAATTAATATGTCTAACTCAAATTCCTAGTTGGAAGCCATGAATGAAGAAATGCCATCATTAAGGAAGAATGAAACCTAGGATTTGGTACCTTTTCCTAAAGGGTGAAAGCTTGTTGGCTATAAATGGGTATTTAAGAAGAAGACTAGTCTAGATGGCAGTGTTGAAGAGTATAAAGCTCGGTTGGTCACAAAACATTATTCCTAGGTGGAGGGAATTGATTATGGAGAAATATTTTCTCTTGTAGATAAGCTGACATCTATCAAATTTTTTTTGTCACTTGCAGCCACGTATGACTTACAAATCAAGCAAATGGATGTGAAGACAACATTTCTTCATGGAGAGCTAGAAGAAGAAATTGATATGTCCTAGGTTGAGAAATTCATTGAAAAAGATAAAGAAAGCCTGGTTTGCAAGTTAAAGATATCTATATACGGTTTGAAGCAATCGCCTAGAATGTGGTACCAAAATTTTGACACGTTTGTGTTGTCATTGGGATTTGTAAGATCAAAATTTGATCATTGTGTATATTACAAAACTAAAAATGATCGAGTTCTTATTATTGCCCTATACATGGATGGCATGTTCATAGGAAATAGTAAGCCTATGATTTATGATCTAAAATCTCAATTGTCTGCAAAGTTTGAAATGAAAGATCTAGGTGCACCAAGGTATATTCTAGGGATGGAAATAAAAAGGGATAGAGGAAGTAGAAATATTTGGCTCAACCAGAGCAAGTATATTAACACTATCCTAGAGAAATTTGGGATGACTGATTGCAAGCAGTTAGTTGTTCCAATGTTGCAGGGAACAAAGCTATCTATTGAAGACTATCCAAAGTCTCCTACTAATATGGAGGACATGACCAGGGTACCTTATGCAAGTGCAATTGGTAGTTTAATGTATACAATGGTCTGTACTAGGCTAGACATTACCCAAGCAATGGGAGTTCTTAGTCAGTTTATGGCTATTCCAGGAAGGCCACATTGGGATGTTGTGAAGAGATTTTTTAGATACTTGAAGGGTACCTCAGAGTTTGCTTTATGTTATCATGGAAACTCGGTTGGATCGTGGAGATCTCTTAGCATTTGTGGGTATGTGGATTATGATTGGGTAGGGGACATTGAGAATAGAAGAACCACCAGTGGATACATCTTCGTGTTATTTGGTGGAGTAGTGAGTTGGATGAGCAAGCGGTAGGTTGTAGTCACTTTATCTACTACTAAGGTGGAGTATATGGCAGAAACACACGCCTACAAAGAAGTCATTTGTATTAGATGTTTATGTTCAGATATTGGGTTTGATGCAGGACAAATTACTCTTTGTTGTGATAGTCAGAGTGCTATTTGTTTGGTGAAGAATCCCACTTTCCATGCTAGGACGAAGCACATTGATGTATAGTATCATTTCGTTCATGATATGGTGGAAGATGGAAAGGTTAATCTGGAAAAGGTGGATACTCTGGAGAATGTCAATGATGCATTGACAAAGCTTGTTAGCATAGACAAGTATAGGTGGTGTGCTATTTTGACTGGCCTTGGGCCTATGACCTTCAATAACTTTGAGTTTAGAGGAAGCCAATAAGTCTTTGTCAAGTGGGAGCTTGTTGGAAAATGTGCCTCAACTTGCTGGCTTCAACCTCAGTTAAAGACTTGGTGTTTTTCCCCTTGTTTGGCCTTCATTATTGGCCTATCACTGAAATATTGAACCTAGAAACCTAAGTCATGAGGTTATGAAAGATCATAACTTGGAAAAATTGAGTTGGTTGCAAGATCACTATATTTCTAAACTTCAGAACACATGTCGCAGGGTTCAAAAGTTCTATAACTTCCCAACATGATGATCTTGTTGTCGCGGGTTTTAGGATAATCCTAACCTCTGACTCGAGGTTGTGAATTTTAGGTTTCTCCCGACTTGGTGAAATGACCGATGGATAGTGGGACCGGTCTGCATGGATGGTGATGTTAGTCATATGGAAGTGACATGGATTCCACGTGGATGTTGGGGACCACATGGGTCGAGCCGATAAGTTGTAAAGTGGATATCGGTGAGACTTTCTTTCATCGGAGGGAGACAATATGTTGTCTCCCCGATATGGTGATGGATAACTCACTGACCCATGGAGAACATCGTGGTGGGACTCGATTGGTGGCGTGTGTATGTAGATGGTGATTATCGATTGGATGATTGTGCAATTCACATCCTTGTTGTGAATTGTGTGGCTATCATCTGTGTGAATGCGGGAAGCTCACCTGGGAATTGACATTAGAACAAACTACTCTAGCAACAAAATAAAATGAATATTTGGCCTCCATGACAGTAGTATAATTTGCAAAGGTGATCGATATCAAATCAAATCGGATGAACAAGATGCATTGAATGTAAATTCAAATTCTCTATATCAAAATTAAATGGTGTGCGGCTCGATGAAGAAGGTGGTTGAGTGGTTTTTACAATGTATGCTTTTACGAGCATTGTAATAGTGTGAGGTGAATTGAAGTCTATGAGTGACGTCAACCAAGGGGATGGTAATGTTGTTGTGAGTTAACATATGAGAGTGAAATTTGTAACTTTGTATGTAATCTATTTACTTCAATAAAAAGTGACTTTACTTGGTGTGTGGTTTTTTATCCCATAAGGGTTTTCCCACATATATCTAGTGTTATGTTTGTGTTTGATATTTGGTCTCTCTTTTTGTTCTGTGAATGTGCATCTCAATGTTTGTAACTTGTTAGAATCAATGGTTTTTTTTGCACTTCTTTCCTGAGGATTTTGCATTAGGAAGGTGTTTTTGCACCATCACTTTCCTTACAATGAGACCCATTTAAGTTAGCTTCATTTCCTCTTGGAATAGAAGTTTTAAAAATTCATCACAAGGTCAACATATGTAGCTTCAATAGAAAGTTGACGTGTGTGAAAATTACAAATGTGTATATTGGATAAGTTCATGACCAAGATTATATAACACATTTAGAATATATTTTAAATACTCCATATCAATCTTGCGATATTTTAGTCATGTTCTTATTTGCTTAACATTGGAGATAAGGTTTTGGATCTGATCAAAAACTTCAAGATCAAGATTCATCAAAGCATTATCAATCTGGTATCCCCTAATCTTATCAATTTTATTCTATAATTTTTCAAGAGTCTCCCAAGCTTCCTTGGGTGTTTGCATGATTCAAGTTGAATCTTTAAATAAAAAGAGACAATGAATAAATATTCCCAACATTTTTCTCATGATTTATCTCCCTTATTGTCTTTGCACTAGCATCAATAGGTTCATAAATAGTTTATTTTACATAGCCCATAATGTTTTCTATGGAGAATAATTATATAGAGTTAGGCATTAAATATGATTTTTCTCCATTGTAATAACACACAAAAATAAATGTAATCTATCAACTACCACAAAATTAACCCCCCGCAAATTCACTCAATCAAGAATCTCCTAAGAAAAAATATTTTGGCACTTTATAAATCAATGCATGTATAATGTTGAAGTTGTTCCAAAACTTTATAATTTCTAAGTGGACCAAATACTAAAATTATTATCTAATATTAAATTTACAACCTTAAAACATAACCAATATTAGCCTAAAAAAAATAATCAACTCAATTTGAGATACTGTGTGAAAGTTACAAGATTTTAAAGTTAAAAAAATTATGATTTTATAGTAAATCCAATGAGAAAATTAATTTTATAGAAAAATGTGATTATTTAAGGAAAAATAATTAGATCATGATTAAGAGCATGAAATTCTAATCTAATTCAAAAATAAATACATTAAAAAAGAATTTTGAATGCTCAAAGTATGGACCTCTGAAGTTAAAGTACAAATTCAAAAGTTGCAACAAAGAAGGGGAAATTTTTGTACATTACCTACTAATGTTAGCATGATGTTATGGTTAAATATGGTACAATGGCCACCATTTTTTTGAAACCAAAAAATCTAGCTATCACCAAACAAGTAATAAGTTTGCTAGAATTGGCTAACAACCAAATAATTTTAGATCACTACTAACTTTAGTTGAATATCCAAAACAAACTACTAAATATAGTGAAGCTACTAAATCAATTTTTTGGGTAATGTTGAGACTAGTGGAGGGGGTAAAATGGTGTAATAGTGGTGTTTGGTTGTGTATAGGAGAAAATTTGCACCCCTTATGGAAATTCCCCTTTTACACACCATCACCTTAGAAAATCAAATCTGAAGGAGAAATTCCACATTACCCAACTGTCTTCCATCCACTTGGCATATGTCCTTTGTTTTAGTGAGAGAATATTTTTTGGGGATGCACGTGCAGTGTGTAGAAATCTGCATGGTGTGCTTCCATCCCTGATAGATTCTTGCATTTGAAGTTGGAAAAGGCGTTACACACCTGATTAGGGTCGAATTGTAACATCCCTCTTCAACCAACCAACCCTGAAAATGATAGATTCTTCCCATCCCACCTTCAAAAACATCCATTCTCATTCCATTTCATCTCTTTGGAAATATCTAGACATTCATTCACTTCACTCTTCACTATCTCAAGTAGTGTTCTAGCATTCTACTTTTAAGCATTGCAACAACAACACTCCATCCACTTGGCATCTGTCCTTTGTTTCGGTGAGAGAATATTTTTTGGGGATGCACGTGCAGTGTGTAGAAATCTGCATGGTGTGCTTCCATCCCTGACAGATTCTTGTATCTAAAGTTGGCAGAGGCGTTACACACCCAATTAGGGCCGAATTGTAACATCCCTCTTCAACCAACCAACCCTGAAAATGACAAATTCTTCCCATCCCACCTTCAAAAACATCCATTCTGATTCCATTTCATCTCTTTGGAAATATCTAGACATTCATTCACTTCACTCTTCACTCTCTTAAGTAGTGTTCTAGCATTCTACTTTTAAGCATTGCAATAGCAACACTCCATCAACTCCACAATGCAAGTGTGGGGCCATTACAGATGTTGTGAGCTTGGAGTCTTGTGAGACCTCTGTTCACCACGGTTGCGGAAGTGGTGACTTTTCCAAGTTCGTAGCTTGCTTTCTCGTCCATTGGCTAGTGAGCTTTTGGGTGGAGGTGGCAACACTTCACTTCTCTCCTTTGTGATTTAATAGAAGTAGCATAATATTTTTTGTAGTGTTTTATTCTATTTCTTTTTTTTATTGCATATTCTACTTCATTGCTTTTTGGTTGTCCATTGAGGTGGAAACACCAAAATAGGAGTCTGACTGAGGTAGGCCGCAATACAACCCCAATAATTTCCCCCTTCTTTTGTGTGCAAGTGAACATATGTGTGGAGCTAACCAGTGAACTATAATTTCTGTGAGATCATCTTTGTCACTCTAGCCTTTATATACTTGCTTTATCATCTCTATCTCTATTTCCCATACTTTCTTATTTTGATTTCCCATCACAATCAAGCAACTAGGTTGTAAGTAGGTTTTTTGGTAGTTTATGTTGTGCTTACTATTTTCTGACCATACGAATGCTAGCACACCAGAGAGACACCAACTTATCACGTTGTCATCCCAGAACCTCACCATCATCCTCAAATAGAGAGTTGTCTAAGGTGCAACACTGACTCCAAAAACTAGCTCGCCTAGCCCAAACCTAAGTTTGGGGTCTGTAGAGTGATAGAAGAATGTTATAGTGTTCATTGTTGATGCCAAAAATTGGCAAGGTAACAACCTTTATGGGAAACTCAATTAATGGGGGAACCAATTGCACTAAACTGAGTGACCTCCGGGTTTTTTAAGAAATCAGCTTCTTCTATAATTGGGAGTTTGGAATGGGAAAAGGAAGCAAATATAAAAAATAAATATCTAACTAAGGTGATGCACCAAGGAATAGATATAGGCATGGTAAATCTATCTTTTTGGATTCAATTTAAGTGCACAATCAACAATCTGCTATGTTCCAGAATAACAAAAATCAAAGATAAAGATCTAAACAATTCATCTAATGACATAAAATCTTTCTCACACACATTCACTGTAAAGAGGAGTCAAAGACATGATCTAAACCAGTAAACCTGTATTAAAATAATAATTTTTTTGCAAATGAACAATTCAAGACAATAATGGCATAGTATTAATGTTTTATCAAATAGTTTAAGAAAAATAGAAATGTCGAACAATGGCATAGTCTGAGAGTCTCATACAATGATCTAAAAGCAATAAAAAAGGCCTGGTGTATTTCCCTAATTTTTATGTATCTTCCAAACTCTTCTTCTGAACTAAGAAGTAGTATATATAGCTAAAAATCCCACCGCCTAGAGAGCCAGTAGCAAAAAAGATCTTGTATCTCAAGCAATGATGCCTAAAGAAATGATTTCTTTGGTTGTTGCAACAAAAAAGATTCAGGCCATAGAACATGGTCATTCCCTAACCAGATGCATCCCCTGTGAATGATGGCAGTGGTCCCAGAAAAACCCCGTACAGACAAGTGTCACTTCCCAGTGGATGCACTTAGAACACGTGGTAGTAGGTCATAGCATGTGGTTCATTTCTTCCTTTCTTTAATGAAAGCTTGTGCTGGGAAGACATGTGGCAACATTCTTTACTATTGGTGCCAACTGTGGGGTCCACCAAAAAGTGTATGCAGATTAAAGTTATGTGGCACACAGATGGGGCTCGACTAAAAAGTGAAGGGAAGTAGCCTTGAAGTACCCGTAGTGATGACACGTGGAAGCATGGTGGGAGCCGATAGAAGAGTGAAGGAAGAAATCGCTACAAAGAGTGCCCGAAAAAAACATGGCGACAATCAACGAATTTTACCAAAAAGAGGCCCGGTCGAGAAGTGAAGGGTAGCATTTCAAACATATGAGGTGCGGACCAGTACTTAGAAAAAAAAACCACCAAAAGGGAGTTCAAGGAATTTTATATTCACAGCTTTTGGTGACTACCAGGGACATTTCTCCTGCAGAACGAGGAACCCAAAAATTTCTCTAGTTTGCATACCAGAGTCCCATCCATTAGGCGATAGAATTAGAGCTTAGAAAGAGCGGCCTACAGAGGCAACCAGTCAGCCTCAAATGGTGTTGATATGTCGCACAGATTCTCATATGCTCTGCTCAGGTCAATCATTTCTTTGTAAGGCAGCATCACAGATAAACTAGCCCTAGATTTAAGTTGGAAGAGTAGCCGCATAATTTGATGAGTGACACCTTCAATATTTTCCATGGTAGGGGGTTGGTTGAAGCTCTGGAAAGTGGATGTGTCCTACTGCTTCTCTTCAATATTCACTACAATTTTCTCTACTATGGCCACCGACTCATCTGCAAGAAACAGGGAGGGCAGGCCCAACTCAATTAGTTGGGAGAATTTCTCCTTTATGCTATTTATAGTTTGGCTCAAAGTGGTTGTGCATGCACTAGCACGGAGGATAGTTGAGTGGCAATGGATGAACCTATTCTCCATTTTTCCAGTAGCCATTCGATCCTTGATCCCTGCCCCTCCTAAGTTCTCGTTTGAGACCATGTATAACTTATTTAGCAAAAAAATTCCTTAGGAACCCTCTTTGTGATAATCTATAGGAACTGTTCAATTTCTCCACGAACCTCCCTGCCCAAGCTTGTTGCCTCCACCACAAATTGGAGTGTCAGTTGTAGTGTTAGGTAGAAGGCCTTGACCTTTTCCCAATATGAAACATATAGTTGTTAGGCCACTAGAATGAGGTTTGGTTGGGCAGCATGGGCTTGGGGAACACTCCTTAGAAGGGCAATCACCGCATCTTTCAATTCAATATTTTGTGTTAGTTCCATGATCCTTTTCTTTGCGGATGCAAGTTATTCTGACAAAGTCCTCCAATTGGGCTCTTCTATTCTCAAAATATACATCCCTCTGTTGCATTTGTTGCTCAAATTGAGCACGTTGTCATTCAAACTCCTCACTCTTTTGTTGCATCGCTTGCTCCACCAAAGAAAACTTGTTCTAATAGTCTTGGTTCCTCCATCGTAGCGCGTCGACCAGGGTGGGCTCAATGGATTGGAATTTTGCAACTTCCTCTCAAAGTTTTTTCTACTCTACCTATGTTTCCCATGCTCTCTATTAAGCGTACAATTTATGCTTCCATCACTTTTTCCTTTGTTAGCAAGACCTCAACCCTATCCTTCACAAGTTTCAACTCTTCTTTCTTCTTTGTTGGCAACCAAACTTGAGGAAGTCAGTGATCACCACCCGTTGTGTTTCTTCCATGAGCTCAACTTTGTCCTACAGTCGAGCTATGCTCAGATCGAATCCCATGGAAAACATGTTGTAATCATCAGGTTGCATGTCCCCTTGTGGTTTGATGATGTTCAGATACATGGTTGCGAAATGGATCAATTTTAAATAGCTTCATTGAAAATAGTATACACCTACGAATCCATCGGCTTCTTGGAATCATTGGCCTTTCACTTTTGGATTTTGAGAGCCCATGCTTCCTTTGTATTATCACCTTGCACCATAAATTGACTGAACTAGCCTACTTGCGAAAGGTGCACTAGGAGGTAGGGGAAAATGGAATATCAGAGTAGTGGTTCTAGGAATTTTCTTCTTTGGGAGATCGACTATTTGTGGGGAGAAAGGAGGGACATGCCAAAGCTCAATTTGTGACCCAACAGGAGGACTCATTAGGTGTTGTGGCAATAACAGAGACATAACGAACTCCACCTGCTAAGTGGACTGAGTTGGGCTTGATATAATAGTAGGAGGAGGGGTGTCAATAGTGGTCACGGATGCAAAGTGAGAAGAGATAGCGGACACGGACATGGTAGTGGAAAAGGTGAAAGGGTCCATGGAGGCATCAAGACAAATTCCCTCACCTAGGAGAACTATGAGAAACCTCCCATGACCATTGCGGAAAAAGTGGAAAAAGAAGGGCCAACACTTGTAGTGATGGGCGTCACAGAGATAGTAGGAGCAACCAAAGATTGTGAAGTAAGAGAAGAGGGAGCAAAAGTTAATTTTTGTTCAAATGATTGTGGCTCTTGGCTCGCCACAACCTCCTAGCTTGTTGTGGGTTCTTGTGAAATTTCCCCATAAACTGCTTTTGGGCACTGCCATTTAATGGGGGGGGAGTTCTCCACCTTTATATTTTCTAACTGTTGCTAATTTTTTCTTGTCCTTGTTGCAATCCAAGTGAGTTTCTGCAAGGCTCTTGATATGTTCATCTACACATTTGAAGCAACCTAGCTAGGATACTACATCACCTTCCTCTTTTTCTAAGTGGAGGCCAATGACACTTCTAATTCCTTCTCCTTTCCCTTCCCCATATGTGTTTCAGACTCCTCGCCAGAGTCATCATCCTTTTTAGCACTCGCATCGAGATCTGTGTGTGCATCATTCTATAATTTATCAAATTGGTCATCCAACTCCATGCTTCCATAAGGGGCCTCGAGTTGTTTGATCTCTTGGTGATACACCTAGAAATATTTGATTCTTTCCTCACTCCATCCTTCTTTCCTTGATAACCTGCTTGAAGGTCAGCTCCCATTTTGCGCATCTCATCATACTTCACCACAGCAAAGCAGAATTTATGCCATGGCAGCCTACTTTCATCTGTAGGAATGTGAATCAAGTCAACCAATAGATCATCTAAATCTTTAAGTGGGTTATGCTTCTTTTCCCAGTAAGGATGGGAGCTATGCACTACCTTGACAAATTCATTTGGTAAGTCATTCTCAGGGTTTTAATTCCATGTCACAAATCATCACTAACCCCAGATGAGCCAACTTATCTTTCAGTAGCTTGTGCATCTTCTTTTTGGCCATTACCATCATTTTAAAGCTTAGTGGGTAGATGAAAAACCCCTTCTTCTTGGCCTAGCCTCCAAAAAAGGTATAATCGATAATTGATACCTGCCAAAACATTTTGAGGGCTAGCACCTAATTTGTGACACATGTCAAAAGCTAGAAAGGCTCCTCAATGAAGCTACACATCTGAATGAACTTGAAATCCATTCTAAGAAACCAGCCACATTTGGGAGTGAAGTTTTGCATATACCCTGTCTGCTCCTTGGTGAGTCAGTCAATACCATCTTCCCCTCTCAAATCTTATAGAATCAAAACCAAGAAATAATCTGAGAATGCATAATAGTCATAAGTAGAGGAGAGGAGAGGAGTCCATATAGAAACTAGCCTCTTTTTTCCCAATTCATCAAAAATAGCCAACTTCACATGTTTCTTGAAGAAATCAGGGTTTTGATTCAAAAACATATGGGAAGGAAGGAAACCTAAATCTCTATTGTATTTTGTAGTCCCTTATTTTCCTTAGCATCTCGTCAATGAGGAATTGTGCGAAATCATACCAGAAATAGGAATGTTTCCTACGAAACTAAAACTCCATACCCAATTGAAACTCTTGAACATACTTGTCAGTGTCTCAGCCACAAACAAATGCCATCATTGAGAAGGATTCCTACATGTCTGTGGGGAAGGCATTGTGCGGTGCCAGAATCTTTGGTGGATTTTTATGATCTTCCCTAAGCCTTTGGGTTTCTTTTTTATAAAAATCCAAAGGCTTTTGTCTGGTTCTCCATATTTCCAACCCCCTTTACTAGATTCAATGGCTCTATCTTTTTTGATTTGGAGCTTTGGTCAAGGATGCACAACATATTCCAAATAGCTCCTGGGTAGATATTAACCTTCAACTCCTAGCCCTCAATGGTGTTAGTGCTTGGGTTGAAATTTTTAATGGCCACATGAACTAATTCTGAGCAATAGTGCATGAATGGGACCATATACTGTGGGAGCCCGATAAACCATAATTTATGTGCCAAAGAATTTGGGTTGTTGTTTTGCTTCATCCTTTCATGGGCCACCTCCCTCAAAGACTTAGAGTTCTTTGCGAGGATGGGATCAAGAATATTACCCTACTCCTTGATTAGGCTTTGGTCCCTGTAATTTTTGGGCTTGTCTAGGGCCCACATTTTTACCCATTCTGGCTTCTCTGATATACCAGGTGAAGCATAAGAGATGTCTTCAAAGACATAGATGGTTGATACTACATGCATAGCATCAAACAAACTTTCCATTGCTTCTCTGTGCGCCTCTACTTGTGAACTTTCTATCATTTTCCTTTTTTGTTGGAGACTTCTACTTAGCTCAAATCTTCTGCAATTTACTTCAGCTCTGGCTATGCTCAACACTCTTCCTCTAGGTATCATGTTAGAAAATCATTCACAATGTTTAGCCTTTTGCATGAGATACTTAGTTATTTCCTTCTTGGGGTGACTAACAATGCTCACCTTTTAGCATTAAATTCAGCATGTACTGCCAGTTATTTGCTTGTACAAAATAAATTACATATCATTTTGAAATGACAAGAATTCATAATGACCCTTGGTAATGATGTCCTCCAGCATGATTTTCTTGGAACTTGAGCCAAAAATTTGAAGGAAGCTTAGGCATTTGTATGTTGTGGCAATTAATATCCCAAACAAAATCATTAAGCCCAAATATGCAATAAGTGCTTGAAAAGATACAATTTATACCTTGGAGTTCAAAAAATGCCTACAATGTGACACCTCAGTGCTTAGTTGTGCAAACTACGGCTGAAGATTTCCACCAACCTATGCTAATTAATTAGCTCCTATTAATCCTACATGTAGCAAACTGTACCTAGCAAACGCAACTAGGTGGAAAATTTGAGCAATCCTTAGTGCAATTTTTGAGTTTGTACTCTATTAGAATCATGCTTATGGTATGCAAATTACCATGCCTATCCTAGCCATTTCAATAAATAGGCACTTGAGCAATAGCGAAATCACACTTAGCAATCTTGGCAGAATTCGTAATAAGCAATTGGCTTAGCATTTTGCATTAGCAATTGCATAGAATTTGCATAGATCTTAGACTTAGGAGGTTTGTGTAGACCTAGGCACCATGAATAGTCCAATTAGGTTAGTTTGCAAGAAATCCCAAACGACTTTCCTTGGTGAAATCTCGACTAGGTGTCTCAAAAGAATGACCAAGAATAAGCATTCTTTGGCCATTATAGTGATGAAGTGGGTTTTGGGGAGGGACACTATTGAATACGAAGACAAATATAGAGTTAATACTAATGTATGCTCTCACTTCATCACATCCATACTCGACATCTAGGTTCCCAAGCCATTAATTCTTTTCCTGGTACTCGAAATATTTCTGAAGAAGTATCTGGGTGGCCCTCAAAGAGGTGATAGAAAATGTTGTGTTTGGTATAGGCCTACCAATGGCGAGCAACTTTCAAAAATACATTGAAGAAGATGCAGTAGTACCATGGGTGTTGTTCCTAAGAAATTTTTGCATCTAGTCATAAGAAGAACATCATCAAAGGGTCACCCATGCGTGCCACTTTTTGTTTCACTTGTACAACATGGTTCCTTTCTTCGACATCGACTGGTACACCGACTTTCAAAACCTAGTGTTCCCTCTGCCACTTGCCATTGCTCCTGCGGATATTGTTGTTGGTCTTGATGTCATCCCTACCAATGAAGTGATTCTAGATTTTTCCATTGATGCCTCAATTGCCCCTGCCTGTGACTAGAAAACTTTTATGATTTAAGAAATCATCCTTTTATTAATACAATTTTTGTATATACGCCTAGAAAAAGGCTTTACCATGGCTATATATAAGGAAGATACATCATATATAAAGATATACTCTAAAAGTGTGGCCGTTGAGCCATTTTGACAATGTACCTATCAAATAAAATATAAATACAATGAAAATATAGCTTATGTTACAATTTTGTCTCCCTTTTCCTGTGGTTCTACAATGTGGGTTCTCTTTTTCTTTTCTTGTATGTATTTGTTTACTTCAATTTTGCATATGGGTGGCGTTCCTCTGCTTCATGGGTTGCTTTTTAGTTCTCTCTACACTTTTCAATAATGGGTTCCATTTGTTTCTACTTCCTTGCACTATAGAATTAATTATTCAAAGACCAACCGACAAAAAACACGAAAGAAAAGAAATTACACTACTCACATATTTACACTGGTAGGATAATAGCAAAGCTTAATTGAACAATTTTAGGTAGATTCCATTAACATGAATCCCCAATGCTTCTTGCTCCATATTTTCTAATTCAAATGCATTATGCTACTTGCATTGAATTATTTTCAAAGGGTCTTCCTAGAGGTTGTCGAACTTTCCATGTTGGCCTGGCTTTGCATCCCTTTCATTAAATTTTAGCACTAGGTCCCCACACTTTAGACCTTGGTCCAAATCTTTCTTTTCAAACCATCTCTTAATCACCTTCTAGTGGTTGGACATGGCCATCAGGGCTTTTTCCCTTTTTTCCTGCACTTCTAGCAACTCGGCTAGTTGAACCTCCATGGCATCATTTTGTTCTACCTCAAGAGATTTAAGCAATTGCATTGCCAGAATCTCCATGGAGATAGGCAATAACACTTCTTTTTCCATACACTAGCTCATATGGAAAATTCTTAAGGACTTGCTTATGAGTTATGTGGTCTGCCCACAACACTACCCGAAGGTTTTTATGCCATTCTCGCTGGTGTTATGACCCAATCCTTTTGATGATTTAGACTAAATTTTTGTTAGTCGACTCCGCCAGGCCATTCCCCCGCAAGTATTAGTTTGATGATGTTTTCAATAATATACCATGCGCAAGTGTGAATTGACATACCTTAGAGCCTAGGAAATCCTTGGGGTTACCAGAGACGATGGTTTTGGGTGGGTCGAATCTCGTCGCTAGTTCTTTGAGGAATTCAACTATCTCTGCCTCTATCACATTCTTCAGGAGCATGGCTTCGATCCACCTAGTGAAATAGTCTGTTTCCATTAGGATTCACTTTTGTCTGGCACTCAAGGTGGGATTCATCATTCTGATGAAATCAAGGCCCCATTGTGCAAAAGCCTCATCAACCACTATTGGATTGAGAGGCGTCACAATTTTTTTCTTCTTCCTGCAAAGAATTGGCATTCCTTGCAAGATTTTACCAGGGAGTATAATTTGTTGAACAACATAGGCTGAAAGTACCCAGTGCACATGATTTTGATGGTGGTGGTCTTTGTGGAGAAGTTCTTGCCTGCAGGACTACTATGGAAAGTGTCAAGAATCCTCTTTGATTGCTTGGTGGTGACACATCACAATAGAACATCATTAGAGTTCCTTTTAAAAAGGATCCTTTCAATGAGCCTATACCCTTTGTTATGTAGTTGGTAGAATCTTCTCTTTTGAGTAGGAAGGCCTGGTGGGTACTTTCCTATGTGCATGAATCTCACCTTGTCCGCCAACCAGTAGCCTTTGGACTCAGACTCATTTGTTAAAACTAGCTTAGGTTTCTCTTCTTTGGTTGTCATGTCTTCATCATGTGCTAGATATTCACACAGTCCTCTTCCTTAGATGGATTTTGCAGGCTTGACCTCAACATCATATTCAAGGATCTTAGTGATCCAATTAGCTCTCTTTTTGGTGATTTCCCCTTCCATGATGTACTCATGCACACTAGAATGTGTGACATAAAAAATTGCCTTACTACAAGATATTAGGTGTCAAAATTTATTGATTCCCTTAAAAATTGTGAACACTTTCCTCTCAACGAAGTTGTAGTTCATCTCATATTCCTTTAGGGTCCGGGATTGAAATGCTATTGGATGTTTTCCCTTTCCTTCATCGTCATTTTGAGTTAATACAGTAGTGATTCTTGACTTGCTATTGAATACATACATTATGAAGTCCTTTGATAGGTTTGGATTAACCAACACAGGAGCTAAAGAAATAGCATCCTTAACCTTCGCGAAGGCCTCTCTAGCTTCTTTAGTCCATTTGAATAATTGATCCTTTTTCAGCATAAGGGTGATTGGTATGATTATTCTTGCAAAATCCAAAATGAATTTGCTTACAAAATTTACCTTCCCTAAGAAGGATTGGACTCCTTTCTTGTTGATTGGAAGGGGAAGTTCTTAAATCACTTTCACCTACTTAGGTTCAATCACAATTCCTTCTTTGGACACTACGTGTCCCAATAGCTTGCCTTGTGGTACTCCAATGACATTTTTTTGGGTTTAGGGATACCCTGAACTCCTAGCATTTTTTGAAAACCATTTCAAGGTGATTGAAGTGATCATCCTTATGCTTGGAGAAAATAGTCAGATCATCCAAATAGATTAGGATAATCTTATTAATCAATTCGTTGAAAGCCATATCCATGGTCTACTGGAAAGTGGCTCCCACATTTGAGAGGCTGAAAGGAATTTAACATATGTGAACACTCCCCACTTGGTAGTGATTGTTGTCTTGTGTTAGTCCTCTTCTTTGACCCAAGTCTGATTGTAATCGAAGAAGCCATCTAACAAATAAAATATTTCTAAACCTACCACTGTTTGCAAGATTATCTCCATAGAAGGCAGCGGTTAGTGGTCCTTTAGGGATGCTTTGTTCAGGTCTCGAAATTCAACACATAAGTGGATATCTCCATTTTTATTTTGGATTGGAACCAGGTTGAATACCCATATGATGTGATTGCTCAAGAAGATGATCTGAGACTTAATTAGCTTTGTTAGCTCTTGTGCCATCATGGCTTCGATCTTCAGATTCACTAGCCTCTATTTTTGGCAAACAGGTTTTGCACCTTCTATAAGCTTTATTGTATGTTGGATGATTTCAGAATCATGTCCCTTAAGTTCATCATATGACTAGGCCACTACTCCTTCATGCTTCTTGCAGAAGTTAATGAGCCTCTCCTTATTGCAATGCAGAACGTCTTTCCTGACTTTGAGCTTTCATCCATCTCCAACCTAAAGGTTTGCATAGTCGCTTTTATCTGCTACAAAATTCTTTTTATCATTTCTTGCATTATTACAATCAAACAAGTTTTGGAGAGTGACAAGTCCCTTCAGAAGTTTATTAGACCTTAGTTGAATGATTTTTCCATCGTAGGCCTTGACAATCTTTGGTTGGAGTTGGTCAAAAAATTCTCCCGACTATTGGATAAATGAGGTGATGTGTTCATCACTGTCAAATACTTGCCAGCTCTGATCATTATCTAGAATTACTGGTTGGGCTATCACTCATACTGAGTGTTTGTTATGAATTAGTTCGGAGGTAGGGTCAAACTAAGATATGATTGTGTCCATGCGATCCACATCAACATTTTGTTCTTTGGGAACTGCCTGAATGTTGAAGGCTTTGAAACCCTCAATCAGGTCCCAAACTCTATGCCTATAGGATCTCATGCAGACATTCTTGGATGCATAAATCCCTTGTACTTGGCTGACTATTAGTTTAGAATCTCTAAACACCATTAGCTTCTTGATTCCCATCTACTCTGCAAGGCTCAAACCTTGCACTAGGCCTTCATATTTAGCTTCATTATTCGAACAAGTGAACTAGAAGTCTTTTCATTGTGTGGGGATATTAAACATATCTCGACTCCTGTGTCCACTTTGCATCTTCCTCCATCAAAGTGGAGCATCCATAGCTCTGAATCTCAATCACTTTTAGGCTCCTTCAAGACCAATGTAAGCACTTGATCTTCATTGTAAATGACATAGGTGCCCAACTCGGTAGCATGATAATTGCTGAAAAGGCCAACATCTATATATTTTCTCAAGAGAACTTCTTCTTAATCAGTCTGATCTCTGGTCACTTTTTCATCTTCTAGCAACTCAGTGCAATATTTTTCCTCCTTAGTAAAAGAGGTATGAGAAGCCTCAAAGTTGATCATAGCATCATTGGCCACATGTTTTAAATGCAGAGCTTCAAACACTATTTTCATTTTAGCTCCATGCTTGGTCCTTAGGATCAAGTGCAGCCAGTCCAAAGAAAGATATCCTCCTATCTTTGAAGTAAATTCTCGGGATAGGAAAAGACCAAACATAGGGGGAACATTTATGATCATAGTATGTTGTGGAACTACGATGCTAGGGCAAGAGAACAAAGTCAAGGGGAGGTCTTTTATGACACCTACAATTTTGAATTTATTCCCATCAAGTTGCATAACCCCCCTCTTTAAAGGCTCATAGCTAAGTCCTAGGGCTTCAGCTATCTGCTTGGGCATGACTGTAGTGCTAGCACTAGAGTCAATCATGGTATTGTGTAATAATTTATCTCCAACAATGAGAGTTATGAAGAAGGGTTTCAGTTTTGGCTTATCTCTAACCTCGGTAAGGGATTTTTCTATGCTATTTATGAGAACTTTGGTAGGAGGTGATTGATCAACAACATTTCCTTTGAGCGATTGCTCTGTTGGCTCAATGATTGGGTCCTCCTAGAGATCCTTCTATAGAAATGTCTTTTGTTCTAGAATAGCTAAGATATCCCAAAGAGACACATTAGCGGATGATTTTTTCAATTGTTCCACCACATTGAATGGTGGTGGATTTGGAGGCTTCTGCTCCTTAGCTCTTGTTATAACAATTTCCCTTCACGAAGGATATTATTGAGCCACTGCGGAGGTACTAGCCATTTGGTCGGAAGCACTTTTGGGCTATAGAATAACTTTATAGGATCATTGGTTTTCCTGTGAATCTTCTCTTTGAGCAAGTGTTGTAATCAGTATGTACTAATAGTGCTTTAGATGTGGATGCATCATTCACGAACACCACCTCTTATTCTTCCATCCATGAGAATAGTGTGTGGTTGGGAGCAATATATGTTTCTTGATCTAGGGACATCCCTTGCATTTGCATGGTGAGCATCGTGTTTTCCATCTGCAGAGAGGCATATACCTAACCTTCATGGTATGACGTCGCACCTTGGTTGTGCTGCTCTACCACCTTTTGTTGTAGATTTCTACGTGGGTAGTTTCAGGGCATATGTGAGTCACCACAAGGGAAACACCAAGGGTTGGTGTCATCGACTAAATTGTTTTTCCCCGCTATCAACTCTCTACTTGAGCTTGGGTTGGTGCTCTGCAGTAGAGTGGGTATTGGCACTATTTGATTATTTGTTTGAGCCTACAGATTTGTGTGACTGCCTCCTTGGAATTGGTTTTGTTGGTAAGAAGACCTTCAACCCTGATAATTTTGATATGTTGGCTTCAGAGGCACGGCCTAGTTTCGCTTGATGATAGTTGTTTCATTGGTCATAGCCTGCAACATCTCCTTGACCTCGCTTATATCATCCTTTGAAGAACTAGATGTGGAAGCAACATTCTTTGGTGTGCACAAATATGTATACATAGACTAGGGAGGAGCAGGCTCACTAGTAGATGACATCTCGTGGGCGGGAATTGATACTTCAGGGAATATAGGCATGGTGGGTCGAGACGGCAACTTCCTGGTGTCTATCAAATTGTTCTCCATCTTGACTATGATGTTGTATGTGTTTGGAACCGTGGTTCCACCAAGAGACTTGATCATCATAAAAATATTGGGGTTGATAGATTTTAGGTAGAACATGAATGTCATCTTGGCCTGCGGGCAGATAGCAACCTAGATTCTCTACCAAGTTATGTGGAATCGGGCATTGAAATCAGTCATGGCTTCATATAGGGCCCACTTTATGACCGACAACTGATGATATTATGAAGACCTATCTCTATTATTTGAGAATATTTCATAGAAAGGGTCTGCGAGTTGATCCCAAGTAGCAATGGCATTAGCTTGTAGCACGTGGTACCAATCTAGTGTCTTACCTCTAAAAGAGGCTACAAGTAACCTTAGCACTACATTTTGGTTTGTAACTCTATGCACCAGACACATGTCTGCAACATCTTGTAGATGTTCGAATGGTGTTCTTGATCCATCTCCAATGAACTTAGGTATAGCTTTTCAAGCAGAGATCGAGTTAGGGTCCCAAATGACTGGTGTTACTAGTGCTACAAGAAAACTTTCAACATCCCATGCCACATAATTCCTATTAGCAGTTGGCAACATGGCTAGTGGAAGGGGAGGAGGAAGTGGAATGTTCACTAATTGGGTCACAACTTGTACTATTCCTAGTGGTGGCACTAATAGCCCAGGGTTATTTGTTGTTTGGGACCTAGTAACAAGCCGATGGCTCATATACCCTCTTTAAATTTAGATTCATTTAAAAATTCCCATTAGACATGCCAGAAAAAAGAAACTATTGATGCCAAAAATTGGTAAGGTAACAACCTTTATGGGAAACTCAGTTAATGGGGGGACCAATTGTGCTAAACTGAGTGACCTCTAGGTTTTTAAAGAAGTTGTCTTCTTTTATAATTTGGGGTTTAGAATGGGAAAAGGAATCATATATAAAAAATAAATATCTAACTAAGGTGATGCACCAAGGAATATATATAAGCACGATAAATCTATCTTTTGGGATTCAATTTAAGGGCCCGATCAACAATCTACTATGTTCCAGAATAATAGAAATCAAAGAAAAAGATCTAAACAATTCATCTAATGAAATAAAATAATTCTCACATGCATTCACTGAAAAGAAGAGTCAAATAAATGATCTAAACTAGAAAACCTGTATTAAAATCATAGAAGTTCTACAAATGAACAATTAAAGATAATAATGGCACAGTATTAATGTTTTATCAAATAGCTTAAGAAAAACAAAAAAGTCAAACAATGGCATAGTCTGAGAGTCTCATATAATGACCTAAAATCAATAAAAAGGCTTGGTGTCTTTCCCTAATTTTCCTATATCTTCTAAACCCTTCTTTTGAACTAAGAAGCAATATATATAGCTAAAAATCCCACCGCCTGGATGGCCAGTAATAGAAAAGATCTTGTATCTCAAGCAATGATGCCTGCAGCAATGATTTCCTTTGATTGTTGCAACATAAAAGATTCAGGCCATAGAACATGGTCATTCTCCAGCCAAATGCATCCCCTGCGAATGATGGTAGTGGTCCCAAAAAAACCCCATGCAGACAAGTGTCACTCCTAGTGGAGGCAATTAGAACATGTGGCAGTACGTCATAGCTTGTGGTTCATTTCTTCCTTTTTGTGATGAAAGCTTGCACTAGGAAGACATGTGGCGGCATGCTTTACTATCATAACTGACTGTGGGGTCCACCAAAAACTGTATGTGGATGAAAGCTATGTGGCATGTAGATAGAGCCTAACTAAAAAGTGAAGGGAAGCAGCCTTGAAGTGCCCACAGTGATGACACATGGAAGCATGGTGGGAGTTGGTAGAAGAGAAAAGGAAGCAATCATTGTGAAGAGTTCCCAACGAACACATGGTGGCAGCTGACGAAGTTTATCAAAAAGAGACCTGATCAAAAAGTGAAGGATAGCATTTTGAACATATGAGGCGCAAGCAGATACTTAGCAGAAACAAAACCACCCAAAGGGAGCTCGAGGAATTTTATTTTCACACTCATCATTCTCAGTCCTTATCCCTAGTCATCTTTTAGAGTGAGGTAAGTTAGGGAAGCCTTCTACTCTTGGCTCTCTATGACCTAGAGGCTTGACATGGTTGGCCCCCCTCTCTTACATTTTTGGTGAACCTGGCGTGAACCATTTTGGTTTCATTTTGCAATGTTGAAGGCTCCTTTCCTGGTGTTCTAGGAGTATTGTAGGTGTGAGTGTTGTGAGGCCTTTTTCCTTACAACCCAACCTATGATCCCTAGTAGGCATAGCTAGAAGGTTCTATAAGTGTTGTATAATGAAGCCTTAGTTGGGTCATGATCTAATTGTAAACCTTCGGGGGGCTTTGTGAGAGTATCATTTAGTGTGCATGACGGCCTCTTTTCTACAACTGCCTATCCCCTCTGTGAAGCCTGTGAGTAGTAGTCTAGGTATAACCTTCACCTCTCAGGATCTACCGATGGGTTTTAATAGAGAACCATCTCCTCTTTATATCCTAGCATGAATAAATGGGAACACTGTAGCAGGTGTTCTTGTTGACCTAACATCTCAAGTGAATATCATAACTGAGGATATCATGTTAATTAACTTCCTACATAAAGATGGGTACGACGCACCTATGAGCACCATCTGTATCCATAATGGACTTTTTGTACCTCCCCTTGGTAGCATCGTTTTGTCAGTTCTTGTTAGGTTGAAGTTTGTAAACCTATTGTTTGACATAATCCTGGGGTTTGAACTCTTCAGAGTGAAGCTAGGTATCCCCTAGCTAGTAGTTTTGAATGCAGTTCCCTCTATTGTGTACAAATGTTTGAAATTTATTCATGTGGGTTTCATGCATGTGATCCATGACACTAGCTATAGACCACCAGTTGAACGTGGTAATTATTCTTTAGATCACTCTTGGCCCACACATATCAAAAGTACAAGAAAGGGCGCTTAACATCTAAAGTGAGATACCCTCCATCACCTTATGTTGTTTCGTATAGGGCTTGTTTAAAAGTTGATATTGATGCTACCAAGGCATGTAGAAGGGAAGAGGAGAATTGCTCTCGAGATCCCTCATCCTCCTCTTTCATTTTCCAACCTAATGTTTCCTCTCATCCTATTGTGGCATTGTCAGATTTTGTTCCATGTTTGTGAGAGAATCCTATGCTGCCTGCTCGGTTGAAACCCAAGTGTCCCGTGTTCAAGCTTCCTATTCTTCCTATGAAGCCTAGGCCCATTCAATATGGCAGAAGAAAAGGTCCCTACAAGGAATCTTCTATGTTTCCGCCTCCATGGCCTCCTACCACTCCTACCCTTAAAGCAGTGAATGGGAAGAGGCTTGTTGCTAAGGCACTAGAATCGGTTCCCCCTATTGTTTCCCAACCTTCTCCTCCTACTCCCATTCAAGATTCCATCCCTCTGCTGGAAACAATTATGATGGATACCCCTATGGCTAAGCAGGAGCCTTCTTTCCCCTCATAGCTCCCAGCCTATAGCTTGAAGAGTCATAGAAACCACCTTGTGTGTGAGCACAAGTGCCAACGAAAGGCTCTTGTGGCTAAGCAAGTCACTTTGCAGAAGAAGGAAGAGGAAACAACCACCCTTGCTTCAGGGCCTCCTGATGTGTCTTCCTCTCTCCTCCCCTCTACTTTCATTCAATCAAGTTGAGTCCCACTTCCAGCTCCTATTGTGAGTGTGAGTGCGCCTAACCCTAAAAAGGTGTAGGTGTTTATTGCTCTTTCAGCTGAGCCTCTCTTGTTGATGTCCCTTTCGGTCATCCTACCATTCCCTAAACTTGTGGATATGTTGAATACTTCAATGGTATCTATCATAGTTTTCTCCTCCTCCTCTTCCTTTGCGCATCTCGCCTTGTCCGTGGGAAGTTCACATCCCCCTACAAAGTTGAAGGTAGAGGTTGGCCCCTCTAGCAATGGAGGGCATAAGAGGAGCCCACCTTCTCCAAAGGGTGTTCATGTGTTAGTTTGTTTCATCCTAGTGATGGAGCGAGCCATGGCTTCCGCTGAGTTTTTCACCACTCCCAAGTCACTCAATGAGCCTAGTGATGAATCTCAGGCACTGACCGCCTCATTCATTGAGGCCTGACATGGAACTCTTGTGAAGTGTATGTTCAACTCTCTAGAGGTCTCAACCTTGTTGAAAATCTTCACAAAATCGCTGACCATAGTTCCACAAGAGCATAGCGAAGAAGACCTTGCAAGGGCTTCTTCCTTAGCCCTTGTTGCAAGGGGGTCAAAAGCTACTCCCCTTAATATTCCACCACTCTAGGTTTGCCTGCCTTCCCCTTATAATGATCTAGATTGGGAAGCAGACAACCTCTTGGTCAATGAGTGTTAGAGGGAGGCCTCTTCTTTATCTTTAGATTAGATGTGTGTGTTGTAATGTTCTCCCCTGTAATTGAGCTATGTGTTCCTGGATGACGCTTGTCACCCTTTTTGGTGCTTGAATACAAGAGTTATTTTGTGTTGTGAACATTCTTCTATTTGTACCATCATTCTTCCATGTTTGTTTTTGACTTTTGGAAAATTGGGGATGATGCAAAGTGTTGGGAGCATTTAGGCTTCCCTTCCATGTCTACCCAATTTTTTATTTTTACTTTGTCTTCTCGTGCATTCCTCACATGGTCTGATATAGTAGGGGGTTGATGATAGTTTATTAATATATTATTACTATACTTATATATATTTATGAGTAGCTCTAACCCTGAAATATCATATCACCCCTATGTCCTATGTTTATGATATTTTCTCTTTTGCTCTTTTATCTTTCTCTCTTCTTTGCTTGATTTTTCGCTCACATATGTAACAACGTCATTTTATGATACTTTTATTTTTAGAAAATGAATTTGTTTCCAACGAATGTTTTCTCAAGAACCTTTGCAACCTTTTTTCAAAAATTGCTTTCACAACTTGAAACCCTAATGGAACATGTTTCCTTCATCATGGGTTCACAAAGAAAGAGCTTGAAAACTTTCCTCCAAGGAGGGAGCAATCTTTTCCTATGAGAGAAGCCTCGACCTTCCCCTCACGAGGGGGCATTTTCTTCCTTTTGAATTACTTGATGAAGTGAACATCTTTTGAAAGGATTCCTTGATGATGAATTGATTTGAGAAAAATGTCTCTATTACACTTTCAAACAATGCATCCCTTGAGTGGACCCCTTTTCTTTTGAAGGGTTTCTAAGGGACCCCTTTGAAAGCCTTCCAATTTTTTAATGGTCTACGTGACTCTCCACTTATTTTCCTACATGGCTACCTTGTTTTTTGACATGTTCTATATGTAGATTAACATGTCGCTTTACAAGTGCACTTATAAAGCCACTTTCCAATCCAACTCTACAAAGTCTCCTTCTCTAGGTTTCCTCCATGTGAGAGATCTTGCGGGATGCCTCCTTCTGGATCTACGGGCCTGTGAGGTTCTTACATCTTTGGGCTTCCTCCATGTGAGATATCTTGGGGGATGCCTCCTTGCAGGTCTGCAAGCTTGTGAGGTGCTTACATCTCTGGGCTTCCTCCATGTGAGAGATCTTAGGGGTCACTTTCTTTCAAGTCTATGGGCCTATAAGGTGCTTACTTCTTAGGGCTTCCTTCATGTGAGAGATCTTGAGGGTTGCCTCCTGGCAGGTTTGTGGACCTATGAGACGCTTTCATCCTATGGGATTTTTCCATCGTTGATCTAAGGGCCTTCAGTGCACTTTGTGAAACTTCATAGTTTTGTGGGGCTATGGAGTCTTTTTTTTTTAAACTCCTCAAGGAGAGTACCTATGGAGTCCTTTTCTCATCCTACGCTTTCAAGTTTGCAATGAGTTCGCCAAATCACAGTTTGCTTCCTCGACGGTTCAAGTATACATTTATAGCCCTACTAACTCTTTGATCTACTTTATTGAAGTACTCATTGGTACTTATGCTTGCTAAAGTGGGGGGAAAAATGTATAGGAGTGAATTTTTACCTCTTACATAGATTCCCCTTTTACACAACCTCACCTTAGAAAATCAAATCCGAAGGAAAAATTCCACATCACCCAATTGCCTTCCATCCACTTGGCATTTGTCCTTTGTGACGGTGAGAGAATATTTTTTGGGGATGCATGTGCGACATGCAAACATCCATGAGACACACTGTTGTCCCTGACGGATTCTTGTGTCTAAAGTTGGTAAAGGCGTTACACACCCAATTGAGGCTGAATTGCAACATCCCTCTTGACCAACCAACCCTGAAAATGGAAAAAATTTCCCATCCCACCTTCAAAAACATACATTTTCATTCCATTTCATCTCTCTGGAAATCTCTAGGAATTCATTCACTTCACTCTTCACACTCTCAAGTAACATTCTAGCATTCCACTTTTGATCACTACAGCAACAACAGTCCATCAACTCCACATTGCAAGTGTGAGTCCATTATAGATGTTGTGAGTGGTAATAACTTTCCAAGTTCGTAGCTTGCTTTCTCCTCCATTGGCTAATGAGATTTTGGGTGGAGGTGGTATCACTTCACTCCTCTCCTTTTTGATTTGATAGAAGTAGCATAATATTGTTTGTAGTGCTCTTTTCTATTTCTTCTTTTGTTTATTGCATATTCTACTTCATTGCTTTTTGGTTGTCTGTGGAGTTAGAAACACCAAAACGGGGGTCTAACTGAGGTAGGCCCCTATATAGCCCAAATAATTTCCCCCTTCTTGTATGTGTAGGTGAATTTATGTGTGGAGCTAGCTAGTGAACTAACATTTCTATGAGATCATCTTCATCACTCTAGCCTTTATATACTTGCTTTATCATCTCTATCTCTATTTCTCGTACTTTCTTATTTTGATTTCCCATCACAATCAAGCAGCTAGGCTATAAGTAGGTTTTTTGGTAGTTTTTATTGTGCTTATTGTTTTCTAACTGTACAAATTCCAGTGCGCCAAAGAGATGCCAACTTGCCAAGATGTCATCCTAGAACCGTGTTATCATCCTCAAACAAAGAGTTGTCTGAGGTGCAGCACTGACTCCAAAAACTAGCTCACCTAACCCAAACCTAAGTTCGGGGTTAATAGAGTGATAGAAGCATGTTATAGTGCTCATAATTCTTAATCCTTATCCCCAAGAATCTTTTAGAGTGAGGTAAGTTAGGGCATCCTCTGCTCTTGGCTCTCCGTGACCTAGAGCCTTGACGTGGTTGGTCCCCCTCTCTTATAGGTTGGTAAAAATTAGTAGAGTTGATATTGTAAGTTCAAAGGGGTTGAGTTGTTCCCTCCTATAATGGAAAAGATGGTGTCCATCCATAAGTTTCATTTAATGGGGATGAAGTTCTGTGAGGCCCTAGTTCCATAGAGTACAATGTACATTGGTATGGGGGCCCAAAAAGAGGTGGAATACCCTTGATACCCCAATTTAAAAAAGAAAAAATGTAATTCGATGCACCTTGTGTAGGTAAGATAGTATGATACAACAACAAAAAATTTCCTTCATATCAAAGTTTTTTAAAATTGAAAATTATATATGAAAACAAGGGTTCTTCGGCATTCCAAATGGAATGGTAGAGTTTACTTCACCTCAAAATTCCTCAATTTGAGTAGCACATTCAATCTTTGTATAGAGCTGTGGTTTCTCCCAACATTTCATTTTGCAAAATATTGTTAAATAGTGCCTCTAATTTCATGGGGTAATGAGGCCTTACTAGTTCTTTTCTTTGTTTTTTCTTTTCCTTCAACTAGAGTCTTCTTTGTTTCTGCATTCTTCTTCTTCTCTGAAGAATCCTTCTTGGCTTCCTTCTTCCTTTTCCTCATATGTATCTTAAATTATTCTTTTTCTTTATCTATCTCCTCTTCACTCTCGATGTCAATAGCATCATTTTTTTTTGGTGCTAACTTCACCTTGTGAAGCATCACTTCTTCTTCTCCGAACCAACAATGGTCCCTCTTCTTCCAACCCTTCTTCTTCTACAACATTAATACCTATACCCTTCTCCCTCATATATTTTTGTTTTACTCTTCTTTTGGTTGGGGTAGCAGGTGGTGAAACAATGGTAGTTTTCTACTTCTCGGGTCTTGTAGTTTGCATTATCAAAGGGGATCTCTCCCTTATCAAAGGACTGGCATTAGTATTTCTCTTTTCTCCAATAGTTGGCATAGTCCTAGAGGACTTCTAGATAGCAGGAGGAGTAGTAGAAATCCTACCAAATCTTCTTGTGCTTTTGGATGCTTTTGCAGCACTTAAATCTACCTCAGCTCTCTCTCTTGCATACTACACTCGTTCTTTTAAAATTCCCATTTCCTTTACATACACATCAACCATCTTATCAACATTCTTCTTGATTATAGGTTTCCTCTATTCCATGTGAACTTCCATAGACTTTTCTTCATATGTATTGTACCTTGCTTTAGTTTCATCCTTCGAACTCTTCAACAAAATTTTAGCATAACCAGTTATTTCATGTTCATTGATCTCATATTCCAGTTCATGGATCCATATTGTCATTGGTCCCATTGCTTACATCATACACTCATCTATTGATACTGGGAAAGTGATATCATTGTGATATTTTTCAACCCTTTTTCTAGTATCTTGTTCCTTTCATGCATTCTCCTTTGAAATACTGCAAAGAAAGTAGTAAGAGCATCATATTGTGCCTTCCCATCTCCAAATCCTATCATATGGTCTCTAATCTAATGGGAAATAGGTCTACCTCTGAGCCATGTCATATTTTGAGTTTTAGGTAGTTGCTTTAGAAAGTAGAAAATTAAACATGACACCAAAGTCCCATACTTGAATACATACTTATTTTCCTTAGTTTTCTTTAAATTCTCCATCAAATTTTTCCTAAGCAACTCACAAAGATCATAGTTTGCACCATTTTCAACCATCTCATATGCCACATTGATTTCAGTGGCAAATACTAAATTATCCTTATTTTTGAAATAATTTTATATCCAATCATCATTGTTTCATATCTTACAATTGGTTTTCTGATGGAATTCACTGCTAGAGCTCTTTTTTCATATGTAGCACCTATCTTCTCCATAACCACTTCATTCTTTATAGATTTTGGCACAAGAACTGGTCCAGCGGAGCAAAGACTAGTAACCTCTTTGATTAATTATTTAGTTATCATGTTAGGCATATCAATCCAAAAAAAAAAATTATGGATTCTACTAAGTGCCATTCTAACCCATTTGTCATCAAAACATAAATTAGGGAACCATTTCCATACATCCAGTTTCTTCACAACTAGGCTTTGAAATTCTAGCTTTAGGGAGAAGTCTTCTCTAGTAAGCTCATTAACCCACAAATCTGCTAACTTAGAATGAACAAATTATTATATCCTGCCATGAATGTAGATCCTAATATCCTCCATTGGTAAAACCCCATAAGGAATGTGTGAAAATATGCCTAACGGGTCATCTTCTATTAATTTTGTTGGATACTTCTTAAATTTTGGTTGTGATTTCTTTGTTACTTCTATTAACCTCAGTGCGGCCATTAAAAAATAGATTCAAAATGCTTTTCCAAAAAAGTTATTTGAAAACTAGGGTAAACAAATTCGAAAATACCTTTTTCTTCGTTTGTCAAACTAGGGTTTTGATGAACTAAAACTCAAATCACATTTGAACACCTTTTTCTACTTTGCTCCTTCTCGAATGCCTTTGTGAAATGCATTTTCCTTTGCGGATTTACTTATAATCCTTCGATTTTCCCAAATTCTACATTAAATGCTTCAAACCATAAAGATAGCAACCCTTTATCTATATTCACAAACGACTTTCAAAGCTTCGCAAACTTCCACATTACCATATTTTCTTCCACAATCTTCACCAATAGATCAAGCATATTTATCTACATCACATATCTTCATGTTGAGGCATCAACACCTCTTTTTCAGTAGGGGACAAAAGATATCCATTAAAGCTCCCCCTAATCCCTAGCTCTTAGCTTAGTTTCCAAAGGAAACGTCTACACTAGAGGATGGTACAAATTCTTCCTTGTCCTTTGTCTCTTCCTTCTTTTTCCAAATCTTTTCCATTTCCTTCGTTGTTTCTACTAGATCCACCTTTTTAACCAGTTCATTCCTTTTTACCGAATTATCTTTGTATTTCTACTTCTACAAAACTTGGATATGTGTCCAGGTCTACTGTAATTGTAGCATACAAAATTCTTCTGAACAGTGTTCCTTCCATTCATCCTAGATATGCATTGATTATCTTTGTGTCCAAATCCATAGCATGTATAATAGTAACCATTAAAATATCGAATCATTCTACCATTGTTATATAGTAATTCATCATTTGACTTATGCATTCGCTTGCTCTATGACCAAATCTTTTGCATGTAAAACATTGACCAAAAAAGGATGGAGCATTCTAATTTATTTTTCTTTTGTATTCCATTGCCTTATGTTTAACTTTATTGCAAGAATTGAAAAAAAATTGAAAGATGGGTACCTTTGTGCATTTAGTTGTCTTACTAGTGGTCTTCTAGCTTCATTTCTTTGATTCTAGATCTTGCCATTGTTCTTCTTTTCTTCAATCTTCCTTTCAATATTTGATGTTTGATATGACTTTGAACTTTCTCCTATCTCAAATCCCAAACCTTATTTGTCTTTAGAGTCTTTCTAATTTGCAATCATTTCATCAAGCTTTGTAGCACTCATTTTGAATTTTTCTTCATGACTTCTTGCTTTCTCCAAATAAGATCTCAAATTTACTACTTCTTGTTCAAGCCTTGCACATTCCTTTTATTTTATTTTCACCACTACATTCAATCATTTTTCAATTCTTTTATTTTCTTCAACTTGCACTTTTAGACCAGTGATGGATTCATTTTATTTCTTTATTTTCTCACTAACTTCCTTATGCCTTTCTTTGAACTTCTTGATTTATTCTCTCAATTTTCTAATGCATTCATTTGCTTCTTCAATTTTTTCTTTCAGATCTTTTTTTTCATCTTCAGTCTTTTCAAGATCTTCAATGGAAACTTTGAGTTCTCTATCTTTGTTAAGCATGCAATCTTCTTCTATGAATCCAACCATTGGAATCTCTTTTGGAGGAATAGTAATTTTTTTATCAACCATGTGTTTGACCTCCAAGACCTTCCCAAAGCAATTAAACTCCTTCCAAGAAACCAAGATTTGATACCAATTGTTGAACACATAGAATACTGAGAGGGGGGGTGAATCAGTATTATCTTAAACCATTCAAACATTAAACATCCAATTACCAAGGCATATTCAACTAAAATAAATAAAGAAAGAATGAAACATTCACAACATCGCACAACACATGAACACCAAAATTTTTATGTGGAAAACCCAAAATGGGAAAAACCATGGTGAGGGTTAGCTCACAATATATTATAACCAGTTATAATATATTTACAAAAGTGGTCACTTCAGGTAGACTCACTATCCACAAAGAAAAATAGAAGAGAGATGATGGCTCATAGCCTATTTTGAACTATTACAATTTCATCTAACATATGCATAAATATAATCCCATTGAAGCACAATAAACAAACTTTATCTGATTCTAATTCAACACTCTTCCTTCCTCTTTATTCGCACAACTCTGATCTTCAACTCAACATTCATAAATTAACTTCACACTTATTTGATTATATTCACATGTAGAACATTCACAACACACATCATATATTCATTTCATCCATCAAAAACACTAAAAATATCTAACATATATATCCACATCAAACATAGCATCAATTAGTCAAACTAATTAGATGTAACACCCAGAATATGACTTGTCAACTCCAAAAAAATTCATAAATCTCTCA
This sequence comes from Sequoia sempervirens, assembly GCA_007258455.2. Taxonomy (NCBI): domain Eukaryota; kingdom Viridiplantae; phylum Streptophyta; class Pinopsida; order Cupressales; family Cupressaceae; genus Sequoia; species Sequoia sempervirens. Next base: position 552,534,855 of record VDFB02058242.1, read on the forward strand.
CCAAGATACAAAACTCAAAACAACTTGCAATAGGTTACTATGGACCTATAATTGATCCCACATAAGAGCAAAATACTTATTTAGCCTTCACATACCTTCAAACATGTTAGGTTGACATGACATAAGACCTAATAGCAAAAACCTTCAACTATGTATCCACATCTCAACACGTGGACCTAAAAATTTAATGCGAATTGGAATTCATACTCTACTACCATCTGAAAACTTATCTTCAAGAGTGAAAATTCAAAAATTCATCTGCAAAGATGTGCAAAATCTCCCACACAACTGCACTATACAGAAAATAACTGTAATTTGCCAAGCCAAACATAGTTACTCATAACTTTCAAACCAATTTCCAAAACATGATGAAATATTGGAATCAAATATATCTAACATCCACTAAAATTATGTTAGAAGCATAGAGTGAAATCTTCATTTGTGGACTGGTATAGACCCAAAAAATGGTGCACTATAACACTGTATATGCATAATTGACACTTATTCAATTTCCCACTATCTTTACTGAACCAAACCACTATGCAAAAATGTCTTCCTCAACAATTCAAAAACCTATTAGAACTTATCAAAATGATCTGTAACCAAAATCTTCATGTAAGTTACAATGTTGATATCAATGAAAACACTACAACACATCATTATGTACCTTCCATGCTCATGTTGTTAAACAACCATCTCCTAACTTAGGTTTGAAATTGATGCACATGGCATTCAAGGAGATATTGTGAAAGTGGAATTTCTTATCAAGTGGCATACTCCTTCAAATATTACTAAATTAAGGATTTTTCTTGGTCTTTCCAACTTCCATTATAAATTCATCTTGCATTACTTATATATTTTTGCACCTTTGCAACAATTAACAAAGACTAATATTGCATTTAAGTGGATAAATAACCATTATCATTATTTTAACACATTGAAAGAGAATAATGTTCTCCACATGTTTTTGTTCTACTAGATAGGTCCCATATCCTTTTGAGATTGAGATAGATGCTTCATAGCATACACTTGGAGATAGTCTAAATAAAAATGGTCATCTTATAGTCTACCATTTATAAATTTATGATACTGTTAAATGAAACTACTCTATATATAGTAAGGAATTATATGCATTGTTCTAATCCATCGAGTATTAGAGGTATTATCTTTTGGAAAAAGAAACAATTTTATATATTGATTGCTTGCCTCTACAATTTCTTCAATCTTAGAATAGAATTGAAGAAGCTAGACATATGAAGTGGGCTTCATATTTATAATAGTTTCACTTTTTCATCAAGTATAAGAAGGGGAACACCAACAATGTTGTAGATTCTTTGAGTTGACCTCCTACAATACATGCTTTAACTATTGTGGTGACATGTGAAGAAGCTTCATATAAAGAATTCATGTTCACAAATTTGGGATTCCAAAACATTTACCCCATGAAACTCATAGTCCTTGAATTTTTTATCTTAAATTTTCAATAGGTATCTTAGTTTCTTGAATAAGTAAAATATTTGACTTGTGTTCCCTAAAAAGATTAGCTAGGAGATCATATTTATGAGGCTTATTCAGGCCCTTGACATTCCAAGAAATGATTTTCATTTCTTAGGATGGGGAGTTCTCTTCAAGTACAACCCTATGATGGTTTGTTGTAACCCAACTACAATATATTTTCTAATATCACTCTCCCAAGCATTTCTTGCAAACACTCTTCTTGGATTTTTTTACTCTAAACAACAATCAACATTTTTTTGCTCCTAGTTTGGATCCTGTTATTTGTATATTTTCCTTTTCCATCCATTGGGGAAGATAGAACCTTGTTATTTTTTTCTTTTTTGGTTGTCTTTTGATTCTTATATTTTGGGAGTCCTTTCTCAACAAAAACTCCATCCTCCAAAATAATAGAGTTCTTCACCTCCTTGTGGCTATTTTTTTTTGAATCAATAGGAGTAGCCAAAATATTTTGTATCTCTCTCTAAGAGGGGTTCCTATAGGATTTTAATTACTTACTAAAAGTACCTTGGGAAGAACTAGGGTGACCTTCATCCTCAAGGTGTAGGGTTCCTCCACCATGTTATTCACAATCTCCATTGATGCCCCATAATCTTAATCAAACACCACTTCAAGATGAGTATGAGACAAGTCCACACCATCAAAAACCCTCTATCCACCTTGAATATGGTTATCCTCCACTATTTTAACATACTTTTAAGATTTAGGTTTCCACCCTCCACACTTTCATGCACTTATTTTTCTTCCATCCTATCTACGTTCTTTTAAGTGTGTGATCAAGGAAAATTTTCACCCAATGCCTAAGTCTTTTATGCTTAAATAACACAAAGGGAAATGATGAAAACTGTACAAGTAGTTTCCAAAAACCAATTTTAGACTTGATGAGGACTAGAGAAGGAAGATTGGAAGACTACTCAACACATACACAAATCCTAGCATACACAAGCTTACTCCTCAAACTAGTCATAAAATCTACATTAAGAAGCTAAGAAAAGGTTCTTGTGAGACATTTGAAGACATCTTTCTTCCAAGTTTCCAGTGGAAATCCAAGTAATCTCACCCAAAGAGGAGCAATTTTGAACAAGCTACTAGTTGGATCAAATCTTATATCCCACCTTTTCAGAGCCAAGGAAGACTTTCCAATAAACCATGGTCCTCTAGCAAGGACATTATAGAGATCTTCCTCACAAGTAAATGAGAAGGAAGAAACCCCTTAAGCATTGCTATAATTTATAGATGCCCTTTAATCTCCCACTTCTTTAAAGCTCGTGATTTGACCATATCAAGATTAGGTCTAAGACCCAAAACTTTCCCACCAAGGTCATCTACATCTTAGATATTCTTTTGTCTACCATAGATATAGGAACACTAATGAACAATTCACCAAAAAGAGAGTCAACATTCACCTCAATTGGAGGATAAGATCTATTTCCTTTAATCATAGTTCCCACAAGGGAAGCCCAACATGTAGGGATTGGCTCTTTGATTGAAGAATCAAACTACTTAGATATCATGAGACCCTCAGATTGACCTTTCACAAATGAATGACCATTTTCAAAAGGCTTGTGATCAACAAGATAGAACCCACCTTTGTCCCTAACCTCAAAAATACCTCCCCATATGAACCCCCACCTACTTCAATGGGTTTAAACAACAAAACTACCACCAATTTATCTATTCCATCCACAAGATCAGTTGCTAGTGGTCTCTCATCATCCTATAGCCCAAAACACTAAATTTCATCCTTAATAGAAACCCTAACCTAGTCGCCATTGTAATAGAGAGTGAATTTAAATGCAAGACCAAAAGTTTCTAGATGAAATGGATACCCATTAACTTAAAATTGTATACCTACTTTTTATAAATGGCCATTTATTAAGGTTATGATACCTACACCTAAGTAACCATTGTGAATGGAACTTTTTTCATAGTGTATATGCATTACATGTGGACATAGGAAGAAATAGTTCAATGAGTAATGAGATAACCATTGTTACCCAAAAGAAACAAAATTCTCTTCTTCTTTTATAGGGATTAGAGTATATTTAGAATTTTTATTTGTTTAAGTAGAATTAGATTTAGATTAGTTTCTTTTATTTCATATACATTATTCTAGAATTGTAAAAAAAATAGAAAATCAAGATATTTCAACAATCTCATCACAACTTAGCAAAAAAATCAAGAGGTTCTTTCACTCTCATAGAAAAATGTAAAAATTAAAACATTGACATTGCATTAAAATTTCATATAATTGTCTTAATCATAAAAAAATATAACAAAATATAAAAAATAGTTTTACTACACTTTCATAGTAATTGGATAATCCAAAACCTTTTCAATTATGCTTGGTAGATTGCATCCATATAAGATTTGTATCCAACAAGAATTAAAACAAGCAAATAGGTTTCAAAACCTCATTCAACCAAGACAACAAAACATCAAATCAAGAAAGTGATTTGCATTCCTTGAGATTGACTCATTCAATAATCCTCTTATTGCTCCTTACTAGGTATATCATGCTAATGTGTTTTAGAGTTTGAGAGGATTCGATTGAATCCATATTAAGAGAAATTAGGGCCAATCAACAAGCCCACAAGGTTATAGATTAGGCGTAGGTTTAAGAGCAATCCAAAATCTTAAGAGATATAGAACAAAATAACAAAAATAAAACAAAAGTCCATGCAACAAGGATATTCCAAATATAAGGTCAATACATTAACCATTTTCTCACACACTCATCATGAATTAAACATCATATAATAAATTACATCTGCAAACCATAGTCTACTATAAGAACTAATTATATCAAGTTCCACCACATTAACATTATAAAAAATACCATCTGAAAACTCTCATTCAAGGCCATACATGCTTGAACCTCATTGCTGCTCTTAGGACCCTTCTCCCTCAAAAAAAGGACAATACAATAGTTGTTCCCTTTCTCCAATGGTTATTTCCATGCAAGCCAAAGTGAGTTGCCCACTCACAATGGAAATCCCTGTGACACATAATATCTCATCTATGCATACTAATGGCAAGTCAAATTTTATTGATCATAGAACACACCCACCTCAAATACTCTACATGTTTCCCAAAGACAATCTCTATTTAATATTTATAAATCTTCGTTGGGCCTCATCATCATTGAGGAGTACTATTCAATTACCTAGAGACAAGCCCCCACAAGTACCTATGGCACCAACCATTTTAAATATCAAACTTTCATTGTAGGTGATAGAAGTTACAACTTGTTGCAAGAGATGAATTAATAGTCATATAAGACATTATAGTTATCACACTAACACAATCATACTAATAATTTCAAAACAATGCATACAAAAATAATAAACATAAGAATAAAGAAAATAATATATATCTTGTTACTAATTTTTGATCTAATACAACCTTTCTTTTTTTTTGACTGTAGGAATCGGTCAGGTATCTACCCTATACACTGGTACGACACGCCCTTCGGTACCACGGGTTTGGGGGGAGACTAGACCTCGTGACCTCTTGCCTGCAACAAGATGTTTTAGCCAATCAAGCTAGGCCCCCTGCCCCTCATTACTGTAATATTTATTATACTCTACATTCATAATTTTTTTATTGATAGAAGCAAAAGAATTAAAAATTAGGAATTACAGCAGCAAGTATAACAGCAGTACATAACATTGCTACAACAAAAACACTTAAAAAAAAAAAGGAAAACCCAAGCATATTTCCACTATGAAGTTTCATAATTAAATTTTAAATTAAAGAGAACCAAAGCATATCTCCATTATGGAGAGCAACTTGCAACAACCACCTACCTTTATTTTACTTCAACATATATATTAATTAATTTCCTCTTACTCTGCATACAAACAAAAAACGAAATCTTATATTCCTTAAATCTTGAGCGAAGCTAATCAAGGCAGTGCACTTCGAACTAAATACAAATACAAGTAGATTTTAACTTTCCTTTTTGGACACGCAAAATATATGACCAAATGAATAATGTAGAAGATTTGAACGTTGAAAAGAAAGCTGGGCGTGACGCCAACGCCAACGTCAATCAATACTACAAACAAACAACGTCAATTATTTAAATACAAATGAACGTGACCCTGCAGACACTCCAAGAAACCTACGCTCTATTTTCTCTTACATATAATCAATTTGTTCTCCTTGCAAACCTTGAGTGCTTCTATCAATCAAGTCTTTTGTAGACAAAATCACCATCACATAACGTATTTGAATGTATTTTTTGCAGCGTCCAAGATAATCCACAACCCCATTTCTACTTGTTTATTTTAAGATATTTGGATTAGTCTTGTTAGACTTCATCCATGGTGGTTGGACTCACTCATTGAGTACAGTGGGTCAAACAAGCAAAAACAATACGCAAAGGATCTGCCTACTGAAGCTAAAGATGAGCCTTTCATGATGTCAACATGAGCTAATAACTAGTTTTATAAACATGTCTTTACACACTAGGCACCCATTTGATTTTAATAAGATATTGGTGACTAGATCAATGACATTCATTGTCATCATATATATTGATATCAATTTTTATATATATTCAAAAGTAAGTTTATACATATGGTTCAAAGGGCATCAGGAAATTCATCGTCGGAAAATTCACAAATTCTTAGTCAACAATTCATTATCGGAAAATTCACCGCCAATTCACAACCATGGAAAATTAAACACAAACTTTTAATGCGGTGAATTTTCCACCATCAATTGTTGGTTGAATTTTCCTTGAGATGAATTTTTCATGACAAAGAATTTTCCCACAATGAATTGTTGGTGGTGAATTTTCTAGTGGTGAATTGCTCGCGGTGAATTTTCCTAGAGCCGATTCAAAGAGTATAGTAATATTAAGATTATAAAAATGATTTTATAATAATTAAAATATAATCAAGTCATAATATATAATAAAATTGAGATTACCATATTTATAAATTTAATATTTAGGATTAGGTCAAATATCTTCAAAGCAATAACATCAAGTAAATTTTTCATCTTTCTTCTCCATTTTTGCATCAACTATCTCCACAACTTTAATAATACTTTTGATCTTCTTGATAAATCACCAAAAATATATTCTTTAATAATACTTTCAATCTTCTTGATAAGTCACCAAAAATATATTTGAGAAATTTACTAACCGACCACTCAAACAAATCAAAGACAAGAACATTATCAAAATAATAAAAATCATCCACAATTAAGTTATCTCCATATCAACTTCGTCAACAAGATTCTTAGTAAACTTGTCTTTATTAAACAGGTGAGTAACAATGACTTTCTTAATCTCAACTTCTAACAAGTCCACTTACTCACAAACCTATAAATATATCAAACAAATTATGAATTTTTGAGAAAAGTTAGTTTAATAACTCTTTTTCCTTGAAGGTATGCAAATTCTATTGGTCCATAAAAACCACAAAATTTCAATTGATGATACAAGCTAGACCCTATATTTATCATTATTATTTATCTATTTTGTATAATTATTAACTCAATTTAAAGGATTTGGTTCAAGTGGAAAAAAAATCTAAAATTTAACTCTTGTATACTAAATTTCTTATAGAGTTTTTTAGTATTAAACATTATTTTTACTTATTTAGATATATAATAGGTGAGCACATTCTAGAGGTAGTAAATATTTATTTTTGAGACAACAAAATCACACCATCAAGATAGGATCACATGAATTGGACTTGATCATGAATGTGAGTTAATGTCAATTCCTCAACTTCTTAAATATTACTCATCACAAGTCTATAATTATTTTTTTCATTCCATAATTCAAGTGTCAATCTTACACTATAGTGTTACACAAGGAAAATTCCACTTAAGTATCGATCTTGTTTAGTTCTACAATCCTTTATTTAATTTTATATTTCAAGTATCAATCTTCAAGGTACCCTAATTCTCTTAATATCAATTCAACTTATAACTAATTTAGTCTCAACTAATTTACTTCAATCAATTTTTGATTTATTTTTTATTTATCTTATGTACTGAGGGTTGGTAATGGGGAGCCTTGCCTCTTATAGGAATACTACCATATCAAAATCTCTCCCAAAAAGGATACCATTCTCAAAATCACTCCACCTTCTTCTATCAACCATCTTGCTCCTCTAGTTTGAATTTTTCACCATCTATCTCCTCATCCTTATACTAATTTAGGACCATCTACATCACTTATATGAACACTACACACTACCACTTTAAGCATGGCCATCGATACTAAAATATACTAGGAAATATTTTAGCCTTAATCTCCAGCATAAGAACCAAAAAACCCTACCATTTAAACACAACCCCTTTAACCACTTCAATCAATTTATTATGGTCAAATTTTTAACTTAGTTAAATTTTAAAAAAAAATTCTTACATATATTTGTAAGTTTATTTCAATTATATTTCTTGTAAAAATTTGGGAGGAGCCCTTATAAAATATGGAAGAATTCTTTTAGAGTATATTATTCCATAGAGTATAATCTTAGGGTTTTAATTTCATCTCTTATATTTATATGAGTTTTTCAACTACTTTCACATTATGAATATTCTTTTATTAATTTTAACTAATTTGTTTACGATTATTTCAATTGGTATGATCTTGAAAATGATAGTGAATTTTGAATAACAAACAAAAAATAAGATAATTCACAAGAAAATTTAATGAAAGATCACACCAATGAAGCATAAAGGAAATCACATGAAATAAATATTATCAACCTACATGACTCCTTTGTTGAGCTCTATTGTTCTCTTATTTGCACCTTGGATAGAAGTGTAGTGATAATTTCTCTTAGATTTTGTAGTACAAAGCACTAATAATATGCATATAGTTTCTTTGTGATGATGAGAGAGTAGGAAAAGATGATAGGAGGGATGAACTTATAGATTTTTTATGATACCTATCAATAGTCAAGATCTGATGAGAGACTGAATAGATCAATGACTTAGAGTTGATGAGGAGTTAACTGACCTCCTAATTGTAGCTAATTGATCATATGGGTCAGTTAAGAGAATTGATTGAAGAGTGAACTAAAAGTGAGTCTCAATTTGTTGGTGATGTGAAAATGCATGGGCAATTAATAATAAATTAATTATTAATTACATGTGAAAATAGGTAAATAAATCAAATAATTAATTTTATTTATTTTTAGGAGAATAATTATGGAAGAATAAAATGAATAAATTAAATAATTGAAAATAATTATTTAATTGGAGAAGTGGAAAGATGAGAAATTAATTAAATAATAAGAAATTATTTAATTAATATGGATAAGAGGAATAATTATTGAGTCAATTAGATAATAAAAATTATTCAATTAACATAGAGGAATAAGTGATAATATGATGAATTAATTAAATAATCTAAAATCATTTAATTAATATGAAATTAAAGGAAAAAATTTAAATTTGAATAATTAAATAATTATTTAACTATTGAAGATGATTTTGGATTAATTAAATAATAAAACGATTTAATTAAGGTTAGGAGAATTATCTAGAAAGTGTTAATCAGTTTAAGTGTCTACACAATTAAATTTCTTCATATAAAATTATTTATATTAATTTTTTTTTTTAAATAACATGGAAATCTCATTCTATATAATATAATCTTAAAGTTTCATTTTCATGTATTATATCTCTATGAGTTTTTTCAAGTACTTATGCATGTATTATTGAAGCTTCTTTTATTGATTGACATTTTCGACTTATATCACAGTAATTGAATATATATTATTCCCCAATATTTTATAATTTAGATATATTTTTTATTTTTTAAGAAAGTCTACTATTAATCAATTTTTGTGGAGAATTGATGAATTTTGAGTAAAGGTACATTAGCTCACCTTTTTTGGGTACTCTTTTCCTTGTAGATCAGATAATAGTGCAGGACAATAGATAGTAAGTCTTTTAATTGTTCTATTGATCTATATTAATAATATCATTAGTGTTTGGGGGCATTTAGATCAAAATGAAATGGTAAATCTAGGAAATATTTTAAAAAAAATTGATATTTTTATGTTTTTTAATTTATATTTTAAAATTTTTTGAAGTTAAATTAGCATCTAAGAGTTTTACCAATTATTCATGAAAAGAGTTAAATATTTTATACTTAAGAAACTCAAAGTGGTTCTCTTTGAAACATTTTCAGTGCATCAAATTAGTTTTTTTTGCCTAATGAATTAGGAGTCATGACCCTACCAAGTTCAAGTACTAAAATTTAATAAATCTCACAATAAATTAGTTTTCCTCATTCAATTGGTCATTTCAATTTTGAGAACATAATTTATCACTAAGTATAGTGACTTTCTAATTTTCACTATAAGACCTAATTTATTATTTTTTAGTAGTTTTCTTAGTTTGGATTAGAAATCTATAAATTAATGAAATTTGAAGAAATGTAACAACATAGAAGACATGCATCTCTTTCATAGAATTTTCCAAGTTTGTGTGAGCTCTAAATTGTTCACATGTAGCTACCTAATCCTTATCATATAGTGAAATATACCTATGCACTCATAAAAAAAAATGTGATGCAAAGAACATCTATGATACAACCTCAATCGTTGGACAAATAGCACTCAAACCATTGATCTTCTAACATAGCATATCCCACATCACAAATTATCCATGCACCCATGAAAGTGGAAATGTGATGTGAAGGGATATTGTGGTGCAACAACATTCATCTAATCTTACAAGCTTGATCACTATCATTGATCAAGCTAGGGTAAATATTAAGTAGCAAACTTAGGGAGTGTTATAGTCTGTAATGCCCTACCATGTCGGTAATCATTTAGGACAAGGGGCCAATAACTTGATTACTTTGAAGGCTTAATTCATAACTTAAGTAGCTGGTAATTGTCAATAGCCCGTCACTACAAAAATTGAAAGGAAAGCATGGTGCAGAAATGCCTTCCAAATGCAAAATTCTTAGGAAAGAAGTGCAAAAAAAATAATTTCACTTAATTTGAATTATAAACATTAAGATGCACACCATCAAAATACGAGAATAGATAATTTAAGCAACACACAAATTGAACAAGTCAGTTTTATGTGGGAAAACCCTTACAAGAGAAAAACCCACACACCAAGCAAAGTCACTTTGTATTACAATAAATAGATTACATATAGAGTTATAGACTCCACTTTCAAGAGTTAATTCATAGGATCAATTCGACAGCATTACATTCACTCTTCCTTTGAGCAAACACCAAATCAATGCAATACCATTCGTCTCTCTCTCACATTGCATTACAAACATCCCATTTTATCTCATTCATTCTTCAGGTTGACCTGATCTCTCCATGTCATAGTACCGATTTGCCAACCAATGAGCAATTTGATTTTGTAATGCAGTTACATCGTTATTAGGAAAAACAACTATCGACTTTAGGTTGAAAAAATTTGGTCCAATGATTGTTGATTCACAATAATGAAGTATAATCAATAAATGAATCTGTGCCATGTGTCAACACATCACTTGCCTAATGTTGTTGATCATCGCACCATTCAGGTTCCACCAAGGCATTCTCCATGAGTTACCAAGTTGACTGATGTACACCGCTAAGTCTATTCCACACACCCCCATAAGAGTCAATTGAAACCTATCCCAAGGGTTGTGGAGTTAGTGGGCACCATTAGATTATTATAACCACAACTGTTGATCAATTTCCACTGTGACATCATGTCATCACTGTTGACCAATCCCGCACACCCCGCAGGATTATGTCGAGACCCACCTCAAGAGGCATGGGGTTAGCAGGCATCGTTGGATCAAACTTATCACAACCATAAATCAAGTTATATTATCACATCATCATGGTCCCCACGTGTTGCCACCGTGACATCCAAGTCACACTGACAAGAGTCACCAACATGCTCACCGCAGTCCATCAATCTATCAAGGAGACTCAAGGCAAAGTCCCATCAATAAGGCTAAGTCCCATCGACAATCTTCTTTCATGTTCCATCGAGCCATCAAAGAGTCCTAAGATAGAGTCCCTTCGACAAGAGTAAGTCCTACCATTGACAACCAAGGCCCACCGATAGAACACACCACACTAAATAGAATATCCTCAATCCATTGATGGGACTAAGAACAAGGTCCCGCTGATAAAGAACTATCAAGTTAATAGAGAAACAAACACAACTGTTGTAGGAATTCGATAAAGCCAGTAAATCTGAGGAACCTTTTTCCAACATGCTCCCACTTGATGAAGGACTTATTAGCTTCTTCCTAACTCAAAGTTACTAAAATTCATAGGCCCCAAGGCCCATCAAATTGGCACACCACCTGTACTTGTTTGTGCTCACAAGCTTTGTCAACGCATCAACGACATTCACTAGAGTATCCACTTTTTCAAGATTAACCTTTCCATCCTCCACCATATCATGAATGAAATGATACTAAACATCGATATGCTTCATCCTAGCATGGAAAGTGGGATTTTTTTTCCAAACAAATAGCACTCTGACTATCATAGCAAATAGTAATCTACCCTACATTAAACCCAACATCAGAACACAAACGTTTAATCCAAATGGCTTCTTTACAGGCATGTGTTGTTGCCATGTACTGCAACTCAGTATTAGATAAAGTGACTACAGCTTGTCACTTGCTCATCCAACTCTCTGCACCACCAAATAACATGAAGAGGTATCCATTGGTGGATCTTCTACTATCAACATCCCCTGCCCAATCAGAATCCACATACCGATGAATGCTAAGAGACCTTTGTGATCCAACCAAGTTTCCATGATAACATAAAGTGTACTAAGAGGTACCCTTCAAATACCTAAAAACTCTCTTCACAACATCCTAATGTGGTCTTCCTGGATTAGCCATAAACTGAATAACTACTCCCATTGCTTGGAAAATCTTTGGCTTGGTACAAACCATTGCATACATTAAACTACCAACTACACTTGCATAAGGCACCTGGTCATGTCCTCCATCTCAGTAGGAGACTTCATATAATCTTCAATAGATAACTTCATTCCTTGCAACACTGGAACAACTAACTGCTTGAAATTTTTCATACTAAATCTCTCAAGGACAGTATTAATATACTTACTCTAGCTGAGCCAAAGTTTTCTACTTCCCCTATCCCTTCTAATTTCCATACCTAGAATACACCTTGTTGCACCTAAATATTTCATTTCAAACTATGTTGACAACTAATATTTTAAATTAGAAATCATACCCTTACTATTCCCAAAGAATAACATATCATCTACATACAGGGCAATAATAAGTAAATGATCATTTTCAATTTTTTATTACACACAATGATCTAATTTTGATGTCACAAATCCTAATGACAACACAAAGGTTTCAAACTTTTGATACTAAATTCTAGGTGATTTCTTTAAACCATACAGAGATTTCTTTAGCTTGCAAACCATAATTTATTTACCTTTTTCAATAGAGTGCTCAGCCAAGACATATAAATTTCTTCTTCTAGATCTCCATGAAGAAATGTTGTCTGCACATCCATCTGCTCAATCTCTAAGTCATACGCAATTGCAAGTGACAACAAAAATATGATAGATGTCAACTTAGCTACAAGAGAAAATATTTCTCCATAATCAATTCCCTCCACCTCGGAATAACCTTTCGTGACCAACCGAGCTTTATACTTCTCAACACTACCATCCATACCAACTTTCTTTTTAAATACCAATTTACAGCCAACAAGCTTTCGACCTTCAGGAAAAGGAACCAAATCCCAGGTTTCATTCTTTTTCAATGATGTCATTTCCTCATTCATGGCTTCCAACCAAGAATTTGAATCAAAAATATTAATAGCCTCTTTTACAATCCTAAGCTCATCAATGCTAGTAATCAAAGCATAGTCACAACTCAAATCCAACATGGAAAATCCATACCTTTTAGGTTGTCACTTCTCATGTGTAGACCTCCTTACTGGTTGAGGCTAAGGTTCTTCTTCTTGTTCAGAGTTCTCATAACTTCTAGAGCTCTCCTCAGTTTTAGATACACTTTGAATTTGTAGTTCCTCTTTATCTGGAGTTCAAGGAATTTCAACTACATCATCCTTCTTTTCTTTTCCTTCTATCTCTGACTACAAATTAGTTTGCAGAAGGTTTCAACTCTCGAAAGATTACAATTTTGTTGTACACAACCTTCTCATTAATAGGATTCCAAAGTTTGTATCCTTTCACACCAATGTCATCGCTGATGAAGATACATTTTACAAATTTGTTTTCCAACTTAGATATTTTCTCATTTGGCACATAAACATATGTTTTGTAGCCAAAAACATGAATATGTCTCAAAGAGGACTTCTTACCAGACCACGCTTCCATAGGAATTTTGTCAACAAGAGCTGAACTAGGTGAACGATTAACCAAGTAACATTCTGTATCAACAATCTTAGCCCAAAAATTCTGCTCCAAACTAACACTGTTCAACATACTTCTCACTCTTTCCATCAACATCATGTTTAACCTCTCAGCAACTCCATTTTGCTATAGAGTATAAGGCATAGTTTTATGCCTTTTAATTCCACAATCTTTACAATACCTTTCAAATTTTGTAGAACAAAATTCATCACCATTATCTATCCTTAAGAATTTAATTTTCCTTCCAGTCTAATTTTCTACCAATTTTAAAAAAATTTAAACCAAATGAGCACTTTTTATTTACTTTTAAGAAAGTACACAAATTCCCTTCTTGGATAATCATCAACAAAAGAAACATAATATTTAGACTTTGATAATGAAGGAACATTCATTGGACCAAATACATCAAAGTGAAACATAACCCAGTATGCCATAAGACTTATGATGACTAGAATAAAATGAAACATGGTGTTGCTTTCCATAAATGCAGTGTTCGCAAAACTCGAACTCAAGGTTACAATCATCAAGCCCTTCTACTAGGTTTTTATTCTTCAAGGATTTTAAGCCTTTTTCTCCTATGTGACCGAGTCTATGATGCCACAACATGGTTTTCTCTGCTAGGAGTTTCACCTCCATAGAGTTTGCACCCAAATGAACTTCATTCTTCTTCTCTACACAAGCGACTTTGCATGAATTTATAGAGACACTATTACATTGAACAGGACATGCATCCAACTTGTATAGAGTGCCTATGTGTGCACCCTTAGCCAGCACCATTGAACCTCTAGTCATTTTGCATCCTCCACTTGAGAAAGAAACATGCACACCAACATCATTTAGTTTACTAACAAAAATCATATTATGAGCCAGACCTGGTATGTGCATTATGCCATCAATTCCTTTGATTCTTCTATCAAGAAATTGGATTCTAACTCTTCCACAACCAACAGCTTCAAGAGATGAATCACTTGCTAGGTACACTTTTCCACCAACATAATTTTCATACTTTGTGAACCAATCTATGTGAGATTTCATGTGAAAAGATGCTCTCGATTCAATCAACCAAAAATCATTTGATGCCTAAGTCACCAAGGCTACAATGAAGGCATCTACATCACTTTGAGAAGAATCATTGTCCAAAGAGTTCTTCTTCTTCTTCTTCTTCTTTTTCTCCTCTTTACAATCCTTTCGGATATGACCAATCGACCCACAATTCCAACATTTCACCTTGGACTTCTTTCCTAGAGATTTTGATCTCCCTTTAGATTTGGATTTAGACCTCTTGTATTTCTTCTTGCCTCTCTCCTTTGATCTACCCCAAACAACAAGGTCCTCCTTAGCCATCTCAAAAGATTTCCTTTGCATTTCTTATGATAGTAGCAAAGCAACCACATCTTTTGTCTTGAAATTGGTTGTTGTACTTCCAATAGCCATCACTAGATGATCCCATGTGTCGGGTAAGGAGCACAACAAAAGCATACAATGATCCTCCTCCTCTATCTTCACACCCACCAAGGCCAACTGAGCAACAATCATGTTAAATGAATTTAGAACATCTGCAAAAGATACACCTTCTTCCATCTTCAAGGAGTATAACTTCTTCCTCAAGAATAAATTATTTACTAGAGACTTTCCTTGATAGATATCACCAAGTTTCTTCCATAAAGAAGATGCAGTCTTCTCCTCACGGATGTTCAAGAGAACAAAATTAACCACACAAAGTCTTATCATCCCTTTGTATTTTCTATCTACAAGATCCCAATATTCTTGCTTCATGCTTGAGGGTTTAGTTCCATACATAGCAATCCAAAGATCTCTTTCCACCAATAGATCTTCCATTTTGAGTTTCCACAACTCAAAATTTCAGCCATTGAACTTTTCAATTTCTACTCTTCTTGATGTGCTTTCCATCTCAATTTGTAACCAAGACAATCAGTTTTCTCTGCAAGACTCCCACTGAACAAAATTAGCACAAAAACCAGCCCTACTCATAAGGATAACACAACTAGCTAGGCTCTAATACCACTTGGAAGGAAAGTACAGTGTGAAAACGCCTTCCAAATGCAAAATTCTCAGGAAATAAGTGCAAAAAAAAATAATTTCATTTAATTTGAATTACAATCATTAAGATGCACACCATTAGAATATGAGAATAGATAATTTAAGCAACACACAGTTGAACACTAGTTTTATGTGGGAAAACCATTATGGGAGAAAAACCCACACACCAAGAAAAGTCACTTTGTATTACAATAAATAGATTACATATAGAGTTACAGACTCCACTTTCAAGTGTTAATTCGCAGGATCGGTTCGACAACATTACATTCACTCTTCCTTTGAGCAAACACCAACTCAATGTAATACCATTCGTCTCTCTCACATTACATTACAAAAATCCCATTTTATCTCACTCATTCTTCAAGTTGGCCTAATCTCTCCATGTCATAGTACTGATTTTCCAACCAATGAGCAATCTAATTTTGTAATGCAGTTACATCGTTATCAAGAAAAATAACTATCGACTTCAGGATGAATTTTTTTTTCCAGTGATTGTTGATTCACAATAGGAATGCAAAATCAACAAACGAATCTATGCCACATGTCGACACATCACTTTCCCAAAACTATTGACCATCACACCATTCGGGTTCCACCAAGGCATTCTCCATGAGTTACCAAATCGACAGATGTACACTACTCAATCTATTTTGCACACCCCCACAAGAGTCAGTCCAAAACCGTCACAAGGGGTGTGAAGTTAGTAGGCACCGTTGGATTATTATAACCGCAACCATCAATCAACTACCACCATGATGTCACGTCATCACCACTAACCAATCCCACACACCCTACAGGAGTCTGTCAGGACTCACCATAAGAGTCATGGGGTTAGTGGGCACCATTGGATCAAACTTATTGCAATCATAGATCAAGTTTTATTATCACATCGTTGTGGTCCCCACTACCACTGTGACATCCAAGTCACACCGGCAAGAGTCGCCAACATGCTCACCACAACCCATCGGTCTATCGGGGAGACTCAAGGTAGAGTCCCACCCATAAGGCTAAGTCCCATCAAAAATCTTCTTTCACATTCCATCGAGCCATTGAAGAGACCTGAGTTAGAGTCCCTTCGACAAGAGTAATTCCTACCGATGATGACCAAGACTCACCATAGAATAGACCACACTAAATAGAATTTCATCATTCCATCGATGGGACTAAGAACAAGGTCCCACTGATAAAGAATTGTCGTGCTGATAGAGAAACAAACACAACTGTTGCAGGAAGTCGATCAAGCTAGTAAATTTGAGGCACCTTTTTCTAACAAAAAATATAAAACCTTTGTAGTTCCATGATTGAAACCTTTAGGGTTTTTCGGCTAAACCCTAAAAAGGTTTTTCGGCTAAACCCTAATGAAACCAAAGAGCAAGGGAGCAAGGATAATTCATTTATGAGCTCATCTCTTATCATCTAAACTTGTAGACCATACCTCTGAAATGTGCATGACAAACCCATATCATATTTGTCATTTGATTTCTCCCCAAACTTTTGGAAACAACTTCTACAATATCATGTCAATATTGCATGACAATATTACAACATTTTAAGCAACTTTGCAACTTTACAAAGCATGATCTTCTCTCCATCATACTTCACCATTATTTCTAAGACTAATCCACCTTACTTCATTGATATAAAAATTTTTAATGACCTTCTTTTGACATCCTATGATTCCTTTTTGACATCAATCAACAATATCCCTAACTCATATCATTAAGATATACTTTTGACATCATTGACAATCATATTGCCAACAATCTCCCCCTTTGTCATTGATGGAAAAACTAAATGCTTTACACAATCATTGGTATTGACCAATCTGCACAAAAACCACTCCTTCTTAGGCATATCTTCTCATTTAGGGTAGACCCAATTCCTTATCTGAGAATTTGTAACTATTCTCCCCCTTTGACATCAATGGAAAAGGGACACTTTTTGGACATAAATTTTTCTCTACCCCACAACAATCAAAGCTCAATTGCCAAAGCATTTGTCTCTTTCTCTTGGACTCCCCCTTTATTAGATAAAGGAGTGTATCCATGATATATGCAACCATCATGTCGTTAGAAATTTGTAAAACCAATCATACCTGGCTTGAATTTTCTCATTTCTTCTAGGTCTATATAAATCTTCTTGTAAAGCTCCCTTGGACTCATGCCCTATCACTAATAATTAGTGATGTGAGGTAGTAGTGCAACCACTTCCAATTTTTGTCTCAGATACTCAAATTTCTCTTTTGGAAGAGGCTTGGTGAATATGGATGCAACTTGATCTTTGGTTGGCACATATTCCATTGTGACTTCTTGATTTGTTACATTTTCTCTTAAGAAGTGATAATTGAGATATGCTTAGTCCTAAAGTGCATCATTGAATTCTTTGATATGTTAATAGCACTTGAATTATCACAAAAAATAGAGATAGGTTTTGTTACTCTACCTTGATGTCTTTAAGTGTTTGCTTCATCCATAACACTTGAGTACAACATGCCACTAATGTCACATACTCTACTTCAACTGTTGAAAGAGTAGCTAACTCTTTTTTTTTCTTAGCCATGAAACAAGTTTGTTTCCAAGAAAGAATGCACCACCACTAGTGCTTCTTTTTTCATCCGCACTTCCTGCCCAATCAACATATGTATATGCTATCAAAGTGAAATCTTCACTTTTGGGATACCACAATCCATAGTCAATTGTATTCATGATATATCTAAAAAAATATTTTTACTGTATTAACATGAGACTCTTTAGGAGATCTTGGAATCTTGCAACCATGCACACTACTTGTATGATATCAGGTATTGATGTAGTTAGATATAACAACCTACCTATCATTGGTCTATACATGGTCTGATTTTCATTTGTGGATTCATCTATCTCGCTCAATTTACATCCAATTATCATGGGGATGCCAATTGGTTTATTGTCTTCCATTCCAAAATTCTTGAGAATTTTCTTAGCATACTTAGTTTCATATATAAATATCCCTTCATCAATTTGTGCTATCTATAGACCAAGGAAGAAAGAAAGTTCTCCAAGCATTGACATCTCAAATTCATTTTTCATTTGGGAAACAAAATCTTTACACATCTTGTTATTGCTACCATGAAAAATGATGTCATCCACATATACAACAACAATTATCATATGCTCACCTTTTGATTTGAAGTATAGATTGTTTTTTGTACATGTCCCTTCTTAAATCTTGTATGGACAAAGGGTCAAGTAACAACCAAAAACTCACAAAGTCTACTAACAACCCGAATGTTATAGTTTTGCAGTTTAATGAAAAAGTACAAAAATGCAAAGTACAACAAGAAGAATACTATAGAATCTACTCTAATAGTAAAATGACAAAGAAAGAAGAAGAATTCCAACTTACTCAAGGTCCACTCCTCTAGCTAGCTCCAAGAAAACAAATATCACCTACACACATAGTAACAAGAAAAATGTTGGGGCTATTTTTTTGAGGTTTTCCTCAGTCAAACCCTTATTTTCATGTTCCCATCTCCACAGAAAACCAATAGACAATGATATATAGAAAAGCAATAAAGAAGTAGATAGAAAAGACACAATATAGTAGAGAGAAATGACAACCTAGATGCTACTCTATAAGAATGATAATGAAAATAAGTACAAGACACAATGTCACCTTCCTTTCTATGAGCACTCAAGGCCGAGAGAGGAAGAAGAAGATATATGGCACCACACCAAGGAGATAGAGCTTTGTGAACATGTAATGACAATGGTGTTGGAGCAAGAAGATATTATAAAAGCCAAGAAGTTGGTAGCAACAAGAAAGAGTGATAGAGAAGCCAAAAGAAGTGTTATCATGATCAAGAATGTTGCAAGAATGAATGGAGAGAGTGAAGGAACAAAATAAGTGAATTCAAAAGGAAAAATTGGAGGCAAATGTTTGTTTCCCATCACTTAAAATTCGATAGAGAATGTTACATTTGCGCATGGCTAGGAAATGTAACTTTTCTACAACTTCCTGATGTAGGAATCTTGTTAGGATGCTAGCATAATGCATAGATTTCTATGCAGTACATGTGCATCCCCAACAAAAATTCCCCTCACCGACACTAGATGACAGGGACACGTGGAAAAAGTGAAGCATAAGTGGTGGGTTTTTACATTATCGGACTTGTAAGGCTAGACTGAAGGTAAATTAATCTATTTACATTAACATTATTAAATAATCTATTTACTTATCAATGACATATACATTCTAGATTATTAACATTATTAACATTCTAGATTATATACACACACATATTTTAGATTATTAACATTATTAAATAATATATTTACTTGAGGCATTATGGGATATCATTTGATTTATTTGTTTATTAAAATATAAAATTATTCAATGATAATAATACATTATTTACTTTTATTGGTACTAATTAGATAAATAATGAATTCATTAGTTACATCAAGTTGCTCTTACAAGCATGAAAAATAAGTCCAACCTTGATTAGCATCCATCCACTAGCTAATTTTTTGTGTACATTTTTGTGTTCACCTTCCTTTACTTGACAATAATTTAAAGACTATCTCCCACTAGAAAAGGGGTCTCATTGTTTCTTGTAGCATAATTTTGGAGTTGAAAAAATAATGAAATCTCTACTCCTTTTATTAATGATCATTTTAGAAAAATATATGGAATTTAAATTTCATTTAGGTGATTAAACACAAATTCACAATCAAAAGCATAAAATTAAGATATCATACAACCATCATTATCACAACTAGTATTGTTTGTGATTTATAATACATATGTTCAAGTGTCAATAGTAATCTTAGTTGTGAGAAACTTTCTTAAAGGCCAAAACAAGGTGTTGGTTGATTATTCCACCCCACCTCGTATTGAGTTTCTAGCTTCATAGGAGCTACATTAATGAGGCACATAACCATTTCTTAGAATTTTACAACCAAACTAAACAATGTTGGTTTGTATCCATTCATGAAAATTTTGTGTCACTCTCTTTTTAGCCACTTTGACACCCAACATTTATTGACACATATATTACTCAAAATCCATACTAAAAATAGATTCACATACAAAAATTGAGAGGGCTACAACCACTCCAATCTAGCTAAATTATGCATTATTAAGGAAATTCAACTACAAGGTCAATTCCACTCTACTATAATGAAGGTGGTGTCATCTAACTATAATCACAATGACTATCATCTAACTACAACTAGGATTACCATCATCCAACTACAACCAAGATGACCATATGAGCTACAACCTAGCATGGAGCTTTTCCCTCTAGTTCAGTAGTAGCAACAAATTTTCCCACTTGGAAATGGTTATAACCTATCCCATTAAGGCCATAATATTCCACTTGACTACAACCAAGGTAATAAAAATTTATAATTTGATATATAATAGTGACTACTACATTTGGATTAACTAGGCAGTGGCTACAACTAGACCCAACAAGGCCTTAAAGTTGAGAAGCAATTATCTTATCTCCCATTGTGCCACATACAATTCTATAGTATTTATATCAAGAAGTGTCCCTATCTTTGACATACACATACACCAATATAATATAAGTTTTAAAAACACAAATAATATATTAACAAACTCAAAATCACAAGTCTAAACATAGGCATATGCATTATCAAATCCTTCATCTATTCCCCCTTCTAATTATACTAGTTTCATGGTTTTAGCAACCTTCACTTGGTGATTTCTTCTAGTTTTTATACTACTTTTTTGGACTTTCCCTTCTAAAATTTCATTAGTTAGCCCTTAGTTGGTATACCAACTCTCAAAATATTTATTCAAATATTTTTCTCTACTACATGAACTAAAAAATTCCTTAGACTTCTCAAACCATGCAAAGACTTAACTTCTTCTAGCTGTCTTTTATTCTAGCATTGTATTTGAGTTGGTATTCTATATCCTTCTTGAAATCTCATTGTTTTCCATTTTTACTCATTCATTTCTCTATAATTCACTATTTTTTTTCATGTTGATTATGAAAATCCTCCAAGTATATATATCTCCAAAATAACTTATTGACAATACCAATTTATTAACTCTAAACTCACTAATTTTTTGATTGTACCAATCATATGAGGTAATCCAATAAATCTTGTTAGCTTGGTGGTTGACACATAGTCTCTCAACATCATCTACTATTAGATCATCCTTTCACTATCACCAAATAACAATGAATTTATCCATATAATAGAATGCCCCTTTCTATTTGGTTTGGCCTTGCGCTTATCAAAAAATCCCCTACATACTTAAATGACTCATAAATGAATCAAGCTTCACAAGATAATATGATATCATAATTTTAAATAAGCATTAGCCTAAATAATCATCAATTTGAAAACATTAGTTTAAATAAAAATTCATTAGGATATTAATCACCATTAAAATTCATCATTGGGAGACATATGATATAATCAAGTCTAAAATTTTAGTTATTTGATTAGTATAAACCATATAATCTAGATTGTTAAAGTTCTTTACTTAATAATCATGACTCCTTAACATAAAATCTTTAAGGTTTTGGTCATAACACTAGTGTTAGCACAATGGACAAACTATGAAGTATTACAAGTAATTAGTGTAGAATATTTAATATAATCATAAAGATTGTTTATGTATTTTTTTAAGGAGATCCAACTTTGCCATTTTTCCTTCGAGTTTCAACATTTTTAATTCGTGCATCATGGTCAAACATTGAGCATCATCATTAAGATACACAAAATTCGTTAAGATTTTAATGATTGGATCTAAATGATCCATGGCTAAGTAATAATACTAGAGATATGCCTAGTAGAAATATGAGATCTTGGGAGCTTGTTTGGCATACAACTCTAATAAATGATGGACTAAAATGAAATATGAGACAATGAAAATAATAATTTTTAAATAAAAAACTATTTTTTTTTAGAAAAGATAAAATCTAAAATATATGAAAAGAAGAAGGAAGACCTTATGGAAAAGGCACTAAATTGGGCTCAAAATTGTGGGTTCATTGAAAATGTATGAAAACAACATGCCCTACTAATTTATAAGTTTGATTGCATGATTTAACAATAAATAATAATCAAGCCTACATTATTCAAAGTTGAGATACACATGTGTAAATGATAAGAAAAGTATTAGAAGTGCTTAACTCTTTATTGATTTTTGTTATTGATGTGTGAAGATTTTTCCATTTGACTTTGATTGACAAATAAAAATAGGAATTTGATGATATATTTTCATTATGGAGCTTGTGATATAATTTGCATAGAGATTAGACTAATACTAGAATAGGTTGGCACCTATGGTTTGGTCTTGTGACACTCTTAGACACTATTTGATAGGGTCCTCCTACCATTTTTTATTGATACAACTTATACTCTTGTCTTTGGTACTTTCTTTGAACAAAAGGTTATCTTGGAAAGCCCAATGAGGTATACTATATTTAGTAGAGGGAAGGTTGTTGAATTCCTTCAAGATAGTCAAGCACATTTGCTGATTATGCAAAATCTAAGACTCACCAAGAAAAAGATGAAATGCATATAAAGCAATGATTTAGTGCTTTTGTACAAATGCTTTAGGTTTTATAAGATTTCAATTCAATCAATGTTGACTAATGACCTAGGAACATCTATGAATATATGATCCTCTAGATGCTCAAATCAAGGTGTTTTGGTGGACAAGCCTATGAGCTAATGGTCAAATTGTGAAGAAGTTAACCTCAAACATGAAAATTTTTAAATTTTAAATGAGAGAGCTAGATCATGACACAATCAAGCCTAAGGGACAATGTTGCATGTATGACCTAGTCTAGGAAGGCTAAGTCCCAAGGGATCAAATTGATCTTGATCATGGAGATGGATACAATTGTTCTAGATAATAGGTTAAGGTTTAGGATAGATTTGTATGCCAAACAACACAAGTTGAGCATTATGATATTATATTTATGGATAATTTAGCAAAAGTAGGTGTAAAATAAAGTACTTTTATAATGGCCCCAAAATTTGACCTTTATCAAAGGCAAGGAAATTTGATGTGTATATGTTGGTGTTTTCAACTAATTTCCTAGGTTTCTCTAAGAATTAGCCAAATCCTATACTCAAGAACCCTAAATTAGTGGCCAATGAACAAGAGATAATTTTATAATTGTTCTCCTCTACACTTTAGGCTCTACAAAACCAAGGTGGGTTTCCCTTTACACAACATCATTCTCATATGACAACAGTTTCCTTAATGATGTCAAAAACATATTACAACTCTCACATTGACAATTCAAAGGATGAACTAAGTGGATAAACCTTTTTAAAATCATCTATAACTTTGTACTTTAATGGTGTGAGATGAGAAATAAAGAAAACAAATAAAATAAAGGATAGTTTTTCAAATTTAGGTTGATTATGCCTAGGTTTTGATTCTATGAATTAATTTGACCAATGCCTTATCCATTACAGAGTCAAGGATGAAGCAATTCTCCTAAAAAAAAACAAAAAACTAACTCAATGGTTTTTCATAATCTCATTGCCTTAAAATAAGAAAACCAACAAATGGACAATACTATTAATCTTCTTTAAGATCCCTACTATAACCACAATAGATTCAACTATTCAATTGAAAGCAATTTTAATATATTAGTAAAAGAAGCCAACAATCAACTATTCATTACAAAAAATGTGCAATGAGAACCTTCAATGATCCTTGATTATTAAGATTCAATAAATATTGTATTACAGTATGGAGACATCAACAATATGACTTGTATTCATATAAACAACAAGATTGAGTTTGTTGCTATTATCAAGAAACTTTACATCATTTTCCTCTTGAAACTTCAAAGACCTAATTGCATAAGATTAATTCTATATAGAGGCTTACTTAAAAACCTGAAGACTTGAATGCTAGAATTCACTTTTATAGAAGTAAGGGGGCAACAAGAAAAAAACATATTCCACCACTTATCACACAAAATAAAATTTAAGCGATGACACCTTTACAAAAGACAAAATACATTTATACATGGGGAAGGAGCCACTGTAAAAGTTTTTGAATATCTTTTGGAGCATTTATAATTATGGATGGATTTGATTTGATAAAAATTGATTCTTGAATTTAACAAGGTACATTTTACATTCTTTTTTTGACATAATTATTTTGCACTTATGTTTATTGGTGATGATTGATTGAAAATAAACTCAAATTTTTGCACCATTCTTCTTTGTATTTTCATCTTTCTTTGATGGCATGTCACTTCTAAGTGGGATAAATTAGTTTACCCTAACCATGCGAGTCTTGTAATCATCATTTATTAACACCTAAACCATGTTAGGGAAGCCTACCATATTGTATTCAAGCTTAGACAACATATCCATACTAAGGTTCAATTGCTCCATGTCCATCTCATCATCTTTATTTATTTTTACATATATGAGAAAGAGAATATTAGAAAGAATTTCTCTCCATTCCTTGTAAGGTTTTACTTCTCCCTCATTATCCAATATGGGAGACATATGAAATTATTCAAAGCCCTCAAAAAAATCTAGCTCCCTCCTTATGAGTGCCTGATACTTATTATGGTGGTGGATGATGTCATCTAAATAATTAGATCTCAAAATAATATCAGACACCAAATCACAATCAAAATTGGAGCATTTTGCATTATTCTTAATAGTATAATTTTGGGGGCCCAACTAACTTGGAAGTACTTTAACCTAACTCTTGTTTCAGCATGGTTGGTGAATGCATCCTTCAAAATTTTGTAACTTTATCCTAGACATTATCAACTTGACTCAAATTTTTTGAATTGTAACTCAAAATGTTATCAACCAAGTCCAATATTTTCATAACTACTCCTTACTTATCCATTCTCGCTTCTTCTTTGCTTTGCTTGAGCTTCCCTCTCAAATCCCTAACCTTAAGGGTCAAATTATCTTTTTCCTATGATCCCTTATCTTCAATAGCTAGTTGTGGAGGAGGTAGTAATCTCATGACCATGTTCAATTATTCTTGCAACTTCAAATTTAATCCAAGTCTCCTTGTAAATTTTTCACTGATGCTTTAGTAAATAAGGTTGTATTAACTATGAGGGAAGTTGCTTGGGTAGCACTTGTATCCTCTAATATCTTAACAATCAAGTCTATAGTGAGTTCACTTGGATCATTGATGACTTGGGGCTTATTGGCCTTCGAGAAAATTGACCATATTTCCAAGGTCTCATGCCTTAAGGTTAAAACTAGACCCAAAATACAAAGCATCAACTTGCTCTTTTAACTACAACACAGGGTCATTTCCCCCTTGTCTTCGAATAGTGTCAAATGCTATTGTAGATGACATATCCCACCCTGGCAAGAGTAGACATCCAACATTTATTACTAGCTCTTTACCTCTCTGAGGTGTCACAAACTCCATTTTTGTATTGAGCTTTGTCTAAAATTTTGTAATAATATCCTTTTTCTTTTCTTCTGTGAGATTTTTACCTTGCATCATTTGTTGCAAATCTTCTCCTTTATTTCTAAGGATAAAGTCCTTAAACTCCTTGGTAGTGATGAATTGGTCATCTTGTATAAATTTTAAGCAAGCTTGAGCCCTTATGTCATCCACTATCTTCCCTTCGATCTCAAAATTGATGAGCAATCTATCATTTGAGGGTCTCTCTACCAAAACCCTTGAGGGTGGATTAACAATTTACATAATTTAGTTTTGGCTCAAGTAGATCCTCCTCAACTATGGGGTAATCCATAAGGGTTTGAATCCCATGAACTAATTGTTGTAGTGGGGTGATCTATTGTGGGCTTTGTGGTATATTCCCTTGAGAAGTAGAAGGGACATGAGCACTTGCTGAGGGTACAAGCACATTTGTGAGCAAGTTGTTGGTATTTATCCAACATTGTGCATGGTCCTTATGATGGGTTCTTCAATCTCTAAATATAAGCCCTTGAAAGATGGGTCAGCTTGCTTCCTTTTATTTTCAATAATCTAGATCTTTACCCTAGTGCTCTTCTCTATGTGGATTCTTTTTTGTGGAGCAATTCCTGATCAAGTCTTCAACATTGTCAGGCTCATGCTTGAGAACACCACCAATTTGAAGCTAGTTCTATGATCATGAATGAAATTCTCTAGGTCACACCTTTTGACCTTATCTACTCTCATCATGTATATAATTGTGGAAGGGAGGATAACATGTTTTTTATAATTCTTGAAATGAGTCAAGTGTCAAACTCATTCAATTTCCATATGATCTCCAAAAAGCCAATTCTATATGGGACAGTCCTAGGAAGCACATGTGGTGCAACTAAGGATCCATATGCTCTTATCATAGTTACATCAGAGTAGAAAAACCAATCACCCCAATTGTGTTTGATTCCTACCTCTAGGAGGAGATCCTTAGGTCTTAAAAATCTCCTCACTTCTTTTGATAATCTCTAGTCCACAGGTTGTCCAAAATTTTTGAGGACTTCTCTAACAAAATATTCTTCAAAGACTAGATAATTTGACTTTCATAGTTTGTCCCATATGGAAGTCCACTCTTGCATTGGCAATAGTCTTTTCGATTCATTTAAAGCCCTAATTTGCATGTGGTTAGACCAAATATTTGTCCCACTGAATAAAATGATATGTTACAATAAAGAGTACCATTTGAAGTGGACCACCCTAGATTATATTCCTTAATAGAGTTTAAGGCTTTATGAATTTCATCTATAATATAGCCTTCATAGTCATAAGGCTTATTCACCTCCCTACTCTAAATATCAATAGCGAACACCATTAAATTTATTGGCATTTGAGCCTTGCAATCTATGCCCAAAACTTAGCAAATGGAAAAATATGCCTTTATAAAGTGGTCTTAAAAAATATCATTGCCAAATGGCTCTAACTCTCCATTAGTAAACCTTCTCAATTCTCTGTTTGGCCCTCCAGGCTTGAAGCTTGACAACCATTTCACTTTGTAGTTATCCCTATGCCTCTGATATTCCCTGGTTAGGGCTCCCAAATCAATTGGCAATTGAGCATTAGGGTTTATATTGAAAACTTTACATATGTAAGCTTTGTCCAAATCCATCAAGAATTTTCCATTAGTGGTAAATAATGCC
Organism: Sequoia sempervirens; assembly: GCA_007258455.2. Lineage (NCBI taxonomy): Eukaryota > Viridiplantae > Streptophyta > Pinopsida > Cupressales > Cupressaceae > Sequoia > Sequoia sempervirens. Next base: position 552,562,901 of record VDFB02058242.1, read on the forward strand.
CTTTTATTAGGGTCATAAAATTGTCCAATTCCCCTAATTAGGTCAAAATTGATGAATACATTCAATGCCACCAATCTCCCCAACCCTAATCTCCATATGTTACAAATAGTTTTGCCAATGAAGCATTTTCTGAAAGCATGCTTGAAAAGGGCATACCTCTAGACTAGAATAATTGGTCCTTGCAATTCTCATTCTTATCCAAGACTTTGTCTGCTAGAATGCTCGACCCTTGTGCCATTCTAGGCCTCTTGGATGACCCAAGCAACTGGGCCATGATATCATCGTCCAACCCCCTTTTCACACCCCTTGATGTTTCAACCATGGTTTCCTTCCTAGGGTTTTAATGTTTATAAATTAGGGCTTCCAAAATTTTACAACTTCAAAGAATATTTATTTAAAATTTTGAACAATTTTCACTATTTTAGAACCCCACCTCAATTTACAACTATAGAATACTAAAAAACCATCTTCTTTTATACTAGAACACACATAGATAGATTAAAACTCATCACTTATTGGAAACCCTAAAAATACCATGAAAATCCTCGTTCGCTTGAAAATCTACATAATTCTATTGTGATTCCTTTGCTTTGTGTTTCAAATAATGAAAATAGATGTAATTAGGTCAATATCCTCAAGAATTTGGTAGATACATATCAAATCCATCATCAATGTCCTTGCATGCTTGAATGGACAATCAATAGTAGTTGTTCTCCATTTTTGAATTTGGACCATTGATTTGTTGAAGATTGATGATGATCATGATTTGAAATCCTTTCCACAAAGGGAAACCTTCCTTTCTTTAGCATAGTGTTGAGACATGTGTCATCATTTCAGGGACTCATGGGAACAATATAAACAACCTATATTCTTCCTTGACAATGCTTTCTTCTATGAAAGACTAAGGACATACAAACAAGGTACACAAAACAATTTTGGGAGTTCAAGGGAATAAAGGCTCAACTTAATATTACTCCATGAAGGTTCAAGTTAGCACGAAAAGGAAATAATGCTCATGACTACTATGACATGGTGAGAACTCAACTTAACATTACATAATTGATACATTTTGGGGGCTCACGAAAAGAATTTTCCAATACCAAAAGCTTCAACGAAGGTTATAACATGCGCGACTTAAGTACAAGCCGATACCTAGTGTTGACTAGCATGAAGGTGGAGCCATTCGATGAGCTTTTCTTCAAGTGACTTAAAGACTTTTACATCACATGCACAAATGAACAACTTAAGTTACTAGGAAAAGAGGGACCCATAAACACATGATTAAAAGGACTTCCTTAAACAACTTAAGTTACCTCATGAAAACAAAGCTTATGATTTGATTGGTTGTAAACCCATACATGTTTGCAACATTGGGAAGCAAAAGACCATTCACAAACTTGCGATAGGAAAATAATAACATGAAAAGCTTTCATGAAATGAAGAGGCTGCACGAAATATCACCATGTGTCTTGTGGAACCCAATAAATCATAAAGGCTCAAATAGTATTTAAAAATGCAAAAAAGTAACGAGCTCATTCAATGTTCTAGTGAATGGGGTCGGTAATCAAACAAGACATGGGCCTTAGAGATATAACTTAAAAGACTAGGACATTGGGACGAACGGTCAACGACCAAATATAAGAAAAGTGCAAGGGCATAGACAAGGCTTAGGGTTTCAATGAGGGTTTATGGGTTTTTCAAAGCCCTAATGATTTTTTTAAGGAAACCCTTGCAAAACATAGGATTTTAGAAACTTTTAAAGGATCAAATAGCTTAGAGGGTCAAAATTTGGATAAGCACCACTAGAACACACGATAAAGATGTCATTACCACCACGCGTATGAATCTACATGTATCCATTATCAATAAATTACGTAATAAAGTAAATGCCCATTATATTAGTATTGAAAAGAATCTATACTTTTGTAAAGATGTAGAACTTAATAAGTGTATACCATTCAACTTAATTCAATATAAAAAAAATATATATTAAAAAATGATAATACTAGCCTATATTAATTGACTCAACTCTTTATTAAGGTGACCTTTAATCTATTGATCAAGCTGAATGACACTCGAGAAGTCTATTAAGAATCAAGTTTTGTTGAATATATAGACTTTGAAATAAATAAAAAAATAACATAAAAACATACCCAAACAAATTTGACTACATGAAAACCCTTCAAACTTAACTCTAAATTGAAAAAATAATTATTCACCACTATTTCAAAAATAGCATTGTTAACTGCCCAAAAAAAAAAACAAAAGCTATTAAAAATTACAATGTACAGAAACAGCAAATACAAGAGGCTTTTGACAGCAGTCAAGAAGCCAAAACCAAATTAAAACAATGGACAATAAGAAACTGCCTCAAAGGAACACCCAGAATTCACTGGAAAAAGATCTTAAAATTATCTAAGGTATAAACTCTTAACTTTAACTATAACCAAAATATCTTGAACAAGACTATTATCAATCTTCTAGAAAAGGACTCCAATAATTTCATATTTTATAATAAGAGTTTGACCAAAAAGGAATCCAATCCCACTTTTCTCGAATTAAGATGGTTGTAAAGGAACGTAGCTCTGAATCGAGGCCTCTTCAATTCAACACCGCGTGCCCACCAATGTCAACTAATTCTATTTATTAGTAGTAAATATAAGAGGAGGTAAAAGTCCTCGTGTATTCATTGTTATGGGGAGTAGAGAAAGACCGATCAAATAGTCCTAACTTAATTCAAGCAATAGACAAATTCTATTCAAAACATCATTCCCAAAATTCAACTAACTATTTTTTTAATTTTTTTCTGCTCCTTGTTTACACCCAATTTCTTTTTTAATTTACGGATCTAATCCTTATTACTCGCTCAAGTCACTTCAATCAAAATAATCCAATGTGTCATTTTGAGACATTTTTTTCGGGGGGAATCAAATCCATATAATCGTCACAGTTCAATTCAATCAAGATACTCCAAATATATCATCACACTCCGAAAAAATGTCCATACTGCTTGCATGAGTGGGACTTCTTTAAGTAATAAAGTCCGTTACAGTTCATTTACAATATTCAATCTGGCTCTCCAATATTAAATTCAAATTTTGTCTGACGGATTTAGGATGTCAATGAACTGTAGGGAAATTGTCGGCATGGCAATTAATCTGTTAGACCTGATTCTTAGGCTAATTCATTTACCCAGATTCCTCGAGGTACTGTCTGGACGCGGCCAATATTAAAGAGTAGTCAACGGGATTGAACCATTTTTTGGGTTTTCCATTTTAAAACAATTGATTTTTCTAGAACTTGGGATGTATATACATTGTGTATATTGTCGAACTAGTGTATCTGGGCTGATCTGCAATTGCTTGCATTAGCAACTCGGATGGAAGAAAATTGAGCCCACCTGCACAAAAATTCTTATTTTTGGCACTTGGACACATGAATGTGTCTATACTTTATGCTTGGTTTTGGACTTTAATGAAGCAGCGCAATGGAAATGAAAGGTCCCTACAGTGTCCAAACAATCATGCAAAATCTTGACAACTAAGATAAAAGAGATGGGTATATACACGTGGATATGTAAACCATGATAGTGTTTCTCTTTTTGGTTGATTTGACATGGGCCACTATGGATTGTTGATTCAATAAAGCAATGAAGTTGAAAGGGTGTTAATGCAGGAATCCAAATTACCTTTGTTTGACTGTAATTAGAGTGGGTTTTCAAGCAGGAAGCATGTGGAGAATTGATGCTACCATTCTAATGTGGCATTTGTAGAGATTCAAGTCAAGTTTGTACTTTGCATGAATTTGAAGAGAGTCGTGGAATTTAATGCATATATTAAGCAGGGGAGTTGTTACTGCCACCGAATTAGGTCCCCTTTTTCAGCCATTGGGTGAAGTGAATATTGTCCTAGTAGGCCTTCAAAATAATTCAAAATGCTTTATATAAATGGGAATTTCTTGTTTACATTTTTTGGCGTTGGAGTTTTCATTGTGTCAATAATCATTTCAGGTCCGAGCTGGTTGAAATCCACGTTGGAAAATATTAAAGGATCGTCGACATTTTTGTGATAGTTCAGTGAAAAGTCAACAGCGTTAAAATGATGCCTCAAACCCAGAAGGAAGTATTCAGGAGAAGTTAAATTCTGCTTGTGCCCTTATGAATATCCTAATCAAGCCGTCAGAGTACTTACATCCATATGGAATATGTTGGTAGAGTTCGTTTAAACAATTCACCATTTCCTAGTAGTCATTAATCCAAAACCAAGTTTGCAGTTGTCTTAGCCTATTACTCTGTATAAAATTAATACAAGGGAAAATGACAGAGAGCTGAAAAAGCCAACAAGACCTTGATAATATGGTGAAGCATTCTAGACAAAGGACCTTTGCTTGTATTTTTGCAGTTATTTCAGCCTTGTTGGGTTCACATCTGTCTCTGGTTTTCTCAATTACTGCAGTCTCTGAAGCACCTCACAGCAAAATGGATTGTCATGCGCTTTGTGGGAATACATCAATTCCATATCCCTTTTATCTTAAGCCCTGTGGTATTACTAATAGTGAGTTTGGACTTGAATGCTACAACAATTCTACTTTGATGATTACATTGAACAAGATTAGCTACACTGTGGCCAATATTGATCCAGATGGTATTATTATTAATCCCAATCAGTCTTCTTGTTATATAAACCTACAGAACTTCACTATCGAAGGTATGCATAGCTATGCAATTTCCACCGATAACATTATCCAGTTGTCAAACTGTGGGAATCCAGAAAATTGTCCTTTGAAATGTAACATTCCTAGTAGAGAAAACGACGAGCAATGCAAGTATAGCGATACCTGCTGCTACACTCTTGCGAATGAGACACTCTGGAAACGTGGAGAATATAACTTTACGCTGTTCTCCCACATGCAGTGCAAAGGTTTCACTAGCTGGGCGATTTCAACCATCACTCCCAATTATCATGCAGAGTTTGGGCTGAAACTGGAGTGGGGTATTATGGGTAACTGCACGACTTTTAGATGTGATGCCAATGCAGACTGCGTTACAGCTAAAGATGTCAAAGGTGGCCTGAGGTGCGCTTGCAAGGATGGTTACAAAGGAGACGGATTTATTAAAGGCATTGGTTGCAAAAGAGGTAACTTTCTTGGTTATATCTCCATTTATTTTTTGTACTCCATATTTGATGAATCTGATATAGAATTGCTTACGCTTGTTTGGACGAGGTCTTTTGATCCGTTCCTTGTAATCTATGCCCTGGCATCTCTTTGATTTTAAGAGAAGGAAACAGAAATTAATAAAAGGGTTGAAGCCGAAGTCTTATCAGTTTCCTAGCTTTGCTTCATGATCATGTCTTGCAGACAATGCAGAGTTTTGAGGGGCATATTCTTTTTGCTAAACCTTATACTGAATGGTTTCCTTTAGTTTTGGAGAAATTGAAACAAATAGTAGCATCTGTACTAGTGTGTGGCATTATGTCCGTGCTTCCATTTTCATCATTCCAGCTTGACTGTACAAATGGAGTGTGAAAACTAGCAAAATCCTGCAGTGTAAGGGGCATAAGTGGATTCAAATTTTTGCTTATTTGTCTTTTGTCATCTAATATCAATGAGTGAAATAATTTTATTATTTTCATTTATTTGTCTCATGGCTGTTTTATTAGAGAAAACTTTCCTTTGATAAGAAGCTTTTGTCATTATTGATTTCAAAGAAATAGTTGTGTAGGCTTGTGATATTTACTAGTCTATGGCTGTTGCAGATCTTCATTCAGATTGTATTGGTGAATTATGGTGCTGATTCAATGAGTAAATATTGAAATCTAATAAATATATGCCAATTGATGCTTGCAATACTTATGTGCTGTCATCTATCCCCTACTGTGGTTTTCAATGCATTCATGGCTCAAATACATGTCTACACTACTGAAAATTGGATAAACATAAAATCTCACATTCTTGCAAGTGCTCCCATATTAAAAGAACATGCAACTAAGGCTCAAATCAGTCACATACATTGATGAAACACCTGCAGGTATTCTTAAACAATGTCCCTTATGACTGTACAACAATTACTCACCCTCTTGCAATTTAGAATGGTCAGTCACTTGTACAAAGTCTACAACAACAAAAAGTATAAAGGAATGTAAAAAACAAACACTGCAAAGGCAATCACATAAGGAGAGACAAATATCTACCCCAGCGAAACCCAAAATGGGAAAAACTCCAGTGAAAAACTATGCTTTATTCAGCTATGTCAATACAGAGAAGAAACTCTCTTGGAATATTGATGCTATGAGCTATCTACAACTCCTCTCAACTATGTGAAGTGCTGCAACCTCCTCATTCCTGCCTATGGATGATCATTTGCTCTTTCTCTCAACAACAAAATAAATACAATGGAATAATGCTCCATCCCAAAACCCTCTGACCATTATGTTTGGCGATGGATGAATTAATGAGGTTGGAGGTGATTTTTAGAATCCCTACTTTCGGAATTCTTATGTTTAATCTACCTTGAACATTCCTTGGTTCTTTGGCCCATTTTGAGACTTCATAGCCTTGTTCCACATGCCATTAAAGATGAAAAGCACATATCCAGGACTCCAACTTTGTTTTAATGTTTAGAACTTTGAAAGGACCAAACAAATGAATCTTGGGCTAAATTATAAGATGTCCAATTTCTCTAATTAAAATATCAACTTATTTTGATGTCATATGACTCATTTATGACCAAAACATTCGAGACTTATTTCCTTGCGTTTGGGGAATCAAAGGTTTATAGATGGGCTAGGATTTCAAATAGCCTCATTTAAATCTCAGACCGTTTCTTTTGAATTGATGATCTATTCCAAAAAGAAAAGCAGGTTACAATATGAATGTGTCAAGGGGACCACATCTGCCCATGTCCAAGAAAAAAAAAAACCAAAATAAGCTCTGATCACAATAGGATCAGTGGTTTAGGATTATCAACATATAAGAAAATTACATCATATGTTCATAAAATTAAAAATATATAACCAGTAGAGTCAAGCACTTGTTTAGCATAGATAACAACAACGAGAAAACCGATTTGAAAAGTATCTCATTCCTAGTAACATTCTCTATTTGTGCTCTCCATATATGCATCTAACTTAGAAGTACCAAGTGGAGGGAATATAGTATCTCTGCTACCACTGTTTCCAAAGTTTTTCTTAGTAAATGCACATTCAATATTAGCATCCTTTGTACCTATGTCATACCGATAGATCTTATAGTATTGTTCCTGCAGCTCAAGATAGTCTTCGAGAAGTTTTTTATCCACTTTTCTGTAATCATGTGGCCAAAATTTAGCATACTTAATGTTAGATTTAAATTTTGTCGCTGATCCTTCATCAACAATTTTCATATACGTTTTTTGGACAGCTCTACAGTCATAGTAACTTGTGCCACAATATTAAAAAGTGTAAATCTATTGGAGGACTTCATACGATGCCTTCTCTTGTCTTCAAACAATTCCTCATTTTTCCATTTCTAGATAAACCACAAGATTTTAGTTGAAAGTACAAGACAAAAAAAGTTAATATTAAAACTTAAACCATCAACATATCCAAAAAGAATTTCCTGCCAAGTGAGGTTCTTTTTATTATCCCACCTACAAATATTGTTCATAAATAAATTCCAAATATTTTTAGCATAAACATAGTGAAAGAAAATGATCAAAACTTTCAGGGGCATTGCAAATTTTACAAGGGATAAGATGAGAAGAAACAAGAAAACCAACAACCAATTTCTTAATGAATAAAAGCATCTAAAGTAGGATTTCTTAGGTTCATAAGACTTATGCCAACACTTCTTAACAAACTTTGATTAGGACTTACTATTTAAAACAATGTCCCAACATTTTTTAATATGATCAAGAATCTCTTGGGACTTGGTCAACATGTTGTAGGTCTTGTAAGAGTTGATGTTTAAACACCCAATATTATCCTGCCACTTTAAGTTCTCCAAAATTTTAGTATTGAAGGTCAATTCCATCAGGAACTCTACATTAAACAATGCTTATTTATGACAGAGAGGGTTCCTTTTTGAAGATTAGGTAGTGAGTATTTTGTCTTAAAATACTTCCAGTCACTTAGATGCCCAAACTCAAAAATATCGCCTAAATCAACAATTCTTTTATTGTGCAGAAGTTAATATAACACTCTTGCAACAATGCTAGCAGTTTATTCTTCCAATACAGATTCCACTAGATAAATCTATAGCTACACATCTTCCTTTTATCTTTGAATAGAACGTCCCCACCAACAATCAAGGATTTCATAGTCTCTCATGCCTCCCAAATATTTTAATAAACAAAAGATCATGCAAATGAAGATTTTTCTAGTGCTTAAATTTCTTTGGAGTAACTTACTATATATTATTTCTGATAAGAAATTTCCAAGGTATTTCCTTCTAAATCCTTAACTATTCATTTTGTGGCCAGAGTCACACCCTGAATTTTTAAGTTTTTTAACCCCATCAAACCATTAATTTTGCTTAGACAACACCACTCCCATTTAATAGCACATCTTTTCTTATTATCTTTACCATCAAACCAAAGAGATTTTATAATAAGCATGTGAATCATTTCAACAATCTTATAGCTACCAAACATCCAAATTTAAGCTTAATATATGCTTTATGATAGAATTTAATGACAAACTTGTAACCTACTAGCCAAAGACAAATAAAATCTATTCCATTTCAATTTTTCTTTTCAATTTTGCAATAAAGACAATCCCACATGTTTTTGAGGAAGGGATTAACAACAAATTGAATCTCAAGATATCTGAATTGCTTGTTAGGCCAACCCCATTGGCAGCCAAATTTAACAAGCCAATTAGGAGGAGTATCATTCCAAGTAAGAACAATATACTTGATTTAAAAAAAAAAAGCTTCAAAAGGCATATAGTACACATTAAGTTTGTTAATTGAATTATCAAAATAGTCTGCAAACAATGTAGTGTCATCAGCAAATTGCATGTTAAGCAGCATCTCATTATTTGGTAAAGTACTATCTTTGACCATACTACCAAAGTGATCAATTCTCAATATGTAATGTAAGGCAACTGAAGCAATGAAAAACAAAGTAGGAAGCTAATGGACATCCCTGCCTAATAGACCTCTACAAAATAAATGGCTCAATTAAGGAGCCATTAATATCTATTTGTATATATGCATTCTTGAAAAGAATTTAGATCATATTGCAAAACTGTTGAAAAATCAAAGGCTTCCAAAACCATCATAAAAAAATACCATTCCACTTTGTCATGTCTTTTCAAAATCAAGTAACATCATCCCAACATTCCGCCTAGTAATCCTAGACCATTCAAGAGTCTCCTAATTGGTAATCAGATTCTCAATAATATATCTACCTTTAATGAACCTAGTCTGAGTACTATTAATGATCCTTGGTAAATCATTAACAAGCCTCAAAGCCAAGATCATAGAAGAGATTTTGTATGAGACATTGAGTGATATAATTGTTAGTTTTAGGATCAGAAATGAAAGCAATAAAAAACGCAACACAGTGAACAATGAACACAATAAGATACCCTAGGAAAACCCTCCTTCTCGAGGGAGAAAAACCCAGCCACAAATATATCACTTATATATTGAATGAGAGAACAACAATTAGCTTTACAATTGGGCCAACACTAGGCTGATCTGATGCAATGAATATAGCACCTCTCTTAGATGCAAGATATACACAATATTGATGAATTCTCCTTGATATAGATCTGCTCTCAGCAAATGAAGGACTGCTGTAGATGTCCTTGATATCAATCTGCACTAACAATAATATAATCTGGTGTAGCTTGTACGAATTCCTTGATAGCATGAGAGTGACTTAAGAATAATGATGATAATAGCATCACACTTGAGGCAAATACACAATCAATGATGAATGTCAAACTTCTTCTCAAGTCGATCTGCTGTATATATAAATCGAACTCCTGCTGATGCGAACTCCTTTGAATAATAATAATGATCATAAAGAGGAATGAGATGCCTTGTATTTAAACCCATCGAAGTGACTCTTGGTGAAGAGTCGGCCTCCTTCATAGTGAAACGACTTTTCCAAGGGTGCTAGACTTTTAATCTTAAGTCAGCTTGCATAGAATATAAAATATAAATTAATATATTAAATGAGACGACTTTCTTCAAGCGTCGGCCTCATTCACACAATATTTAATTATTTGATGAGAGAAAGAATCTCCCACCGCTACAATGTATCATCAACACTCCCTCTTAGCTAGGGAGATATCTTTCTAGATATCCATGTCATGGAGTCTCTCAACATGACACCCACAATGGCTACACCCATTTGTGGAAAAGAGTTCATCACAGAGTCACTCAACGTGATATTGTCATGGAGTCACTCAACATGACGTCCACCATGGCTACTCCCATGTGTGGAAAGGAACATGTGCACAAGTGACCATCACGGAGTCACTCAACGTGATGTAATCATGGAGTCTCTCAACATGACGTCCACCATGGCTACTCCCATGTGTGGATAAACACAAGTACAAAGGATTCATCACAGAGTCTCTCAACATGATGTTGTCATGGAGTCTCTCAACATGACATCCATCGTGGCTACTCCTAGAGGGTGGAAAGAACCACATCTCTGTCTCAGAGATGGACAAGGGCTTTCACCTCAAAATTCTCCGTCTCAGAGAAAAATGCATTACAAGGGCTCTCACCTCATACTTCTTCGTCACAGAGAAATATACACTAATAAGGGCTTTCACCTCATACTTCTTCGTCACAGAGAAATATACACTAACAAGGGCTTTCACCTCAAATTTCTCCGTCACAGAGAAATATACACTAACAAGGGCTTTCACCTCATACTTCTCCGTCACAGAGAAATATACACTAACAACAAGTCTTCATGATGATGTGACTCCCTCTGAAGCTGATATCAACCTCTTGACCTCCTCATCTAAGGTTGCCTCTGATGGTATGCCAGACTCCCTCTGAATGTTATTTCCTCCTCTTCAAAGAAATTGATTGGCTTTAAAAAAAGAAACCTTCTGAATTGACTTTAGAACTTGGCTCCTTCTGAGATGTCCCTATGTCAATTTCCGCAGAAGAAACAAGTTGGGTAGACTTGAATTTGCAATCTCGAGCAAAGTAACCATACTTGTCACACCTGTAACATTGAATGTGAGAAAAATCCTTCTTCTTTTTCGGTTCTGGGGCAGAATCTGGTTCTCTGTCTCTATTCCTCTTTCTTCCTTTGACTCTTTCTCTAGAAGTATGTGTAGCAAGAACTTGATTTTCTACATCATGATGGTTTCGCCCAATTCCTCTTGTTGCCAACCTTGACTCTTCTTGAATACAATCAACTCGAAGACGATCAAACTTGGGTAACTTAGATCTCCCACTGATGCTTTGAATAAAGGGTTCCCAAGTTTGAGGAAGACCATTAAGTGCCATCATAACAAGATCTCTGTCGGCAATTATATCCCCAATAGTGCTCAACTAATTTCTCAAATCAGCAATCTTCATAAAGAATGAGATGACTGAATCATCTTTATCCATTTTTACATGGTGAAGTTGTTGTCTCAAAGCAAGGGCTCTGCTAGTGTTGTTGATCTCATACAATCCTTTTAGAGTCTCAAACATTTCTTTAGCTGTCTTCAACTTAGAGATGATCGGTACTAGGTGATCCAGCACAGAGTCTATCTTGATCTTTCTAGCCTTCGTGCTATTTTTCTTCCACTGGATTTTCTTAGTATCACCGGAAGGCTCGAGCATATCACTTTTCACAAAATCAAGAAGATCATTCTCCTCTAATGCAATAAGTACCCTAGGTTTTCAAGAGTTGAAGTTCGTAGCTCCATCAAGTCTATCTTCGACCTTGACATCGGTCACCCTCTTCTTTTTCTGCACAAAATTCACTTTCAAAGATCTGCCCTAAGGTCTGAAATAATTGACTTAACTGCTTAACAAATCTGATCAGATCTTTTCTTAGACCCACTCTGATACCATGTTAGTTTTAGGATCAGAAATGAAAGCAATCAAAAACACAACACAGTGAACAATGAACACAACAAGATACCCTGGGAAAACCCTCCTTCTCGAGGGAGAAAAACCCAGCCACAAATATATCACTTATATATTGAATGAGAGAACAACAATTAGCTTTACAATTGGGCCAACACTAGGCCGATCTAATGCAATGAATATAACACCTCTCTTAGATGCAAGATATACACAATATTGATGAATTCTCCTTGATATAGATTTGCTCTCAGCAAATGAAGGATTGTTGTAGATGTCCTTGATATCGATCTGCACTAACAATAATATAATTTGCTGTAGCTTGTACGAATTCCTTGATAGCATGCAAGTGACTTCAAAATAATGATGATAATACCATCACACTTGAGGCAAATACACAATCAATGATAAATGTTGAACTTCTTCTCAAGTCGATATGCTGTATATATAAATCGAACTCTTGCTGATGCTAACTCCTTTGAATAACAATAACGATCATAAAGAGGAATGAGATGCCTTGTATTTAAACCATAGTTACAAGATTCAGACTCGCCTCGCACTTGGTAAGTTGATTTTTGACTCGGACTCGGACTCGGAGCCCAGACTCGCCCAAGACTCGGCAAAGACTCAGCAAATAGAAAAACCCAAGAAATTCATAGATTTTTAAGGATTTAAAGCTTGTTTCATGCACCCTTTAGTAAATAAACCTTAAATACACAATAACATCATGAAATATAAACTACTATGATCCTATACACAAACATATATCGATCACATAAGTATAAACACAAATTTTAGCTGAAGGAAATAAGTAATTACTTAATACTTAATACTTAATACTTAATAACAATAACAGTAGTAAGAGTTTAAAGTTTAAACAGTTAGAACTTAGATATATAAATATTGTGAAATGTATACAATACTCACGGAATATGAAATCCATGGCATCAAAAGTTCCAAACATATAATAAAAGTAAAACAAAAGCTATAAGTCTATGGCTTAGAGGAGCTGCATCACTAAGGCTCTAAGCTTTAGTCCTCTTGCGTAGACGTCTAAGATAGGTCCTAGATGATGTTGCAGCCATCATCTCTACCTGTGTCTCAGTGTCAGACTCAGAGGCATCCAAACCAGCATCCAAGGTGTCTCCTCGTGCTCTATCCTCTTCCTCTTCCATGGCTATTGCCTCTGCCTCTCGATCTACTTGGTCGACCCAATCAAGGTCCTCATCGGTAAAAACAAGATCCTCGACCTCAGTGATCCAATTTGACTGTGGATCAACCTCCTCCAACATGATGGGTGACAAGTCAGTGCCCAATATCTGTCTATGGCAAAGGCGCAGGTTGTAATGAACATAAACAAGATCATTCAACCTCTGCACTGACAACTTGTTGCGCTTCTTGGAGTGTATGTGTTCAAACATACTCCAATTGCGCTCACAACCCGAGGCACTGCATGGTTGGCTCAACACTCGAATCGCAATCCTCTGAAGATTTGGTACTTTAGCACCAAATCTCTCCCACCATGCATCTGAGATGAGAAAAAGAAAAAAAAAATCTCATTGTGAAATGTGAATATTTAATTATAATATGAACATTGAATATAAAAGATTGAAAAGTGGTAATTTTTAAACTACTATTATGCCCTTAATAAATTTTTACCTGGCTGCAATGTCGATCGAGTATCTTTGCATATATCTCTTGCAAAGAGATCTCCTTGTGCAAGTCTGAAAATCTCTATCTCGGCAACAATTTGGGCTCCAACATGAGAATCAGACATCCGCTCAATGACTGTGTAGAGCCCACTCAAAACCTCCTCATCTGCCTTGAATTCTTTGCGAAATTGGAATGCCGGATTGAGAAAATATGCTGCTGCGTGTAGGGGCTTGTGAAGCTGGAGGTGCCATCGTCTATCGATGATCTCCCAAATGGGGCGATACTTACTATCAATTCCCCCATAAATGGATCTAATGGCCTCTTTGGCCCTATCCATGCCCTCGTATATGTAGCCCATTGCGGGCTTTTCCCCATCAGCAACTCGTAATAGAACCACTAAGGGCTCTGTGACCTGCAATTATTATGAAACATTGACATAAGTAAGAGTTAACAAAAAAAAGCAAATAAAATAAAAACAAGAATGAAAATAATAAAATATAATGTAGAATTACTAAACTAATTACTTATTAGTTATTACATTTACCTTGACAATCTCCTTAGTAGGCACCCAAAAGCCCTGCTCATCAAAAATCCAACCTGATGCACTTATCCCTGCATTTGTCTTAGAATATGTTGAGGAAGCCCACTCCTCACTAACAAACATCCGCCTCAAAGCTCCCTTTGACTGCAGTAAGGATTGTAGAGTGATGAAGTTGGTAGCAAAGTGTGTTATCCCAGGGTGAGCCAACTCCTTTTGCCCCGTGTATTGCCTCATAAGGTTGAGGACCCATGTGTGATTATATATGTACTTACAAATATTCCTTGCGGTCTCCACACATGCTTTGATCTAGTCAAGCTTGCCAAGATCCTCCAATATGAGGTCAAGGCAATGAGCGGCACAAGGTGTCCAAAATAATGATGGGTGCCTATCCATCAATAGTCTACCTGTAGCAACATAATTTGCTCCATTATCCGTCACTATTTGCACCACATTCTCCTCCCCTACCTCAGCCAAGACACCCTCCAAAGCCTCACAAAGGAATTCAGCATTTTTGGAGTTGCCGGATGCATCAATAGATTTAATGAACACGGTACCACCTGAAAAGGAAACAAAATAAATGATTCAATTAAATATAAATTTAAAATCTTGATTCTTAATCACTAAAGCAATGCATTTTAGGAAGTAAAATATTTACCCAAGGAAGAAACAAGAAAGTTGAGCAATGTCCTATTTCTTCTATCGGTCCAACCATCAGTCATGATGGTGCAACCCTCCGTCCTCCAAATTTCTCGCTGCTCCTCTATTCTGACTTTCACATCAACCACTTTTTGGGACAAAATGGGGCCTTTTATCTCTTCATCATTAGGGGCTTTGAACCCCGCCCCACAAACAGTAACTGCATCAATCATATTTTGCCAATATGGAGACCTAACACAAATAAATTAAATTTAGTAATTACTAATTAGTATTGAAAAATGTATAATTTCAATTTGAATTCAACATAGCTCTAAAAATAAAATTCAAGAGATAAAGAATCAACTATCAAGCAACAAGCTATATATTTTAAAACAAAACAAAAGAAGAATTACCTGGCTGCATGAAATGGAATGTCGCAATAAAACCAGAAGTCTCCAATTGCAGCTTTGGCTGCATCATGTTTATCCTTGTTCCAACCCATGCTCTCAAGAGATGGTTGGGAACCTGGAGTAGTGCTTGGCAAAATGTATGAATCTAGCCTAGATCCACGAACTCTGGGCCCAATGCTAACGCTACCACTGCCACTGCCACTACCACTACCACTACCAACAACTGAAGGTGAAGACCTTGGAGGAATTTTAGGCATGGAAGAACTCGAATCTCCAACTCCACACATGGCTGCCATCTCATCTTTTTGCTTCTTTTTTAACTCTTTTTGTTGCTCAAAGGTTTCCAATTGCACTTGCACTTCATGCATTACCTTAATAGGAACCTTTGTGCAAGGATTAGCATCTCGGCTCAGTATACATGCAAGGTGGTATTTCAATCTATTAATGCCACCCCCAAGAAAAAGAGTTTTGCAATGAAAACATTGTACTTTTTTTTGCCCAGGGGTAATAAATGCATGTTTCCAACAAGGATCTCTTCTACTTTGAGACATGGTGAAATTGAATATGATGGAGACAATTTATAGATATATATTATAAACAATGCTGCAATAACACATAAATTTTAAAAAAATAGCATTCAAAGTATAATTTATAATAAAACTAAAAAACCTAGGGTTTGCAAGTTTGCATATATAAAACTATTTTTTTTTTGCAAGAATGCCTAGGGTTTGTTCAACAAAAAACTTAAAGTCTTAAACACACACACCTAGGGTTTGTATTTATTTGTAACTTGTTCTTTGTTTCACTAAAACAAAATAGAAAAAACAAAGAAGAAAAAAAGAATAGAAAATGAAGTTTTGGTTAAAAAAAACAAAAAAACCTTCAAAACTCAAACATACCTCTTCAATCTTCTTTGAAATCAATGGAAATCTCTTTCCAATCCCTTGTAGACTCCTCTAGATGCAGCAAAATCACCTACGAACCTGCACAAATGCGATTCAATAAGCATTTGGTGCTCAATCTCTTTGCTGATTTTCCTTCAATGCAAATGTGTTTTGGCTCTCTTCTCTCTTTTTTCTCTCTTGGCTTGAAAATGAAATGAAGTGCCTTTTGGAGGAATAGAGGCAAGTATAAAAGCAAAAAGAAAAAAAAAAGAAACTTTAAAATGTGTTTTTTTTGACACATAAGCCCACAAAGTGACGGCCGAGTCTTTGGCACGGGACTTGGCGAGTCTGGCGAGTCTGGTGAGTTTGGGCGAGTCTGGTGAGTACTCTGCATCCGAGTCTGTGGGACTCGCCAAGCCTCACCCGCCTCGAGACTCACAAGTACTCGCCGAGTTTAGGCGAGTCTTGTAAGTATGATTTAAACCCATCGAAGTGACTCTTGGTGAAGAGTCGGCCTCCTTCATAGTGAAACGACTTTTCCAAGGGTGGTGAACTTTTAATCTTAAGTTGGCTTGCATAGATTATAAAATATAAATTAATATATTAAATGAGACGACTTTCTTCAAGCGTCGGCCTCATTCACACAATATTTAATTATTTGATGAGAGAAAGAATCTCCCGCCGCTACAATGTATCATCAACAATAATTAGTTTCCAATTTTTTGATATTTGATTTGCCCCCCTCTTTGGGAAAGAGATTAACGATATCTCTGTTAATGCTATTATTCAAAGTACCTTTCTAAATAGCCATCTTATATAACAACAATAAATTGTTAGCAACCCACTCAATATTGGCTTTATAGAATTCATTCATAAGACCATTAGCACTTGATGACTTTCCATTCTTGAATGATTTAATGGCATTAATAATTTCATCTTTGTTAATCTCTTTTTCTAATTTGGAGGCTTCATTAGCATTGATTTTGTTAGGAATAAACTTTTTGCATACATCTTGAACAATTTTGCATCTATTACTATTATCATTAACAATGAATAATTCTTTGTAGAAATCTTTAAAAGTATTCTTAATATCCTCTATATTACTGGTTTGGATGCTATTGACCAAATAGGCCCCACAAACTCTTCATAATTTTTTTCTTTCAAAATAGTAAAAAGGTATTTTGAACCTCTATCACCATCTCTCAAACAATTAATTTTAACTCTAACTCTAGCACCTCGAGTTTTCTATTTTGTTAACATCAAAGCTTGTAATTCACTTCACTTAGAGAAAAAAATAGAGCCTCATTCGTAGGATCATTTTAGAGGATAATTTATTTGTTCAATATACTCTCTTGTAGGAAGTTTTCATACCTCCTAGTATCAAAAGCAAACTTCTTGCCAATACTTTTAAGAAAGTTTTACAATACTAATCATGTCATTCCAATAATCAATATCAGAACCAAAAGAAAAAATGTATCTACAGATCCCTCTCAATGACTTAATCCCACATAGACAATCTTGCTT
Organism: Sequoia sempervirens; assembly: GCA_007258455.2. Classification (NCBI taxonomy): domain Eukaryota; kingdom Viridiplantae; phylum Streptophyta; class Pinopsida; order Cupressales; family Cupressaceae; genus Sequoia; species Sequoia sempervirens. The sequence goes on from VDFB02058242.1 coordinate 552,580,579, forward strand.
TTTTAAAAGCCTAGTGGTCAATTTATAGAGATTAACTTTTTTTATACATGTCCTCCTTCTCACTGTCTGTAATCAAGATGTTAGTTTCTATTGAGTAGTGATTAGACATAGTGGAAGGTGAAACAACTACATAATTGTTGTCTTTTGCCTCTTCAAAATATAATTTGTTTTCCTGCACGTAAAATCCATCGAGTCTTGAGTAGATTCTTTTACCATGTTTTTTACTGTATCACCAAGTAAACTAGATGCTCCTACCATGGTTCTTGTTATTTTTTGGAGGATTAAATAATTTTAAAAGATTCTCAGTCTTTAGCTAAAAGTATTTTTCATTTCCTTTCCAATTCAAAGAGAGTCCACTAGATTTATCTTCATTTTTCTCAATCAAATTGAAATCTGCACCAATAATCCACAATAGCTTAGGGAGTGAAGAAACAAGCCACTTCCATAACTCAGTTCTCTCCTTCTGATCCTTTGCAACATAAATTGAGCAAATGCCAAATTTCACATCATTCTTCCCTAGGCTTATCCACACTCCCCTATTACAAGGAGAACAACCAAAGTCAATGATAAAAGGGGTCCAATTCTTACTTACAAGAATAGCAATACCCCTTCTTCCCATTTCATGTTTTGAGGAGCAAAACTCAAAATTATTCCATACAAATTTTTAAACATTGTCAAGTTAAAAGCCCATAGCTTTTGTTTATGGTAGCAAGAAATCAAGGTCCTTCTTGTTATTGTGTAAGGATCTCAAAATATATTTCCTATCAAGGAATTCTAGACCCCTAATATCTAGCTAATACAGCTAATCTTCATTAAGATTACTGAGGGGAGGCACATAACTTCTGGTTTTTGTATAATCTATCAAAACACTAAAGAATTTTCTCTTCTTTTCCCTGTTTACCCACTTTTTGGGAGCTTTCATCCCTACTTATTTGTTTTCTCTTTTCCCTTTCATCTTTTTTACTTTCAATTTTCACTACAATCTCTTCCATAACCTTATTTTGAAAGAGAGAATTTGTTATATTCAATATACTATCATTGTTTTCTTTGTGCATATCATTCATACCACTTATTCCCTTAGATTCTATTGTGTTTTGAGCAGTAGTAGGCATTAGAGACTCAAATTCTTTTCAACTTCTTATTGATTCAAATTTTTTCTTTTGAGTTGTCAAGCACAATTCTTGAGCATTCTTTTAAATAGGGATACTTTGAGGTTCATTTTTGGATTTCAAATTTTCAACACATCCTCCTCATTTTTCTTACTTTGTTCTTTTCTATTACTTATATTCTCATTATTTGACATATTATAACTATCTTCTTTATTTTTCACATTGGACATCACTCTATCCCTATTGACAAACTCTGGGTTTGTCATTTCTTCATTATTTTTAGGCGCATTGTCCATCTTATTATTGAAGACAAGATTAAAATGATTTTCAAGCTTGACGATAAGAGGGCAGTCTTTTATCATATGATCATCCCTCTTACAAAGATAGCAAGCATTGAGACTTCCCAAGACTCAATTTCAAACAAATATAACTTTTTTCCCAATTGAAACTCAACAAAATTAGGGATTTGTTTCCTTGAATTAATAAAATATTAAAAATTAAAATTCTTGCGTTCATATGGGGAAAAGTGCTTGCTAAGGATCCTTTTCTACATGTTGCTAAGACCACATTCAAGGTGGCACATTTTTTATATTTACTCAGTTGGGCATAGAGAAAACAACACCTCCTTTTGGGGTGCCTCAAGGGGGACCAAGTGATAGTTCTAAATAAGGATTTACCAGTATTCCAAAATTGCTTGCTAAGGATCCTTTTCTACATGTTGCAATTCTTCAAAATAACAACAAACAATCCTTTATAAATCATTTAATCATTTTGCAAAATGAAATGTAGAATCCCAGTTTTTTCCCCCATACATTTACTAACCAATCATTAACTTTTTTTTGAGAAGGAAGATTATCTTTATCCAGACATGCAAGAAACACAACCACATTCTTTTATCTGTTTTCTTCTTTCCTAACAGCGTCAAGTATTTCTTCATTAGGAAAAACATGGAGAGTTCCATTCATAAGAGGGCCCTTACCATTCCCTCGAGCTCTAGATGGGTCTTTCTCCTCTGCATGCCCTCCATCTCCACCATTTCCTCTACCTTCCACCTCAAATTTGGTGGCCTCTAGAGCTTGTTTTGCATCTTCTGCACTCAAAATGTCATGACAGGATTTTGTGGAGAGACTGGAAATGGAATAGAGGGAATTCCATGACTCTGTAGGAAAGGATTTTTATAATTTGGTGAGGTAGAAGGTGGATTATCCCTATAGTGAACAAAAAGGTAAGGGACCTTGGAGTGCACTGCCAAAGGATGTCTCAATTTATTTTGAAAGCGCAATCTTCTTCGAAGCGAAAAATTCTAGGTCTGCATGCTTCTTCAATAATAATCTAGTCAAAGTAAGGCTTCAAGATCCTGACATTGCCAAGTCTGCTTGTTGTGTGGTAGATATGAAATGGTGGATCATGTCTTTTGGAAATGCTCCTTTGCCAAGACTTCTTGGGCATGATCTCAAGCTTAATTTAATTGTTTATTCACTACTATTCCTTAAGAATTCATCTCCTCAGAGAAACTTGGAAAATCAGGGAGGTTTGCAAATAATTATGGCACTCTATCTATCTAACTGTTTTGGTATTCTTGTAATAATCTAGGATCAGGATACCTTCCGTGAGTACCCTTCTCTCTCACGTTAGGTATGTTGATATTTTTAAAGCAAGATGTGGCTTTGCTGCTCAAATCTGAATTCACATGTTTCCATAAAGAGGCTTAGTCCTTGCTCCTTGGGGCACAAGCACAATGATAACATTTCATCTTTCTTAGCATTTCCCTTGTTTTTCTATTGTTAAAATATGCAATTTTTGGTCCACTAAAGTACTAAAAGATTCATTTTTTCAAGAAACCAATTATCATACCTTTGCATATAGTTTAAAAACTGCAGAGTAGTTTTATTATATATCTAACATTTGTATATCAAATTTCATGCCTATATGAGGTCATTCGTGTGTAGAACCACCAATGAACAATTAGTAGTTACTTTCAGTCAAATAACAGCTTACTTTTTGTTTGCCACATCTGTTGGCATCCCCTGCTGGAACCTGGTGGAATGATATCTTGAACTCATGAATAATATGTGTGACACGGGGATCAGTTTCTGATCATACCTCCCCATTTTGAATCCTTTTGATCTCATAAAAGCATATGTATTGGGAGGATAGAGTTCTTTCTTAAAGTTCCTTGTTTGGCACCGCGATGTATTCTTTTGGAAGTTGGTCCTCGTATATTTTGTTCCCAACCGATCCTTCTTGATTGGTTTGTATCTTGCTTTGTCCTTGGAGTTACCATTTAAGTGAAGTCCATTCGGCCATCTCCATGTTGGATTCACTCTTGCAATCTGTGGTGGCTTGGCTCTTTTTTCCATGCTTGGATTTTTTATTTTAGGAGTTTCTTTCACCCCTTTGATGTACAAATCTGTTCCTTCCGGTGGTTTGGCAGCCCTACATGATTATAAACTAGCTTCTTCCTTGTCACCTTCTTGCATCAAGAAGTGGTAATGGTAGAAAATAGCCTAAAAAATTCTATCAAATGCCAAAAAATGAAGATATATGGACTAATCTGCTACATGAATCTGGTGTTTCCAAGACTCATTTTTGATTCTTTGGTTGCTTTCATTCATAGGCCTCCAACATGAAATGAGCCTTTCTTAGTTATCCAAATTTTTCCTTGAGGTACTACTCAGTCATCTCTTCCTTGCCATTCTCCTTTGAATGGTATGGGTGTTGATGTACATCACCAAAGCCCTTGTCTTGCTTATAACAATAGTGGTATACTATGGTTGGTGTTCCAATTCTCCTACTATGGATAATATTCTTCTGCATTACAAAAATCAGCTTCACCTATGCTTGCTACACTTACCATGCTCAAATCAGTTGCATGTATACAGTGACATGGTTGCTGTGGCGCTGGTATCAGAATCTTATTTGCCTACACAACCTTTTTCATCTTTCAGTTTTGGACATGCATGCTAAAATTGTTTTCATGCTTTTTCATCTTACTTCCATGACAGAATTACTAATATCAAACTTGAATAATGACTTTGCAATCCTTCTCATTTGATTTTCGTGCTTGCTTCTGTCTTGCTTTTGTTGCCTCTTACTTGTACTTGCCATGTGGAACTATTTGTAAGCATCTTCCTTAACTCGAACTTGTTCACAAAGTAGACCAATTTCCCTTTTTTCTCTTCACTTGCTATCTCGTCAAAATATATTCTCTACTTCTTTCCCTATTAATTTTGGCTAAAATACAATCTTTGGACTGATCTTTCAATTTTCAGGGCTAAGATTAGGATATGCTTCTAACATTTAACATACCTCCTTTTTTATTTTCAGGCTTGCTTCCTTCTTGCATATGTTCCCCCTTGTACTGGCCTAATGGAACTACAAGCCAGCATCTTACTCTACTTTGATTTGTTCACTGTATGGAACATATACTATTTTTTTTGTTCACCATATGGAAGAGTCTTCTTTTTCATTGCTTATATGTAGAGGAAGATGATCATATATTGTTATTTTTTATGACATTGCCCAATAGAAACACACTATTATATTGTTTCATGACAAACTTTGTCTCTGTCTCTATCCTTCTCTTTTGTTTCATGCTGTTATTTTTTTATCAATAAAAAATGTCTTTTGTAAGACCATGCTATCACCTAAATGGAATAGGAATGGTGATCTTGTTGCTCACAATAACATTTGACAGAGCTAAACTTTTTAGTACTTCAGAATTAGCTATCTTTCGTCTTGTATACCTATGATGGATCCCAAACTTTAGTACCAATTTTATTCATGTGAAGGGGACAATAATTCACGTGCATTTGATGGTAAGTAACAATCGAGTATGGGGATTGCAATCAAGAATGAGAATCTCATGTACATAACTATATAATATATTGGTAGATAGTGAATCAAGTTGCCATAAAGGTACATATTTACTATATTCAAATATTTTGACTTCTTTATTTCATTTATCATTCATTTTGCCAGTGCAAAGCCCATTTAAGTGTTGTATTATGTATATAGTATTTCCTCTATTATTGTTTCCTAAATTTGTTGAAAGTAGGAAGAGACTGCTTCCCACATGGGGCTTTTCTTTGCTGCCGAGATTGGTGGACAGATGTTTGCTGAGATAAATTTACTGTCCGAAAGAATGATATAGAAATGCCAGTATGGACAAACAAGTTCAGTATTGGTTCTAGGAAAATAGCGTGGCTGCTAAAGTTTATCACAGAAACATTAAACGGTTCATAGGGGTCCTCTAATTGGGCTTTCAATTTTCTACCTCTACAATCTAAAATCTAGATCCTCCATCCAAATTTGTGATTGTGTTTTCAAGTCTAATTTTGGACAGCACTGCTCAATTACATGTATTCCTGTAAATTATTGAGAATTCTTCATTGCAAGTTTGTATAAAATTCACATTTTAGTTATAGCTAATCATATTTTCTATGCGAAATGGTTCCAAGAGCACCATCTATATAAGGTCATTCCATTCCCTCCTTTCCATTGGGTTCTTTACTGTGAAAGACATCATGATCAAACGTATAGTAAATTTATTATTCTTTTCAAAAGCAGCATCTGTTTCCATAATGTGCTGTTGGGCAGGAACTGCTTGTATTTTATGAAATTTACGTCACCTTGTTAATCAATGTTCTTTTATATATGTTCAGAAATGGTGTTGGATTGCAGAACTGGCTTGATTCTTTTTTGGGATTCAATTTTGGGGATCTATTCTGAGGCCCCAACCCAAGAGCTTAAAAATAGAAAAGGTACAACGACATAACCGAAACACTTGCAAGAGTTGCTCCTAGAGGAGTGCAATAGGCAAAGAACACACAATACTAAAAATCTAACAAGAAACTTGCAAACATCAGACCATTCTCTTTATGCAGAATGATCAAAGAACCATATGACCTAAAGACTGTTATTTACTCATGTCCATCACATTGTATATTCTTTCTCTTCATAATCTGAGGAAATAGGAGAAGCAAACAAGGATTGGTTATACTTAGTAGCATCCAACAATAAGTCAAGAATGTTCACCCCTATGCCCCAATCCTTTGTTGGAGTTAGAGACTCGAGGAAGTCCAAGGACTAGACACCTTGGATAGGGACTTCAGAAATCCCAAACATGAATGGGGAAGGAAGGGAAGGCTGAGTGGTTTCAATCTTCAAACCACTAGAAAAAATATGATTGCCCCTTGATGCAAGAGAAGTAGCCAAGATTGAAGACCAACAAGGCAAAATTAAGGGCTGGATTATTGTTGTCTGGAAAGATCTCACTTCATTTAAATAATGTGGAGGGGAAGGGGGTTTCTCCTCCACCACACAATCAGTCTTCAAAGGAGCCCTCATATTCCCACTTGCCTTCAAAGGATTAACTTGGAGCATAGAAGGGGGGGATCAAATAGCTATATCTAAAGGTTCTAGTAGAGCTCTACTGACTATCAAATGTGAGAGTTGAGATTCCTTCCATTAGGTAACATTTTTAGAATTCTTTGGTTTGCCCAAAGGGCAGACTATTGCCAAATGACCTACCTTAAAGCATCTCTTACAATGAAAAGCTAAATTTTCTTAGTCAATCAGTTGCTTTCGTGTGCGATCCTCGACTTGAAACCATATTTCATAAAGGAAAATGTGTAACTCCACCCGAATCCTTGCGAAATTGGAATGGGTCAATGCATTTGTTTTTGAGTTGAGAGCCAAAAACCTTCTTAGAGCATTGCTAATGGCTTGTAAACAAGAATCCACCCAAAATTGGAGTAGAAGGTAAGCTAGACACACCCATATAGGAAGTACGAACAAATTTGTGAGTGGGTTGAAATTTGGCTTCACAAGCAAGACATTATTTCCCTAGAATCAAGGACCTTTCTCCAAAATAAATATTTTGTCCTCCATCGAGTTACATAGAAGAATGAGAAAACCTTGGGCAATGGGGAAGATTTCAATTGAACTATGAAGACAAGAATGCCAAGTTTGGATAATCCATTTATGTATGTCATGCCTACTTGGCCAAAAATTATTAAACTTACATATCAAACCCTTTTGTGAGTATTTAGTCTCTTCTTGAAGAACATCTTTACCTAAAGCCAAGGGGATGCACACCAAAGCACAAAATGAGGTTTGGCCAACACATCTGCTGCTCAATAGCTACAGTTACTTCTCAAGGACAGTATTTTAGTGAGTATCCAAGCCATCTAACAAAACCCTAAAGCTAAAATAATGGAACCCAGTTGTTTGTACATTCCACATCAAAGCCTCACATGACCCACTATCCAATGCTAGGCCCACTTTGCAGGGAGTGATGGGGGTAGTGAGAGTAGGCTTCCTCTCCAACAAGGAGGCTAGGTGGCTATCATTTCCCTTTTCTATGGAGATAGTGTTTGCAAAGGAGATGAGAGCTATTTTCAATAGGTCCATTTTTCTCCATATAAAAATAATTTATTCTAAATGGCTTTGATTTTGTTGTGTATCTATGAATTGGTAGATAGTTATAAACTTATAAGGCACAAAGATTTATTTCTTCATGTGCTTGTTAAACTTCTAAAAACCAAAGAAATGTGCAAAGTTCCCATTAATTTGGCTAATCTAGAAAACTTTCTAGCTGCATTGTACATACAAATTTTTTCCCTCTTAGATATGAATCCTTATGCAATTTTAGCTCATTGAGAGGCTCACTAAGATTTTATTTGGATTTGAGAGTCTAGAACATACTAATCTTTCTAGAAGTAATTGAATGTTACTGGAGGTTTGAGTATTTTTTTTGTAACCAATCTTTGAGTTCATGTATGTTTGATTGAATTTTATTTTACATCCTTGAATTTATATAGAAAAGAATATAATTAGTTAATGAATGTACATGGATAAAACAATATTAATTTAAAATAGCAAAGGATGTGCCTAGGACCATATATGAGCATTAAAGGGAGATTAGAGGACCATCATGATCGTGTAATATATCAATATAAGGGGCATCAAAATGACTTGGAACCAACATTTTTCAAAAGAATAGGATATTAGTTCCTATATTTAAAGTCACTAGAAAGATGTATTCGAATGTAAACATATTGTTGTCCAACTTGAAAGATAATGTGTTGCTTACAATCTCAATAGTTGTGTAATTGAAACCAACAAACACACATGTAGTAAACTTGGATAGATAGGTTCAAGGGAAATGCAAGTGAATTTTATGAACTTCTTGAAATCGGTAAGGTAAAAGTACCTCTAAAGGTCTTCTTATTTCATAGAATTTGTATTGTCAAGGTTCTTCTTGAACAATGTTTCTCTGAGTTTGGGGGATGGTTGGATGTAGGGATGGGTTTTGGGCAAGGTTGTAGGAGACCGGTATTGGTACTGGTACAGGAGACTGGTACTGGTACGACTATTTTTGAAAATAGGATATGGGAGTACTTGGAGATGCCATTTTTTTTTAATATGATTTAATAATTTATGGGACATTGAACTTTCAAAACAAAAACACTGGTAAATTTTAACAATGAACATTAACTTTAAAGTTTAAATACACAAATGACAAATGTTATTATGTCTACTGGCGTTGACTTTCCTTTCCCGCAGTGTATTTTGTTTTTTTCCTTCGACTTTCTTTACCTTTTATCACATTTTAAATTAGGTTTTCTGTTTTATGTGGGTGGGAGACGTTTTATTTTCGATGGGAGACTTGGGAGACGTCGGTGCAGCATCCCCTGCAAACTGGAATGTCTTTGACCACATCCCCGATATCAGAGACACGTCCCAAGGGGTTGGAAACGCGTCTCTCGATAACATATGTTTTGGGGATGGCAATTTCTCTCTAGATTTTGAGGATGGTGGGGGACAGCCATGAAATAATATATAAAAATTAATATTTGAAATTTCTCTGTATGTTCACCACCTCGTTCGTTCTCTCTTATAATTACAGCATTAGGCATATATATTGTTACCTGTTCCTTAGTGCTGCCTTGACTAATTATAAATGCATGCATAATCTATGACTTGCATGAATCCCAAAATACATCTTATCCAAAAGTATATTGCATGCATAACCCCTTATCTAAACACACGCAAGCTAACAAAATCATGCACAAGCTATCTATAATTAGGTGCTAAACATACCTCTGGTGCAAAATTGAACTGGTTTCAATCGGATACCAACACATTGTACTATTTCCCTCTTTGTTACAACAAATACCCTTGTGCTTCAATATTAATATAAAGGTTCCCTCTTTTGGTTTCTCCATTTCATTCTTGTGCTTTTATTATCATTTGATTCTACTAAATATGCAGGTTTAGCATTTCATATTAATTCCTTATTTGCCATCAATTAAAGCATCAGGGGGAATCATTTCTCCCGTCTCAATTGTTACTCTTGGAACACCCAACTTCCCCAACAGCAAGATAGAATAGGGGATATCCCTTTCCTCTGTTGTTTTTTGTACCTCTTGTGGTTGTATTAACGTTTTTGCTTCTGCCAATTGTGGTTGAGAGTCCATTTACAGTTTCACCAATATTGTCACCATATTGCCATTGATTAAGGATACCAACTATTGCAAGAGGATTGTTTCCTCTTTCCTTTCTTTTTTTCCTTCTTTTCTATTGCATGGTCAATCATTTGAATTTCTTGCAGTGTGGCAGTCTCATAGACCCACCATCCAGCATTTGAGAGATTGTTTACTTCGTAAGTTCTCAGCCTGAAATTGCATTTGCAATCATTGATTTTCAAACCAACATATCTAGTTATTTTTTCTTTGTTACTTTTGTATTTACTAGCAAATATTTCTCTTCTTGTATGATTTTCACCATAGGCTGCTTTCAGATTTAGCCAGTCATCATCATCATGGTCACCTGGATCACACTTTGTACATAACTTTGATGCTTGTGCATGTGCACTGGGAAATTCCTTATTAAAGTGTCCTCACATATTACATTTTCTATACTAGATTATTGGTTTTACTTTTCCTTTATTATTGCACTTCAATAAAATTCTTGGTCCTCTAGTTTGGCTGCTACTGTTGTGTGGGGACCTTTGGTTTCTCAGATCTCTGATTTCTGTATACTCCATTTTATTGTATTTCTTGTACCATAATGCTGCTTGTCTACTTTTATCATATTTTAAGATAAAATTGCGTTCACTTATGTCATGTTCATGCACTGCAGATTACACAACATTTAATAAGGCACTCTTCCTCCTTGTGCATTTCTATTTTGTCATTTTTGGACACCAAATGCCAGTTTTTCCTATCTGCATTTTTTTTCTAATTACTTTAATCAGCTCTTCCAATTTTGATGCTTGTGCAAGTGCTTTGGGAAATTCTTTATTAAAGTGTCCCCACTTATTGCATTTTCCATAGTAGATTATGGGTTTGCTTTTCTTGTTGCACTTTTTTGATGCTTGTGCAAATTGCATTGAGAAATTTCCCATTAAAGCATCCCCGCTTATTACATTTTCCATACTAGATTAGGGGTTTTCCTTTCTTATTGCACTTTTATCGAAATACACTGCAGATTATACAACATTTAACAAGGCACTCTTCCAACTTGTGCCTTTTCATTGTCATTTAGACACAAAATGCCTGTTTTTCCTATCTGCAGTTTTTTCTCCTCTTTCCTTTTAAGTACTTTAATCAGCTATTCCAATCTGGTTAATCTTCATCGTCCTCAATTTTCCATTTTTTTTGTATATTGTTGTTCCACATCCAACATCATTTGATGTACATCTCGGTATTCACAAAAGGCACAATTCTCAAGCTTTCCTTAAATACGTTTCATGATCCACTTGCAAAATACTATCGTTTAGTGTAATGTCCTTCTCAAGGTGAACAAGGAAAAACTAAGCAAAAATAATATTTTATTATTTTTGAATTTTGGGGCCTTGGACAAATAGAAAAATATTCTTTTTGGTCTAAATAATTTTTATTTGGCATGGAGATGATGGAAAAGGGGTTTAATTGATTTATCATGGAGGCAAAATATTTTATATATTTTTATATGGGCTTGGGCGGGCCCCTTTTTGGAGGAATAAAGTGAAAAATAAATAAAAATAAATTAAAAGACAAGTTGGCACCCAAAAGAAGGAATAAAAAAATTTAAAAAAAATTTAAATTGCAAAATTGGCGCCCAAGTTGGGTCGGCCAGATTGGTAGGCATAAGGAGGATTGGTATAAATACAAGGTCATTTGGAGGCATTTAGACATCAACAAATTATCTCTGCTTTTTTGATCTACCCTTTGGCAAATATTCTAAGGAGGAAAACCATTAAGAATATAGGAAGAGTTGGACGAAAACCTAGCTCTTCAATGGAGGACTTCATGATAGAGGTTCACATGCACTTCAATGGAGATTTTTTATAGTTTCATGCTCAGATTTTGCATCAGCATAGGCAACTAGTTTGGAGGGGCAAATTTGGGCAAGTTGGAAGGTATTCTTTAGATTTTCAAGGCTTGCAAACCCTATAATCAGACCAGAAGGCTAGCACACCCTTGGGATTAGGGTTTGAAGTCATTTTTTCATCAAATATTTGCATTGGTATGAGCTGGAGCTATTCGCCCAGCTAGGGTTAGAGTAGGAGATCATTTTCATTGCATAGTTTGGGGTTTCTTCATATCAGTAAACTCCTATATGTTGCTGGGCATGTTTGGAGCCCATTTCATTATGCAATTGTATCAATAGATAGGTCTGATTTGTAGCAGCAAACTGGACATTTGAATATCAAAATTTTGGGATGTGATGGTGGATGTCTTGGTGATCTATTGTGTTGGTTTCATACTTGTTCATGGTTTCAATATTCGCCCAGCTAGGGTTAGAGTAGGAGATCATTTTCATTGCCTCGTTTGGGGTTTCTTCATATCAGTAAACTCCTATATGTTGCTGGGCATGTTTGCAGCCCATTTCATTGTGCAATTGCATCAATAGATAGGTCTGATTCGTAGCAGCAAACTGGACATTTGAATATCAAAATTTTGGCATGTGATGGTGGATGTCTTGGTGATCTATTGTGTTGGTTTCATACTTGTTCACAATTAAACAAATCTACTATGAGTTTTGATGTTATTGGGATGATTGAATGCTGCTGCTAGTGCATGTGTAACTCAGAAATTTTTATCAGCAACTAGGGTTTGAGCAGAAGTTAAAAATCAGAAAATTAGGGCATCATTTTGTATTGTAAAAATCAGAAAAAATTACATACATATTGGTTGGCATATTTCATTTGGATCATTCTCTGATGGATTCTCCAGCAACCAGATTCGACATCCCTTCTATTGTAGTTCTGGTTGACTCATTTTTTTTTGTTTTTTTACTTATTGGCTTGTTCAATGTTCAGGCATCTATATGCCACTTTTTGAGCTCCTTTCTGAAAGCTCTCTTTTAACTTAGGCCAAGTTTCTTTTTCTTTGAATGTCAATTTATTATGCCACATATTGGTATAATCTTGCAGTGTTCCCAGAAAGTACTCAAATCAGGGTTTATCTTTCATTAATCCCACTGGCCTTCTTATAGTACTTCCAAATTAGACTGTGTGCTTCTGGATCCTAATTAGGTTCATCCACAAAGTTTGTTGGTCTGGATATCAATGATGGCTTTAACTCCATTTGTTCCCGTTTTTAAAATCTAGTACTGACCTTTTTTTTTTTTGTCTTTTTGGACAATGAATTGATCCAAGCATCATTTGCTTGTTCTTTAACTGCATATAGATTATGCATTCCGAATTCTTCTTGGCAACTAATATTTCTTGTACCTCTTAGTTTGATTTTGTTAGTGACATCTCAAACTGCCCTATCTGAATAGTTAGTATATCTACCTTTATTAAAACAGGAATTTGATAATATCAATATCAGTTGGATGGATTTTCTTCCACAGCTGAGCACATCTCCTTATCTCTCTGACTTCCTGCTTGATTCTTTACCTTGTTGTGGTGTAGTATCACTTTCTTGACATTCAAAACTGTTGTCAACAAACAATGGAATAACTTCCCTTTATGCTTCTATGATTGTTTAATCAATCATAACATACATTCAACCTATTGTGTTCTTCAAAAGCAACGGAGAGAAGTAAAGTAACAACTGATTTACAACATTTTATAACTGCAATGATCAAAACACAATGTAACCAAACAATAGTAGTAGATTGCTGTAGATGATGATTTAAAAATTTGGAATTAGTTCCCATAAATACGAGTGTAAAGTTATCATCGAAGGCTTCACCTTTGATGATAACATTACACTGTAATAACTTATTATAATATGTGCAGCAGCATAATCAACTTTAGTCTACTTGATTCCTAACTGTGCATTAATGTGCCCCAGTACTCTCTATGCTACCTATACACATATCCAATTCCCATAAATAACTCCTCAAACATGATCAAGTGGATTGGCTCAAAGCAAGGGAGATCAGTGTGATGGAAGGGTATAAAACTACTGTTCCCCATGCTGCAGATAATCATAAAAATTATCTTCCAAATTTGGATTGAAGGTAGTCTCCCTAAGGCTGTTGCATTTTGCCTTTCTTTGGCTAGCAGATAGGAACAAAATCTTGAAAGACAATTTATGTAAGAAGGGATGGAATGGCCAATCAATTTGTTTTCTGTGTCAGTTTGATCAAGAATCTGGACCATACTTGTTTCAGCATCCCTGTTTCTGTGGGAATTTGGAGCTGGTTTTTTTGAGTTTTTAAAAATAAGAAATCTCCATTCAGAGTCTCCTTAAAAGATAATCTAGTGGACAGAAGAACGGAAAACAAACTGAAATCTATTCATTAAAACAAATTTAGAAGGTAGGATTATCTATTATTAAATGGAAAATATGAAAGGAAAGGAAGGATTGAACTTTGAAAATTACTTCATCCTGAACAGAGAATCATTTCCAAAAGCGATTCTGCAAATGGGGAAATATTAAGGTCTTGGTCTCCAAAGGTTCAAAATTATTAACTCTTAAGGAACAGAATACTGATCTAAAATGGCACTCTATTCTGATCTGTAATAGATCTAGGAGTAGATAAGCTCAGTCACAGATGACAAACACTTCAGAAAAATCAGGAAAAGAAGTATCAGAAAATGTGGGACAATCCTGGGCTTGCAGAAATGACCCAGGTTGAATCCATGGAGAGGATTTGACCCCCATCAGTTGAAAATAAAATATGGAACCGACCACTGACTCTTCCACTTCCCATTCTGTTTGGGAGTGCTTCAAGTTGGCAAGATTTGTAGCTGCTGCTATTTGTTCATCCCCTTTGTATCATCCTATTGATCCATAGTGATCTACACAGGAGAATTAAAAGATTGTATCATCTAAATATGGAGAGCTGAGTAGAGGGGCTTGACAGAGAATATACTACACCTGTACTTGTCCATTTGATAAATACACTTTGGTAGAAGAGCAATTGCCACTACCAACTGGGTTTCTAATCCCTTAAGAGGGCTTTTTCTAGGATAAAATTCTTGTTTTTGTGTTACTTCTTTTCATTTCAGCACTTCATTTCTTTGTGGACAGCTCTTTAATTCCTCCCAATCAAAACTGTAATTTGGATGTCCAAGTAGAACATTAATTTATTGCTTGATTCCTTACTTTCTAACTAGCTTAGTAGAGTTTATGGATCATGTTCTTTAACTAGATAATGATAGTCTTAAAATCATTTTGATGGCACTGCCAACCAAGCTGGTGGAGACATTAGAGACCTGGGAAGGTCCACTTTGCTTGCACATTTAAAAGATTATGGTAAAACCTCTAATACCCTAGCAGAAGGTAGGTCTTTATTGAAGCAGCTAAGAATTGCTTTAGCTAATGGCTCGATGGAATTAGAAATTCAAGGAGACAATAAACTAATGATAAGGACTGCTTTAATTGGCAGATTAAAGGTATAGTACTAATTGTTGAAATTCTTAATAACTTTAACAACGCCAAATTGAGCCATACCTGGGGAAGTAGCAATCATCTAACCAGTCAGCTTTCTAAGATAGGCATGGTTGCCATGACAAGAAAAGGCTCACTAGAAATATTATTCAATTTGTGAAGAGGAACTGTCCTTTTTAGGCACTTTTAGATGAGTGAGGCCTTAAATGGTCCCAGGAAGTAATACTTCTATATCACTTGGGGATGAGTAAAGTTAGTGCTAGGTGGGATAAAATCCCACCACCTTTTGTTATAATATTATTCACAATCCAGCGGCTGAGGTAGGAAATCTTTCTGTGGTTGAAACCAAGAATCTGGTCTGTAAGTGTCTTCGAGTTTAGTAGTGCTAGACTTGGGTGGTTGCTGCTTTGTTCAATTGTGAAAAAATTCTAGGTTTGGACTTTTTAATGTTTGGTTGCTGGAAATTGCTTGTTGAATAACTGTTGGCCTTTGCCTTGGAACTTTTTCTAGAGTTCCTTGCTTAGTTTGTCAAAGACTTTCCATTTGTGGAGGTTACTTGTCATTGCTCTTAGAAAATTCTTAACAAATAGTTTGTATGCCCCATGATTTTACTTCCCATCTGTCATCTCCGTTTGGACCTTCTACCTGTTTTCACCATTGCAAGCTCTGTAGACCATAATATCCCTTTCTAGCATGACTAGGTTGAGTTCTTGAGGGAAAGCAGAAACCCTGGGTTTGCAAAAAGCAAGGCTTTTCAAAACATTAGGAAAGTGGTCAGTGAAGAAACCAGAAGTCTTCTGAATTACTACACCCTAGAGTATATGCATCTAGTATATGATGAGTACGGTCTAGTGGAAAACATGAAGTTACAAAAAGTGATGGATGAAAATATGATTGTTGAGGAAGGCAGCGGGGTTAACTGATGTGGGCATGGATATTTAGAAAGGTTTTGCAATGGAAGGAATTAAGGACAAACTTGTTTAAATGGATTACTAAAAACCTTTTCAGGGAACAACTATCTGTAAGGCTTGGCCCTATTAGTTCTTTGGAGCTGTTATTCAAGCTATGTGAGACCTGGAGCAAACTGTCACTCACCTGAGTGTCATGAAGGTGGCCCATATCATCAGTGTTCACATTGTAGTTAAGTAACTCAAGTAACACTTTCGAAGTTCATGACATGCAGTAAATGGGGGTGGGGCTTATGATGGCGCTTGGAAAAATCTGTTGATGAATGGAATGGCAAGGCACATGGTCAAACAGCGCCCAAAAATAATTGGAGGATGTTGAGGGTGCTAAGGAATTAGGGCTGGAAGACCTGTCAAAGGAGGTGAAGTTGGAAGAAATTGACCACATGCAGGCTCCTAGGGAAGAGGAGGGAACTGAACTAACTCCAGTAAATGTGGATGATTTGAAGGAGATAAGTAGCAGAGGATGCAGTCTCCTGCTTTCATAATTTATATCACAGAATACCATTTGGATTGATGCCTTGAAGGGTTGCACTCACATAGTTAATTTAACCCTCCTTGAGTCCTTAGCCAAAAAGATCATGGTCAACAGGGTTGTTGTCCACTGGTAAGTTGCGTAGGTAGTATAAGGCTAGCTGTTCACGTGTAAAAGAGCTGGCAAAATGTCGATCCCAGATGATTTTGGCAGAGTAGCTATCTCCCGAAGGTCAGCATCTAAGCCTATAGAAGCACAGTTATACTGTTATTTTTAGTCTTTTAAGGGGTTTGCTACACGAAACTTTTTAACAAAAATAATATCAATAACAAAGCTGCCTATAATACTATTGAATAACAAAGATCCTGGAGCAGGCTAAGGTGGAGTAATCTAATCAGCATCTGCAACAAACACTTCTTATATGAACCATTACAAAATGGAAACAAAATTCTATAAACAAGGTCAGCCCTAAATGATGGAATCTGAAGATGACTGATCTGCTTTGAATTCTCCTGATCAGGAAGCAGTTCCAACTACTTTTAACTTTAAAGTTCAAAATATCTCTGCATACCTGGGTATTAAGTTTTTTTCCTTTCAAAGAGATTGTAGAAGGACTGAATTGCATGGAGACAATATACTGGTTGTCTAGGTTTTTAAAATTTCTGGTTCAGGCCCATGATCCAATTCCATCCACTTTTCTTGGTTTAAATGTTTCCTACTTTGAGTTATATAGATTTTTTTCCTTTTTTCTTTTCAGAGTCCTGCAACCATTTTGATCATAAGTGGACGTGAATATAATTTCTTTCTTCCTTTCTGTGAGTGATGGGAACTAAGAATGCAAATCCTTGAGAACCAGAAGAGCATATAATGAATTAGAATCTGATGTAGGGTTTTTGGCCAATTTTGACTGTGCTTCTGTAAAATAGACCACACTAACAGAAAAAAATGTGTTTTCTTGGAACAGATTGCGGAAGGCAGGGTGTGAAGCAATCTGGCGTGTGCGAGAAAGAGAATAAGACCAAGATAATAATCCTTGCAGCTGGTATGGCATACAATTCAAGAACTCCACATGTAGTATTTAAATTTATACAAATTCTAAACAAATTTCTTTTTACGATAACTTTCAACAATGTCAGATGTTTGACTTCTAATAATTTTTAATTTTATTTGATCTATTTGCAATGTTAGCAACTCAGTCTCGTGTGTGGCCACTGCTCCAATTTTTCTTGGATAGCTGGTCTGTAAGACATTGGAACCAGAAAACATAAATAATTAAAGTTTACTACTTAAAATGCATAGCAATTATTTATCCAATTGGAGATTTCTAGTGGCCACTGAAGGGGGATCTAGTAGGCTAAAGTATCTGTTCAGTTGATTTTTAAGGAAATTTGCATCGCCTTTTCGTAAAGATCAACCCGTTCAATGGTAAAAAGTAAATTTAAGTTTTTTCTATTTTAAAACAATCAAATTAATTCTTACATTTCGGAGTGAATTAGGTGATAAGTGGAATGGTAAGCGTTTCTGCTTGAAAGCACCAGGGCAGGGTTTGATCCTTCTCTCTTTATCAGTCCAAAAATTAGAACCGGTTGATCTTTAAGCAAAGCTACTTGGAACTTTTTGAATGCAACATCATAAAGAGCCATAGGGAAAGCTGGATAATTCATGTTTCACGGGACTCTCAGTGTAAATAAATCATTTTTTTTTTCCCAGCGGCGCTTCGCTGAGAAAATAAGCATAGCCTTTATCTATAGGACCACTGCCTAAATTAACAAATTTTGTTTCTGGTTTCTCATATTATCAAATTATAGTATTTACTTTTCTTATTTTTTCTGCAGGGCTTCTGGGTGGATCAGCTCTGTTGGCAGCCAGCATTATATCCCTGGGATTGCTATTTCGCCAGAGGCGGAGCATGAAGCAACGGCGAAGTGATGGGAATCAGCTAGCAAGCCTCCTTCATAGCCGATCGGAGGAATTCAGCACCGAGCTATTCACCTACAAAATCTTGGATCGAGCCACAAAAGGCTTTGCTGATGCCCAGAAGTGTGGCCAAGGTGCGTGTGGTACTGTCTATGCCGGTCGCCTCCCGGATGGCCGCCTGGTGGCAGTCAAGCGCATGCATCATAATTCTTCTCAGGTTCTTTTCCACCCTAGCACTGTTCTACCCTGTCTAAATGACACCGAGGCTAGATGTATTTCGAGTTCCATTAACCTGGCTGAAAGTAAACAGCCAGCATTTGTTTTCTTTGCAGCCCTCCACCACCTAAACACACAATGTGCCTGTTGTTCAAGATTTCTGAACATTTATATAATTTCTTTCTTTCTGCAGGAAGGGGCGCACCAGCTCCTCAACGAAATTAGTCTGCTTTCGACCATAAAGCACAAGAATCTCGTTCAGCTGCTGGGCTGTTGCCTAGAGGCGGATGAACCGATTTTAGTCTATGAGTTTGTTCCTAATGGCACACTCACAGAGCACCTCCACTGTGAGCAGGGCAAAGGTCCCCTCGATTGGCGCACCCGTTGCGCCATAGCCGCTGATGGCGCCCAGGCTCTCGCCCACTTGCACACCAACCTCCAACAGCCGGTCTACCACCGGGATGTCAAGTCACCTAACATACTTTTAGACTTGGATCTTAACTGCAAGGTGGCGGACTTCGGTCTCTCCAGGCTGGCACCTTTCGATTTTGGGACTCACATCTCCACGGCCCCACAAGGCACCCCAGGTTACGTGGACCCGGAGTACCACCAGAACTTCCACCTCAGCGACAAGTCTGACGTGTACAGCTTTGGCGTTGTGCTGATTGAGATCATTACCGCCATGAAGCCCGTTGACTTTACACGTAACAGGAAAGAAGTCAGCCTTGCTGCGTTGGCAATTGCCAAGATCACCTCTGGCTGCCTCGACGACATAGTGGACCCGCTTTTACAGATCGGCTCCCGTCCACGTGTCAGAGCGCTGGTTCACAGGGTTGCTGAGCTGGCGTTCAGGTGTCTGGCCCATGACAAGGACGCCAGGCCCCCCATGTCTGAGGTGGCAGAGGAGCTCCTCGCAGTTAAGAATGAGTGCGCGGATATTGAGGATCTTCCACCGGCTATTACCAGTGAAAGCCCTGAAAAGCTGGCGCTTTCACCGACATCTGTCCAGGCGCTCTGGCCCAGTAACATCACCGCACTATCAGATAGTTTGTAGTTTAGGCTCGGAGGTTTCATTTTTCTGTCTCTTAATATATAGTCTGGCAGCTCTCGTTCTCCTGCCTTGGCATGTAAGATTTAATAATGCAGACGTTAGGAAGGGTATTCCTTTTTCTATGATCAGCCTATATATTTAGATTCAGGGAAAGATTTTGTTTTTAAAAGACTAGTAAATTTAAAATGTATATATATTGTATCAAAGGATAAAAGAAATATGGTATATTTTTTTTAATGGAGGATCTTATATCATTTAAAAGTTTATGTTATTGTTAAATAAGAGCCTGAGTTATAATGGTGTAATCTCTTATATCATAAGATGGGGTTTGAATCTTGGTGGATGACATCATCACAGTACATCCATCGCCCCCATCAATTGTGCTCAATCAATTGAGCTACAACCCTTTGATTAATATGAAATATTTGAAAGAAGAGAAAATATTTTTACTCTATAAGGAATGCTCCTCACACAATGTTTCAAATTTCATAAAAAATCAACTCACTTTTAAATTTTAGAATGTAAAAAGTTCAAATAGTTGTAGTTTTTATTAGGTTTCTCTTTTTCTTATAAATTATTCTTATTAATAATAAAAAAAATCAGTTACAATTGAAGTATTGTGTGTTTATTCAATTCATATATTTTGATTCAATTAGTTGTTTTTATAATAATTTTAGTTTATCCAATTTAAAGTGTTGTCTAGAGGATAGATGAGAAAATTTATCATAGTGGAGAAAACTAGTTAGTGTCAATATAGAGAAAAAAAAAGGTGTGATATCATCATGACAAGTTGTAATTTAGATAAAAAGATGTTTGAAATTGGTAATTAATAATTATTTTTGTTATTCTTTAGTTTAATGTAAATGATTGTTCTAAACAATCATTTAAGTGTTTTTTTTTTTTTTTGATTAAACTAAGAAATATAGAGTCCAAGTTGAGATAGAAGATAGGATATATGTTTTCCATGATTACATTGAACTTGGCAAACAAAGGCAACTGGCTCAAGCATCATTTTCTATGTTATGTGTGTATATCATTAGGAACAATGTTATAATAGTGTCTTGGTAGGCACAATCATATTCATATTATGATGTTGATATCCAAATGATGCATTTGTGTCGTATATGATTATGTTAGTATTCTATTGGTACATTGGCATCTTTTGTGGTCACAACATCATCCTTTACAATTTCTACTAGTAAGCATACACCAACTCTTGTACAAAAAAAAGGCTCTTTGGGGAAAAGTTGGTGCATCGATACATTTAGGGATTTGCCTTACTAGATACCATGGTTAAGTTAGCATTGGTGTTGGCAAAGGCTTAGTATGTGTGTTCCATAGGTGCAATGATCGAATTGTCTGTTGATATTTTTGACACACCTTGCCAAAAATAGTCACTAGAAAGGATTTAAAGGGCTTTATGAAGCAAAATTTTTATTTAGTTTTGATCCTAAGCCTCTATTAGGCTTAAGAAAATAAAGGAGAATGAGAAAGATAATTTTGTGCTATGTTTGATTATAAGAAAGGAAGAATATTGGATTCATTGTTTCCCTCCACTCGCGTAGCATGAGTCCTCTTGGCATGGCTCGAAACCAGCAATGATTTTTTTGGAGTTTTCTCCACTTTGCATGGGGATTGGGGAAGTTTCAAGAATTCACGGAAGCCTCACCCACGCTGCAGAGATCATGGGGGGTTAATACCCACGTTGCAGGGCCTATGTGTATGCTTCCACGGATGCCAGGTATTCGATTCTATTGTAGTGAAAGTAAAGGAAAAGAAGATTTTTTCGTGTATATTTCTACATAAATATTCAGGTTATCCTGCAGATTCAAAGCATGAAAAGTCTTCTGAAAATAATGAAAATAGCAATGTTTAAATTGCTACTCTCATTATAAGAAAATGTGTAGACAAAGTAAAATAGATAGTCAGGGTTTTTGTGGATATGGTTGCTGAGTCACATTTTTCTTCCAGTTCATTTGTTGGCATCGTCTTCAAAGTGCACAAATCCATAGAAAAGGTTTTGTAGGCAACATTGCCTTAATAAACTAATCAGTTTCACATGTATGTTGATTAAAATGATCCGAAGGTTAAAAAGCCAGAAAACCTGCATTATTTATATTTTGTAACAATGAGAAGCTCAAGAGAACATGCATTGCTCACCAGAGTGTTAAGAGACGCAAGAGTATTGTGCAAGTGCAGATCATGCAAAAGGAAAAAGGTTGCGAGTATTTCCAAGTTTGAAGTTCATGATGGTAGCACGGCAAGGAATGATAATGATTTTATAATTCTTGAGAATGGAAGGTCTTTGCGTCATGTCTTTGAAGAAGCCAAGGGTGTTGCACCTGACAACTTTCCTGAAGTTATTTGCAAGACTATAGACTGCTCATCAAATAGAGGATTCCATGCCGGTTGAAAATGTAGAGGTTTTACTTCACGATTCAAATGAAAAAGACCAGAATATATTGGATTTCAAGAAAAGGCCAAAGATTGCTTCTGAATTCAGAAAAACATTTGTTCTTGGATGCATTAGTTATTGATGACGACTTTTCAGTTTGTAAATCTTATTGCCATATTCCTCAGTCACCAGAGAGAGATTTAGATGCTCCAGATTTGTTAGAAGATTATTACCTAAATATGTTGGATTGGAGCTGCAAGGATGTTGTTGCTATTGCTTTGGGATCAAATGCATACCTTTTGGGACGCTAAAAGTAGCTTTATTATCTGAATCAAGTAATGATAATGATTTGCTTGACCAAGCTTGCTTGGGCAGTATGATGGCCATATTGCTGCTCCGTTAGTGGTGACCTTGTTTGCCTCAGCTCAATGTTTTACATGAGAAATCTCAATACATTAACAGTCGTGGTAGTATTGGCGGGATGAAATTTGATGTTCACCAACTACAAGCTCCAGAGATGTCTGTAGTTACAGCTGGAATTTTCATTTTGTGATCTGCCAATTCATTTTCTTTCACCATATATTTACATTTCTTCAGACATTAATGAGAACAAAAGATCAACATGACATCAAGGTATCTGATTTGATGAATTTCTGCAATAGACCATGCATGCTGGACAAGATAAGTCAGTGAATTATAGTTGAATCACCTCCAAAGTTGTTTAGTTTTTGCAATTAACAGTAATAATACTTCATATACAAAAGGCTGTTGAAATCCCTGTACACTCTTATACAGTGGCTTGCAGTCATATACGTTAGCTACCATGTAATTTAAGAGCCGCAGCTGTGATGCTATAGGCATCTAGAATATATATTATTCTTGAAAGCAAATGTTGGGCTCTGTATCACTGCCAACGTGTTATTCCATTCTTAAAGGAAAGGAAATGGATGAAAGTCGTATGAATTTTGAATAAACATATGCAATAGGACTGTCATGAGGCAAGAAGTATACAAGAGGAGATGAGTAAGAAGAGAAGAAGACAGTAATCTCATCTCAAAGGGCAGTACAGAAGGAACAGTTCATTGCCAAGAGCAATATTGGGCTCATAGAAATCAGTTGTATTGCCACACACCTGTCAAAGGATTTGTAAAGTCTTTCTGCTCATTTCATGTTGGTAAGGGTCTTATAGAAGAGTTTTCACATCTATGTGACAAAGCAAAGAACTTGTGTTGTCCTTACATCTACCAAGTATGATATTAGTAGAATGAACATGCTCAAAGTTTGATACTCTAGAGAGTGGAATACATCACAACTACCCTTGATTCATTCATAGGCAAAGCAGAATGATTTTTGTTTTGCTGGCCGGGGTTTCATTCTGGAAGGATGGATATGGTCAAGACCTGCTACAAGTGTTTTTATCAAGGAAAACCTCTATCTAGGCTCAAAGTAGCAGTCTAAAGGCAAGATTTCATGGTAGAAAGCAGTCATGAAGGTGGGGAGACGTTCAGGCTGAGGTAGGGTTTTCAGGTGTAGAAATTGCTTGAAGATTTAGTAGTGCCAGCAAGAAAAGAGCAGATTTGAATACAGTTTCTAAGCAACAGGGTGGGTTTGATCATTGGTAAGAGAGGTAATACTAGTCGAATAGAGGTTGTTCCAAAGGTGATCAAGGATATAATCAGTGATATATTGCAATGAACGCGAAAAGATTTTTTATTCAGAACTCATGTATTAAGCAAATGCAATGGGAACTATAAATATGCTTGCCCAAGGTATCATTTTCCTGCACATTCAGTGATCATCAAATCAACCCAATGGTCTATACCTCAAGTATGATCGTTCCGCATGTTGCAGATGTATGGCTATCTCAAAGGGCAGGCCACCCACGGTTTGATGACTGTGGATTGGTAATTATTGTTACATAGAAATTCAAAGAGAAAATGCAGAGGTTAAGGAGATTGATGGTGAGAATGTTGATGTAACTGATGGTGAAGACTTCAAACTTGAAGTCGAAATCAGAGATAACAAAGAAGACATAGAGTCTGAAGGAAAAATTCAAGGGTGAAAATCAGAGCATTCAAATTCCCGCTAATAGTTGAAGGCCTCTTATAGAAGCCAACATAGGAAGCAAAATGCATTACATTAGAAGGATGAGGTGTGCATAATGATAATGCAGTGGAGGTTGAAGGCAGCCAACAATGATGTCACATCCTACCCTAGATGCTTTAAAGCATTTCTACTTTTTGCAATATGACTTGTGAATGATGCAAATTTTGATTGATTAGTGCATGACATGAAGAGATCTTTTGTGATTAAGTTCTGTTAGTGCAATGTGAATTATGCCATTATGATATGTGCTATGATCTATTCAAAAAGAATAAATTGTGTTTTGATGGTTAGAGAAAGGAAAAGTTTATTTTTCAGTGAATGTATAGATAGAGAATATACAATGGAGATTTTATAATATCTAGATGTCATACTAATTTCTGCTTGTTTGGAGTTTGATTCAGGGTAGCACGTACCACAATCTTTGGAGGAGGGAAAGTATCATCTGAGTAGAGAGGTGATGTTGGGATGCTCCGGAAATTGCCATCTGAGCTAGGGTTAGGTCAAATGGATCTAGGAACCCTAGATGAGTGTAATAGGAGTCCTGTTTTGAGGTAAGCCTTTTGTATGATTCTTGGATGTGGATTTGTCGTAGGTGGTTTTAGGGTTTAGGAAAACCAATTTTCCTACCTTCCTTTTGTCAATGAAATTAAACCAAATAGGCATATATGCACATGTAGGAGGAACCTGCATACACCATTGCGGGTGTACGCATATGGACGTAGCTGCATGACGGCAAGCGAATTTACGAGCCTCTGATCGTGTGTATGCATGCATATGCACATACGCATATTGATGCATACAAGCCTAAACGTGTGCATGGATGACTGTTCAGTTTAATTATTCCCTTCTTGACGGGAAACCTAAACTTGGCACCTGAACTCGTTGGTATGATATTATCACATTATTTATTCTTCTTCAGGCAATTATAATGATGATACATGATAATGCCTGGAGGCATTTTAATATAAATACCTTCTCAAGGTTGAAAGCTCAATGCTTAAAATACTTAAGTATTTAATTGATTACATTTTATTCAAAAGTGAATATTTTATTAAATTTAAAAGAGGAAGCTATAATGCCTTACCGCCAAATTTTGTTGTGGTTGAGATTCAAATATTAATATATAATTTTAATCCTCTCATTTGAATGGAGGAGGCGGGCCATCATGAGTTGGCGGGATAAGTTGCATCCATATTATATTTTAAATTAAACCATAACGCCACAATTTGGACGTGGGCTAAAATTTTGCTTTGGTGGTTCCTTATTTTCAGCCACAAAAGTGGCATAGCATCTAAGGAGATCTTACTGGCTATATTTGCCACCTTAAAACTTATTCTTTCGATTTTCTTTGATACTATAACATGCTCGACCTGATGGAGGAAGGAGTTAGAGAAAATTTTGGAGGTGGTTATCTTTACCACCCAATATCCAACCGACCTCCTTTTAGTTTTGGAAAGATCTTTTCTCACGAAAAGAAGAAGATCACACACATTCGTGGCTGGAGCTAAAGGGGGAAAAACAGAGAATAAAGGGGGAAAAACAGAGAAGATTTGATGGTTTTGAATTGTAAGGAGGAAAATGCCAATACTTTAATTAGGAGAGCTCGTATTGCTTTTAAAACGAGGAGAAGCCAAGACGTCTGCAGCAGGAGCTAGGCCGAGCTTAAGAAATACCAGAAGTCTTGTCTCCAGTTGTTCATTTCTAGACTTATCAAGTCTTAGCATTTTGTACAGGCACGTATTACTTCTGAGTAATTTATTCTCTGGAATATCAGAGTTTTCTTGATGCAAGTTAAGCCTATGAGGAAATGCAACATGCGTGTCTTTTTCTTTAAATGGATATATACTGTTCTTGTTTACAATTTGGTCTCTACAGCATGGTTAGAGTGATTTGTAGCAGCAAGCTCGCTGCTTATGTTTTGATTGTCAAAATCCCTAACTACAACTCTTGGTGCTTAAATGGATATTCTGGAAAGAGCTTCCAGGGCGAGTCTGTCACATGCTTTAGTTGCTTTCGATCTTTCTTATCCTGAAATGAAATAAAAGCCAGAAGGTTAGCATTAAGATTAACCAAGAAAAATGCTTTTATAAAAGAAGATAAGAGACTAAATATTGGAATGAACTTGCTAATGCTAAATAATGAATGAAAAGATTTACATTAAAACAAAAGAAAGAACCGATTGCTGCTTGCTGCAAAGATAAATTCCTGGTTATGTTTGCATATTACTAGGTATTATGTTGTGCATGCCATCTAGATGGTCTAAGTGCGTTAATTGCAATGTATACTCCAAATTGTCTAAGGGGGATTGAAAAGGGTTTCTATTTTACCTTCTTGGATGAAAACCTTATTATTTTCCCTTTTAGGAGTGTAAGTTCTAAGTTGAAATTGTCAGCCATGAAAGTTTGAAAGGTTTCTTAAAACCCTAGATTCTTGTATAATAGTCACACGTGGCAGGTAGCCAAGAAGAGTGTCATGTTTGAAACCCTAGTTTCTTGTTTAATGGTCACACGTGGCAAGTAGCCAACAAGAGTGTGTCTTGTTTGAAAAACCTTAACTAGGTTAAGAGAGTTTGCCCTAGGACAGGTGTCCTTGGTAAGAGTTAAGGGTGGAGAGAAAGTCTCTCGGAAGCCCTAGTTTAGAAGAGTTTTCCAAGTCGAGCAGGGTGGGTGAGTCTGTACAATAGTACAAAACTATGGCCATAGTAGGTGCAAGTGCCACTGATTGCACTTAGTACTCACAGTAACCCAAATACCTAACTAACTAGAGTTGCCAGCTTAGTAGGAAGGAATCCTTAGTAGCATGGCAGAGTCAGTTAGGTAGGGTTTACCACCAGAGCTCAAATGGCTATTCTTGAGGGTTTCCAACATTGTCTTTCATAAGGGAAGGGCCTTTTCCAGTTAGCAAGGTGTGCGGGGGACTACACAAGTCTGTGGATGGTGGAAAAGTACTCATATGATGCTTTCCCTCACATGCAAATGGTGAGCCGAGTCTTGGAAGACACTAAATCTAGATGAGGACTTCTAATCTCTTACCTTTGTACCTCTTATTATAGTACTTGAATTTATGAATTCAGTTTTATTCATGTTCTTTAAGTAGAATGCTATCTTACTTGTTACTATAGCAGCAATGGATGCATCTTGCTATGTTGTTTTCAATATATATATATGTGCTCTAGTTGATTGAGAAATCTTTATTGTTTTTACGTTCTATGTAATGTGGTTGTTACAAATGAAATGAGAAAAAAAGTTGACAGTCCATGTAGTGATTGTGAAGATTTAAGGCATGTTGAAAAGCAAAAAACATGGCAGCAAGAATGTCCAAGACCTGTGATAATGTGATAGTCCATGATAGAGTTCATAAGGGGACTGTGATGATGGTTATCGAGTACAAAAAGGAGCATCTGAAAGTTGGCGAGGAGGCAGTTAAACACATGAAAAGGGGGTAGAAAGCATAA
This sequence comes from Sequoia sempervirens, assembly GCA_007258455.2. Taxonomy (NCBI): domain Eukaryota; kingdom Viridiplantae; phylum Streptophyta; class Pinopsida; order Cupressales; family Cupressaceae; genus Sequoia; species Sequoia sempervirens. Next base: position 552,608,105 of record VDFB02058242.1, read on the forward strand.
AGCATGCATACCACATTTGATCTCTATATGTCAACAGGGAAGCATTATAACTTGGTTATGTAGCAGTGAAGAGGAGTATTCATTGAAGTAGGATATAGGGATCTAGATTGTACTCATTTGTGTGGAAATGAGGTTGAAGTAGGGCAGGCATTGATAGAGGCGTTGAGAGGTGGATTGAGGAAAGAGGATGTCTTTGTGACCTCCAGTTTTGGTTCTCCTACAACTGCTCTAGAGAGAATTAAAAAACCTTGTGATAGAAACTTTGGTAGAGAGAAAGGTCATGCCTGTAAAGATAATGACTGACATCCTTCAAGGAATGGGAGCTCCCCAAGTTTAAAAGAATCAGTTAATAATTCTATACATCACCAAAGTGATGAAAGGGATATAGAGAGTTTAGCAACTAGTGTAGCAAAAGGAACTACCAGACAAAGTTGTTAAAAGTCTAGGTCAACATGCTCTGGCCATTGCAAAGAATGTTGAAGGATCCACCCAGTTGAAAGAAGTGGGAGAAGATATAGTACATAGTTGGAAGAAGAAAATGGCATTGTAGTGAAGTATAGGACAGTCATGAGGGAAAAGTGAGATATCTTGTGAATTCATTGCATAGAAAGAACAAGTATACAGTTCATGGTTGACAGTCCTAATGCAAAGGAGATCAATAAGAAGACAATGTATAGAAAGAAGTCAAGAGCCAAATCAATCACAAGAAGACAAATCTTCAAGGGAAGCAATATGATCTTTTGAAATATGTCAGAGTTTCATCATAGTATAGTCGTGAAGACCTAAAGGCAGTGACAGTCCTAGGATCATCATACACATGCAATGATAATAGAGGACCAAGAACATACATCTGTGAAGACATGAAAAGCATAAATGGAAGCTTCATGAGATAATGCACAGATCTATGATAAAGATGTCATATGATCAAGCAAATGAATTACAGTGACTTGGTATAAGTTGTGGACTCCATGACAGTCATAAAAGGAAGATGTAAACACCTGGCAATTCCTTGTCCCTATTATAGAAGAATGAAGAACATAGAACTTGAATGTAGCTATGATGAAATACTAGAAACCAAGGAATGACAAAGTGGTAGCTTTGTGATATGTTCTCAAGGAGAGTGCCTTCAATTAATGCATGATGACAACTTATATAAATGACAATTAGGAGAATAAGAGTGAAAGTGAGTGTCAAATACCCGTCTTAAAGATTTCCTACCCCTAAGAGGCTTGTGACTTTTTCAAACCTTTTCTGACATGTTTTAATAGAAAATTTGAGGAAAGTTCCAGCAATTGGGGTAGTAATGGCCATTCATGAATAGTGGCAAGCATCTAGGGGGCAGTTTGGTGAGTTGTGCAGCAGTTGCCAAATATCTAGGGGTAGTTTGAGGAGCTGCAAAATTGACGGAGAGAATTTAGGGCAGTTTTGACTTAGTTTGAGCCTTTTGAGGGCATCTAGGAGCCATTTAAGGTACTTTGATGGTGGATAAGGTCAAGGTAAGATTTTTTCTTCACTCAAGCACCTTTTTGGAGCACTTTTAGGGGTTGCAAAGTAGGGGTAACAGTTTTGGACGACCAAAGAGGTTTAATTGTAATAATCAACCCCAAATATTTTTTTTTGAAAATATGCCAGTCTGGTGTTATAATTTTTTGAGCATGTTTGCCTTGTGTTTTCATGTGTTTCTCATAGTTTCAACATGCCAATGGAAAGAAAGCATAGAACAAAAAATAACAAGTAGCTTGCTTGAATTAAGAATCTTTCAACAATGAATTTGCAGCTTTATAACCCAGGTAACTAACATAAAATTTCTTCTTTCAATACACAAAAACTTAATAACTGTTTGGCCCAACATTACAATGAATGAATGACAGATTGAAAAGAATAATCAGACTTGGACAAGTAGCATGACAATAGTATTTAAATCTCCAAAGAGCATCAAACTGAAACAAAGATTAGGCTCTATTCACCTTGCTTTCAAGCAACCCAAATGCTGCAAACAGTCCTCAATAACTAGCAACAAACGCCATACTTTTTGCAAACTACAAACTGAAAATGATCACCACAAAGGATGCCCCCCTTGGAAAGTTTGATTTGCTCTAGAAATTCTAATCCTTCACCAAGAACTGCAAGCTAATACTCTTTGGAATCACCATAAGGAGAGTCTTTCATTGGTCAAATACCCATTTGGAAACTCCAAATCAAATAAGAGATATGAGCATAAAATCATATACAGGTGCTAAAAGAAAGGGCCCAAAAAACTTGAATATCACCACCAAAATGCAACCTAACTTTCACCAAATCAATGCAATACCTCCACAAGCCAAAAACACACAAACCCACATCAAAAATATTCAAAGATCTTCATCTCTAATCACTATAACCTGCAACTTTGAAGCTCAAATGGTGATCTCTGAGTGAAACCACCCTTCTACCAACGAGGGTAGGTCTTGCACTATAGAAACTAGCCTTAGATATTGAGGGTTTTTGTCCTCAAATCCATTTCTCAGACCTTCCGATAAAAAACCAGTAGCATCTTTGTAAGCAACCAACTCCAACATGAAGAATGAGCTTGAAAAATGAGCTTTTAAAAGTTTTTACTCCACATTAGGGTGACCAAAGCCTTAAACCCTAAAACCCACACCTTTTTGAGACTTTGCTTTTGATTTCCCTCAAACATTAGCTTTCACTTTAATTTTCACTTCATCTCCTTGCTTTAGGCGACCACACCTTATCCAACCTTCAAAAGTGTTTTAGATGCTTAAAAACAACTTAAATTTAATACACGAGGCGCCCAAGGTACTTTTATGTCCCCTCATGACCCTCAACAAATGAATATAAAGTTACTTTATTATTGCCCACTTTTCGAAGTGGAAAACAAATATTTAAATGTTTCAACCTTATAAACTGATGCCTCCACAAAAAATGCTACTAAGAGATAACCCTGATCGGCTCCAGCTTGCCCTAGATGACTTACTATTTTTAGAAAGTACTAAAAATAGTAAGTAGCGCCAAAAACTTGAGTCAGAGAGAAATTGAGATGCTCAAAAGGGCTCACCGAGGATTGAAGCATGGTACTAGACCCCCCTGCTAAAAATAGTAAGTGTATCAAAATTAGACCAATTCGAAAGAGGATATCGGAAAAGGGGATATTACATTAATCCAACCAACTAAAGCAACACATATTCCTAATCTCTTGCAAGCTTGAGCAGCATATAAGGAAGCCTAAGGGCAGTTTTAAGCCAACAACTCATTTTCAAACTTATACAACTATGTAATACTTATTTTTATCAATCAAAGACAACCATTTTGCTTTCTCTAATTTGTATTCTTGTGTGAAAATACAAATGATTGATGTATTTTGATTTTATGCAAATTCTCAATGTATGTCTCATTCCTTCAACACCTTTTTGCATCGATTCACATACCTTGTGCAGGTCATAGGTTATGAAATTGGTTTGAACAATTTCTAATTGTGAAAATACCTATTTTTCCTTTTAGGATTGATGAAAACTTCATCTTTCCTGTGAAATATTGATGTATAAGTATGTAAAATCTAAGTTGTGCATGAAACAACTTGTTAATTTTGATCATATTGTAAGTTCAAACAACAATGTAGGTTTGAAAGTAATTTTGGCACATCACCTTTTCATCTTAGGATTCACTTGTATGTTTCCTTTCATCCTTTTCTCAACAAGTAGTAATATGATAGATTAGTTTAGGTGATAAAACCAAGGGAACCAACCCTCTCTAGAGGTTGATCTCCACTATCTGAGCCCACACTCAGGGAGATCATCCCATGTTTCACAAGGTGACTGAGTGATTTAATCAGCTCAGCAAAGGGTGCACACTTTCGATGACAATAGTTACAACAATGGAGGTTAGTTAATGGGTGATATAGTCAAGGGTAGTGAACTAATTGAATTTTGACATTTTCCTTGCAAAAAAACATTACAACACATTTCTATTGGGTTAATAAGGATCCTAAAACACTCAAAAAAATGAATTTGATAACTAGTTAAATAAATATAAACTAGACATAAATGCAACAAACTAGACACTACTACATGACCTTTGCAAGTTGAATCTTATACCAAATTTTATATAATTTTAACATCCTATTTGTACTCTTTTAGCATACTATGAACACTCTTTCATTAATCTACATTATTAATTGAATGTAAACAAATTAGAAATCACTTCCTCTTAAACTTGTTGACTTGATAAGAAATTTGTTAAGACCATGTTAGCACTACTTTTCTATTTCTACAAAATTGGTATAATTTTGCTTCCCTTTTTGCTTTCATTGAAAATGTCACGTTATGTTGATTGTTGACCTAAGATATCTGCCATTAGGGTTTCATGTATGTTTGAGTAGGTTTCAGTTCTAGGAATTGGACAAATTTGTTTATATCACAATGAACCTATCCTCACCTACACGAGTCCTATGTTTGCATTTACCCCATGTGATTTAAAGTTGTTCTTAATGTTGGTATCTTACTCATTAGTGGTGGGCCACATATATCTTGTTTGTGGCAAATAAATGCTTGTCATACATCACCATTGGTATTGGCAAACCTGAACTCTTATTGATGTGTTTATGTGTGCTTTAAGGTGGTGGCAATTTTATTGTGCCACATATTCTCTTCAATGGGTTCTAGTTCATTTAGTGATTTTAGTCAACTTTCTGATGCACCCTCATTGTGCTTCTTGGGCCTCTATGGTATTATGAAGACCAATGTTCTATATTGTTACTTGTCAAAATCATCATGACCATGAATTTCAACACAATTTCAAGATGTTCACTTGTTTCCTATGTCTTCATGGATTCTAAAGACATGTATGCTATTTTTTGTCTTTCTCTTGCTTGTTTGAATGTGATGATAATTTATTGTGCTAGCACATGGTTAGTGAGTGTTGTTGCATATTTATGGATTGATGGGTAACATGTCTCTATTGGGTGCATGAGTTGTGGCTTCACATGCTTTATGTATATGCATTTTGGGCATGTTTCAAGCCATGTCTAGGGTGGGCCTTGCTACAAGATCAAATCTTCTATATGAGGCACCATTTTAGCATTGAATTCAAGAGAGTTTTTTGAAGCAGGATATATTTGCATGAAGCTTCTTAGTCAAACATGAAATGTTTTCCCCTATCCCACAAATAGAAAATTCCAAGGATGTCTTCATCAATACAAAATCAAATCTAGTTGCATCCGTCTTTCCATTGGTAGATTAGTTGCAAAGATGGATGATAGGAGGTCCTAGGATTGATAAAAAATGGTAGGACCCTATAAATTCCCCTACATCCATATGAAACCCTATATATATATATATATATATATATATATATATATTGTAAGTTCTCAGTTGTGATCATATGGTTTGTCCTTGATGACAAAATCCCTTTCAGTTGATTCTACTTGTTGAAAGTTTCAGATTGGTTTCTCATGCTTTATCTTGGTACAGTTTTGTCTATGGTTTACATGTCTTGGCATTCAGTGGACAGTTTACATTTAGAATTTTAATATCTTATGGTACTGTTCAGTTTGAGCTTCGTACAATCTCAGGTTATCATATTTGTACATTGTTTCGGTGACAAGAAAGAACATATCAACGTGAGAATGCCAGGGTCTCCCCGATCCATTTCTCTGATAAACGTCTGTGTTGCCTATCGGCAAGATGTTTCTGATGTCATGATGATTGGATTTTACTTACAGGAAGCTTTCGGCAGGACTTCTCCATTGTTTTGGCGACAGAAAAGGATCATATCGGCATGAGTTATATCGTCAGAATGATGTCTTAGCGAACTCATCATGTCTCCCCAACCAGCAACAAAGGGTGCTCATTGGCGAGAGGTTTTTCTTCGTTGTAACATCTCGGCGCATTTACTTTAGTCTTGCCGACCGCCAGTGGAAAAATTGCATATCGGCAGAAGGTCTCAGCTTTGGTGTAATGTCATAGCGAACCCGTCAGGTCTTGCTGACTAAGTCTTATGAGGGGCTTTCGGCGAGAGGTTGGTATTGTCTCAGCGACTAGAGTGGATAAAGTTTTTCGGTATGACATAGTGTGCTCTCCGAGAGGTCTCCCCGACATTGATATGTCTCGGTGATGCATAAAAAAAAAGGAACATTTTGGTATGACTCATGTGCATCGAAGAAAGGTCTTGGCGAGTTTGTTTTCTTATACCAATCGAAGATTGAATGAGAACACATCGGCAAGAGTTGCGGCATCGATATAATATCATAGCGAACCCTGTGGGTCTCATTGATGGAATACATATGGACCTTGTCAGAATAGGCATTGAGTTGTCTTGACGAACAGGAATGATCACGTGGGCTTTCGGTAAGACACAGGGTGCTCTATGAGAAGTCACCCTGACTATGCATTGTCTTAGCGAAGGCGGATGAAGGATACATTTCAGTGAGAGTGTGTTTTTGTCATGGCGACTCAGAATGGATTAGGTCTTTCGGTGAAATATAATGAAATCTACAAAATGTCTCCCCGACAACAGAATGTCACAGCGACACATAAGAGGTAAAAGGGCTTTCGGTGAAACATAATGTGGTCTGCGAGAGGTCTTCCTGACTCTAATGGGTCATGGCGAATGTGATAACTAAGGGGAATGTCTAGCGATTTAATTTCCTTTGGCAGGACTATCTGGATGTCTCGGTGAACGATTAACAAACTCTGTCACTGTGGCCGACATGTGAATTTCTAAGTATAGTTGTAGGCCGACATCATTGGTTGGCATCGAATCTCAAAACGGTTACATGGAAAAATATTCTCTAAGAATTGGGAGGTTATGGTTCTCAGCTGGCGGGTAGTCGTGGTTTTGATGAAAATCTATCAGTTACAATTTGAAATGTCTTGATTTAGCGCAGAAATTAAAGCTCTCTGGACAGGCGTTACTCTTGCAGACATTTATTTTTCTGGCATCCTTTTTCCTGAAAATAGAAAGGAGGTTTCAACTCTCCTTTGACCTCGAATCTCTTTGAAGACCCCACACTGGAAAAGATGTATAAAACGCAGTGTTGTGAATACTGAAAAGCTACTGGATAGAAATTCTGAGACATAGTTATTTTGGCCGTATCAAGAGATGTATTGGAAAACTCTATGATACAAAATTTGGAAAACATGATGCATAACAGAGTTGTAATTCTTTTCTATTTAATATTTTAAGGATTCAAAGAGTTGGATTCTTAGGGTATTAGGTAGATAAGAGTGTTGAGTTTCTTGAGCTTACTTGAAAATAGAGAGATCCTCTGATATTATTATTGTTTTGAGAATAATTTGAGGGGTTGGTGTTGCTTGAAATTGGTGTTTCAAAATGAGGGGTTGGTGCTCCTTGAAATTGGTGTTTCAAAATGAGGGGTTGGTGCTCAGAAATTAGCCTATAAGGCATTGTTAACAGTGGTTTTTTGAAGATTAAGCCAGTAAGGTAGTTTAGGAGTGGTTTTTCTACCCTAGGAGGGTTTTCCACTCGGCAAATCCTTTCTTATGGTCTCTTTGTTTTGATGTCATAATGTTCCTTGATTGTGATAATTTTTATTAGTCTAAACATTTTTGAATGATAGTTCCTTCATATCTACAAATATTTAGTTCAATTATCTTGCACAAGTCATTGCTAAAGAGTCTAATTCAAAAGGAAGTTTAAAGGTTCTCATTTGATTCATTGCTCAAGAATAGTTATAATTTGCTAAAGGTGTTTGTTGTCTCAATACCTTTCTTGTCTTTAAAGCCGCATTCAAATCAATTGTTTAAGAAGTGAGTCAATAATGTTGATCATCATTTGCACAGTCTTATGAGTTGCCCCTGCTCGATCATCATGCTTTGATTGTTAATCAATGTCAGCCATAACTGTTTTGACAAATGCAAGATATCTCACTCAAATCATATTTTCATAAGTTGTCTAATAGACTGAGTTAATGTTGTCATATCTTTGTGCTTTCAAAAGTGATTACTCTACTCTATTGTTGAAAGAAAAGGAAATCATAATTAAAAAATCTTGGTCGAAGTTGAAAAAGTTTAGACACTTATTCACCCCCCCTCTCAGTGTCTATCCATAACTCCAACAATTGGTATTAGAGCGTAGGGTTCTCTAATAGGTCTAAACCACCTAGAATTGTTCCTGGTTTCTTGGAGTAATTTGGTTAATATGGGAAAGAACAAAAGGAATAAGGGAAAAAGATGTTCTCAGCAAAATGCTATTCATCATGTTCAACCTGAATCTAGTATAAGGAATAACGAGGAAGAGTTCATAAACAGTAGCTCTGAAATGGTAGAGTATCCTAGATCTAGAACTCCTTAGTTAGAAGGAACAAACTTTATTATATGGAAAAATAGGATGGAAACATACTTACTTTCTTTAGGATCTGAAGTGTGGGAAGCAGTTGAAAAGGGTTGTACTACATCTGCAACATCTCCTTCCACTCTTGAAGAGAAGAAAGCACTTGAATTTAATACCAGAGCTATAAATGCTATTTTTAATAACTTGCCAAATAAACTCATTACAAAAGTCATTCATTACAGCAGTGCTAAGGAAGTTTGGGACAAGTTGACTGAAATGAATCAGAATAGTGAGTTACAAGAGGAGATATCTTTGGATACTGAAGTAAGTTGTGAAACATCTGAGAATGAAGGTGGTATAAACCTTCATAGTTTTGAAAAGAAGACCAACGAGATCATTAATGAATATTTAAATGATCAAGAAACTTTTGTAAAATTAGATCAATATTTGGATGAAGTTAACTTTGAACAGGAATATGATGAACCAGAAAGTGAGGTTGATTTGGAAGGTGAACTCCTATGTGCCTTAGATACTATTAAGTAGCTTAGAAAAGAAAACTAGTTTTTAACAAGACAGCTTCAACAAGAAGAGAGTTTGGAAGTCAAGTTAAAAGACAAGGATGAATTATGTAATAAACTAGAAAATGAGATTGATTCTTTAAAGAAATGTTCTGATAATGATTCCTTGTTAAAAGAACTAACTCTTAAGGACGATATGATTATAAGTCAGAAAATTGAAATTGAAGAATATAAGAGGATAGCAGACATTGTGAGTTCTGATTTGGAGATTAAAAAGATTGTTTGTCTAAAACTTGAAGAAGAGGTAGTTGCTTTAAGAAAAGAGCTTGAAAGTATCAAGGCTCAATCTGGTAAAATTCAGAAATTTGATCATAGTACTAATATATTGAATGGGATGTTGGGCAGGAAAAAGCATTCTAAATATCCCACAGGAGTGGGATATGAGGTTGGACAAAGCTCTGTGGACAAATCTAAACATGAAACAGTGTTTACTTCTTCAGATGGAAATAATTTTACAGCCAAGCAAACACCAAGAATGAAGGTTGATCTTGGTAACAATATTGCTGCATCAAAGGATAACATTGACACTAGAAGACAATCTAAAGGTATTCATAGAGATAGGAAAAATGTCTTTAGATCTTCACATCCTTGGCATGATCATTCATTCAGGTATAATCATTCTTTCCAAGGATATTGTTATGTTTGTAATGACTATGGTCATAAGGCAATTGATTGCATAAGATGGTCAAATAAGAATCATTCTAATGTCCCTAGAAATGAGGATGTGGTGTGTTACAATTGTAACAATTTTGGTCACTTGAGAAGAGACTGTAGAATAAATACAAGTGATAATAATGTAGGGAACAATGTTGGAAATGTCTGTAGGAAGTCTTCTATTTCTCAGAACAATCACAAAGTCATTTGTTTCAGATGTAATAACATTGGACATAAAGTACAACAATGTAGATTCAATAGAAAGACAGGTACTTTAAGCAAACAAGTGAAAAAGTATTCATTGGAGTGGAGAAGAAAGAGCAATCAAGATAACAAGAAGAGCAATAAAGATGCTTCTGAGAAAACTCCTTGTGCACTCCTTGCACAAGTGTTGCCTTCCAGGTCTTGAGGAGAAGCAAAGACTCAAGGGGAGTCTATTATGGTAATATATTTTACCCCTATGGAGTCTAGAATGAGGTATGACATCTTGCATTTGCTTTTGGTGGTATAAGATGTTAAGGAATGTTTTTGCTTGGTCTAGTGGTTGACAGTTTCCATAAGTTTTTGAAATGACAGTGCACTTTGTTTTTAAATGAACTTTTTGGATGCTTGGGTTTTGGAAATAATGGTATGTCCTTATGACATCTTTGAGCGGTGTGGAGACATATAGATGAGTTCCTCAATATATTAAATATAAGAAAGCCTTTGTTCTGAAGTGATGTCAATGCATTTATCTTTGGAGAACAATGATTGAAAAACATGTTTGATGCTATGAGTTATTTCTGTGATGATATTATTCGGTGTTGTGTGAGGGCTGAGATTAATTATCTTTGGTATTTTTTCATTGTTCTTGGTGTGGTAATAAAAGTTCTCATATGGACTGAGGATGGGTGTACAAGAACAAATTGACGATGAATTATGCAGTATACATGCTTTCAAGTTATGTTTTGTGTATGAAAAGAGTAAAATGATGTGTGTCGTTTGAAGAAGAATAACCTGTATCATTGGTCTTTGATATGTATTTTCATGGATAGTGACTGAGGTTACTTGTACTGAGAAGAGGTTGGTTGTTTGTGCTCAAATTCTAGTATTGCTAGATTGAAGTTAATCAAATTGAATGTGGAGTAGGTGATCTTGAATGTTCCTTGATCGAACATGACAAAGAAGGTGGTATGTTCAAGTAACAGGTCTTCAATCTTTAGGTATTAATATTGGTTTGTTACATTATGATATTTTGGTACCTTTGTTTTAGCGTTGATGATATGGACCGAGATTCTTGAAATGGACATATTGCTATTTTTGCTATGATATCAGAATGTTACAATCTTACTGCTCTTCTGCAAATATGTCTACTGCACTATTGCTCTATTTGGAGCCGGTTCTTGGTATTTGGTTGGCTTCTCAGTTGTGTTTCCTGGCATTGCACATTCTTCTCTTCTATCCTTTGTGATTGAGGCAAAAAGGGGGAGAGTCATTTGTGTTTTGCCATAAAGGACAAAGGGGGAGTTTGTTGGTTCTCAGTTGTGATCATATGGTTTGTCCTTGATGAAAAAATCCCTTTCAGTTGATTCTACTTGTTGAAAGTTTCAGATTGGTTTCTCATGCTTTATCTTGGTACAGTTTTGTCTACATGGTTTACATGTCTTGGCATTCAGTGGACAATTTACATTCAAAATTTTAATATCTTATGGTACTATTCAGTTTGAGCTTCGTGCAGTCTTAGTTTATCGTATTTGTACATTGTTTTGATGACAAGAAAGAACATATCGGCATGAGAATGCCAGGGTCTCCCCGATCCATTTATCTGATAAATGTTTGTGTTGCCTATCGGCAAGATGTTTCTGATGTCATGACGATTGGATTTTACTTACAGGCAGCTTTCGACAGGACTTCTCCATTGTTTCAGCAATAGAAAAGGATCATATCGGCATGAGTTATACCGTTGGAATAATGTCTTAGCGAACTCATCATGTCTCCTTGACTGACAACAAAGGGTGCTCATCAGCGAGAGGTTTTTCTTCGTTGTAATGTCTTGGTGAACTTACTTTAGTCTTGTCAACCGTCAGTGGAAAAATTGCATATCGGCAGAAGGTCTCAGCTTCGGTGTAATGTCATAGCGAACCCGTCAGGTCTTGCCAACTAAGTCTTATGAGGGGCTTTTAGCGAGAGGTTGGTATTGTCTCAGCGACTCAGAGTGGATAAAGTTTTTCAGTATGACATAGTGTGCTCTCTGAGAGGTCTCCCTGACATTGATATGTCTCAGCGTTGCATAAAACAAAAGGAACATTTCGGTATGACTCATGTGCATCGAAGAAAGGTCTTGGTGAGTTTGTTTTCTTATACCAACCGAAGATTGAATGAGAACACATCAGCAAGAGTTGCAGCATCGATATAATATCATAGCGAACCCTGTGGGTCTCACCGATGGAATACATATGGACCTTGTCAGCATAGGCATTGAGTTGTCTCGGCGAACAGGAATGATCACATGGGCTTTCGGTAAGACACAGGGTGCTCTACAAGAAGTCACCCCGACTATGCATTGTCTTAGCAAAGGCGAATGAAGGATACATCTCAGAAAGAGTGTGTTTTTGTCACAGCGACTCAGAATGGATTAGGTCTTTCGGTGAAACATAATGAAATCTACAAAATGTCTCCCCGACAACAGAATGTCACAACGACACATAAGAGATAAAAGGGCTTTCGGTGAAACATAATGTGGTCTGCGAGAGGTCTTCCCGACTCTGATGGGTCATGGCGAATGTGATAACTAAGGGGAATGTCTAGCGATTTAATTTCCTTTGGCAGGACTATCTGGATGTCTCAGCGAACGATTAACAAACTCTGTCACTGTGGCCGACATGCGAATTTCTAAGTATAGTTGTAGGCCGACATCATTGGTTGGCATTGAATCTCAAAACGATTACATGGAAAAATATTCTCTAAGAATTGGGAGGTTACGGTTCTCAGCTGGTGGGTAGTCGTGGTTTTGATGAAAATCTATCAGTTACAATTTGAAATGTCTTGATTCAGCGCAGAAATTAAAGCTCTCTGGACATGCGTTACTCTTGCAGACATTTATTTTTCTGGCATCCTTTTTCCTGAAAATAGAAAGGAGGTTTCAGCTCTCCTTTGACCTCAAATCTCTTTGAAGACTACACACTGGAAAAGATGTATAAAACAGTGTTGTGAATACTGAAAAGCTACTGGATAGAAATTCTGAGACATAGTTATTTTGGCCGTATCAAGAGATGTATTGGAAAACTCTGTGATACAAAATTTGGAAAACATGATGTATAACAGAGTTGTAATTCTTTTCTATTTAATATTTTAAGGATTCAAAGAGTTGGATTCTTAGGGTATTAGGTAGATAAGAGTGTTGAGTTTCTTGAGCTTACTTGAAAACAGAGAGATCCTCTGATATTATTATTGTTCTGAAAATAATTTGAGGGGTTAGTGCTGCTTGAAATTGGTGTTTCAAAATGAGGGGTTGGTGCTCCTTGAAATTGGTGTTTCAAAATGAGGGTTGGTGCTCCTTGAGTTGGTGCTCAGAAATTAGCCTATAAGGCATTGTTAACAGTGGTTTTTTGAAGATTAAGCTAGTAAGGTAGTTTAGGAGTGGTTTTTCTACCCTAGAAGGGTTTTCCACTTGGAAAATCCTTTGTCTTATGGTCTCTTTGTTTTGATGTCATAATGTTCCTTGATTGTGATAATTTTTATCATTTTGAACATTTTTGAATGATAGTTCCTTCATATCTACAAATATTTAGTTCAATTATCTTGCACAAGTCATTGCTGAAGAGTCTAATTCAAAAGGAAGTTTAAAGGTTCTCATTTGATTCATTGCTCAAGAATAGTTATAATTTGCTAAAGGTATTTTTTGTCTCGATACCTTTCTTGTCTTTAAAGCCGCATTCAAATCAATTGTTTAAGAAGTGAGTCAATAATGTTGATCATCATTTGCACAGTCTTATGAGTTTCCCATGCTCGGTGATCATGCTTTGATTGTTAATCAATGTCAGCCATAACTGTTTTGACAAATGCAAGATATCTCACTCAAATCATATTTTCATAAGTTGTCTAATAGATTGAGTTAATGTTGTCATATCTTTGTGCTTTCAAAAGTGATTACTCTACTCTATTGTTGAAAGAAAAGGAAATCAAAATTAAAAAATCTTGGTCGAAGTTGAAAAAGTTTAGACACTTATTCACCCCCCCTCTCAGTGTCTGTCCATAACTCCAACAATATATATATATATAGAGAGAGAGAGAGAGCGGGGGGATGGTTAGCTAGTTTCTAGGCATAGCCTTGTTGTATAGGTGTTTTCACTTGGTTAGCATGTTTTAGGGCATCAATGGAAGTTTGTAGATTCAGTTTCTTCTACTAGGTAGATGTTGCAAGTTAAAGAGAGGATCCAAAATAGAGAATCCTCTTCACAACCAAGTGTCTCCATTTATGGTTGAGTGTATTCAAGTATGCTATGCATATGCTTGTGACAACACTTGTTGGTTTGGTGTTTTAATAGCTAGTTAGTCCAAGTAAGAACTTGTAAAATTGGATTAAAGGATATTTGATTGTATTTTTTAAGAGTATCACAATTATTATTATATGGTTATTTCCATAGAATTCTAAGCAGTTCTTGATGCAATTTGCTTTCATGCATTTCACATTGTCACATATTGAAATTTTCCATGCAATCTAGTTTTCCCACCATAATGAAGATCTCATTTGTTTATGTAGGGTCATTGTAATTTTTTTGTAGGTTTTTGTTTGCATATAGTTGTCATTCTCCTGAAGGTCATAATGTATAAATATCACACTTAAGTATTATTTGTTTACCAATGTCATATAGAGGTTTGGATTAGTAATCATTAGTAATCTATACTTTTTTATATGTCTTTTATCATTTTTTTTTGAGTTAGTTTTAATGGCATTCCATATTGCGAAGTATCATTTTAGTGAATTTTTAACCCTAACTATAACTTGGATTGTAATTCATATTGGATAAACCTTTGATTTTGAAATTTTTCTTGTAAAGCTAAAATTCCAAGCTCTATAAATTTTGGGCTTTAAAGTCATAACTTCATTTATATGTAGTGTGACAAATCATTTCTAGACCCTAAGGCCTCACTTTCTTGACTTATGGAACCAAATATTAAACTTATGCATTATCACCAAAGAATTATGAACCCGAACCCTTAAGCTCTCTTGAGCTAGTATAGCAAGGTTTGTAAACTTGTATTGAAAATTTGAGTCTTGGAGTATTATTAATTCAATTTACAAGATTAAACTTACATGTAATATAAATGGGCTTCAAAATTATGAACCCTAAACTCTAATCTCATTTAACCTCAAATATAGAACACTAATCTTTAGGAGTGCAATTACAACTTTATTACTCGCATCCATGAAATCAAGAAGTCCAAAGGTCCGAACTTCGCTAATCCCAAACTCAAACATTGGGTTTGGAGCTTCCAATTTTGAAAAGAGTACAATGATGGTTGAAGAGTTAAAAAATTCAAAACCCTAAAGTCTAAAGCTCCAAAATTCACCAAATCCAAAACTCAAACTTTGGCTTGAGATTACTAATTGCAAACATGACTGTAAAATTAGTTCAAAACTCTGAGGCTATACTATTTTTGGCTTCAAAGTTAAAGTTGCACTCTCACAAAACATATTCAAGATATAAGTTCAAATAGTAATTCAAACTTGTGAAGTTAATCAACACACTTGAATCTTTCTCTAATTCATATTACTAAATCAAAATTGCACATTTAAGAAAGTGTTAAAAATAAAAATATCTGATTACACATGCAATTTCATTTTAATTTATTTATTTTGCAATCTTTTGATGTTCATAATATTAATACATGCATTATTAAAATCATAAAATGAATCAAATGCTCATTTAATAATTGATTATTTTTATTGAAACATATATATACTTGTAGACACCTAAAATTATCCTACCATGCGAACTAGCATACATCATTGCATTTCACATCAATTTCATCAAAAACCCTAATTTCCCCTATTAATTGAATAATACGACATTATTTAATTAATTCATCTTTTTCATCATTTTTAACAAGTTAAATAAATTCCGTTTATTTAATAAAGTCTTAAAACCCTATTTCTGCTATTAATTGAATAATACGACATTATTTAATTAATTCACTTTTCATCATTTTGACCAATTAAATAAATTATATTTATTTAATAAAGTCTTAATCTAACTTCAATTTGTCCTGATTAGTTAAATTATTTAATTACGTTGCTAAATCACTTTATTCCCCTAAGTCGATTAAATTATTAAATCATAATATTTAATTCACTTTCACTCCAAATTTGAATAATTTGAATAAACTATTCAAAACATCATCAAAAATCAAATCAAACTAATGCAACTTTGTTTGCAAAAGTCAAATTTGATTTGCACTTTGAACTTCAAAAATGATTAATTAATTAAATCAATGAATTGAATTATCCTCACCAACTTTGAGCAAATTGCTCTCAACATGATTTCCTTGCCATCTTTTTTCAATTTCACAAATCAGTGTACATAATTTGCTCAATCCCATTGAAGGATCAAATTGATTTCTTCAATTTCATGAATTGCTCCATCTATTTCATCAATCCCACTGATTAGTTCAATCTATTTCTTTAATCACACAAATTGTGTAATCTATTTTGCACATATTATTCATGTCTAAATACTCTCAACAACTTTTGACTGTTGATCAAGATATTCTACAACACGATCCTGATCATCCATTTCAAATCACATTTTCTATATAACAAACCTCTTTCCTCACAAAAAATGATTGAAGAGTCAACATCATTTGCACAACGAAGTATTGTTGATATTCACAATCACCATTGATAGAGCTTCAACATATCTTCGATCAACCAACACACGCATCACATCAAAGCTTTCTCGAATGCAACAATGGAGGCTTCACAGTGATATGAACAATCCGACATCTTGCGAACACACTATGACATGGGATGGTAACCTCTCTTTTGTTTTGAATTCATTTGAATAATCATAGGATTTCTTTTATTGTTTTCAATAGCTTAGAAAGCCACTTCATGAGTGAAGGAATAGATCTAGATTAGCGTTTTTTATTTAGATTAGATCTCTATTTCATTTGCATTTCTCTCATTTAAGCACTATGATTTTCCCCCTCACACATTCTAGCATGCCCAGTGGAACCTTGGTCCCCAACACTAATGATTTCGTAAGCAAATTTTGAAGTTACAGGTCCCAAAGGCACTCTGGAAAAATCTTCACACACAGGTTTCTAGAAGTTGTTGCACTGGATTTCACAAAACCAACGCACTTGACCCTTTTTCCAACGCACTTGCTCTGTTTGGGAACTTTTGACATACTTTTGTGCATCTGATTTTAGCACTTTCTTTGTTTGGGGGCTTTTGACATACTTTTGTGCATCTGATTCTAGCGCACTTGCTCTGTTTTGGTGCTTTTGACATAATAGGGCACCATTGACTGGCAATCAGGACTTTTTTTATGCTATCTTCAAACGACCATATCTTGGGACTACGAAAGTATTTTTTAGTGCTTTTTTTTAAATGGGGTATAATTTCATGATCTTTGCAATGGTGTAGGTGGTTTTCAATTTTTGTACAGTTAAATTTTTCATTGGTGCACTTAAAGTTAACTTACCTCACAAATTGGTCTAAGTTGTAGGGTTTTGATGCTTAATCAATTGTCTAACCCTAATGTTTGATTGTGTGTTGTGTTTGGAAATTTTCTAACGTCTCTTGTGCAAATATTGCAAGATTTATGGTACATCTTATGAAAACAACTAACACATTGTTATAGGGAAGATGAATGGTCAAAGAAGTTTAATTTTCAAATATTTTTAAAGCTAGAAAAAAGTTTCAAGTTGGTGCATAAAAAGAACCCCACAAATGAACACTTCAATTTTTGGTGCTCTAAAATGAACTATTTCAAAGCTTTCTAGATTAGAAACTTTCAATTTGGTGCATAAAAGAACAATGGAAATAAACACTTCAGTTTTTGGTTCTTTAAAAATGAACCATTTCAAAGCTTTCTAGATTAGAAAATGCTTCAATTTGGTGCATTAAAAAAATAACACAAATGAACGCTTCAGTTTTTGGTGCTCTAAAAATGAACTATTTCAAAACTTTCTAGATTAGAAAATGCTTCAAATTTGGTACATAAAAAGAACAATACAAACAAACAGTTCAATTGGTGCTGTAAAAAATTTTTTTAGTAACACTTGGAATGTTTGATTCTCTATTTAAATGACCATAACGATTTCCTTTTGTTGACACACGCTCGCATTCTTTTCTGTTGACCAAATAAGACCTATATCAATTTAGAAACACTCAAAAAATTTGGGCTTAAAAAAGAACAAATCATTTTTTTGTATTGCACCTTTGCTATCTTAGTGATTGATATCCAAAACACTTCCATTGGATGCTATTAAAAAGAACCATTGATATCTTATTCACACTTTTTTGGGGATAGCATCGCTCAAAGTGCTCAAAAACAATCAAATTGCTATGAATTGTATTCTATGCATTCAGTGTTTGGAAAGCTAGATGGTTTTCTTCTCCCCTCACACCTTTTTGTGATCTTGGTTGAGCGAAAACATGTTGAGCTTCACACCTTTATTTTCAAAGCATACCTTTAGAGGGCCTACCTATTGATCTCGACATCCCACACCGGAGAACTCCTAGGTGAGCCAAGTGATACTCTCATTTTGGACCGCTATATAAATAATTGTGGGTGTGAGGAAAGTTCTCACCCATCGGTTGAGGCTATTTTATATCGACGTCAGTATCCCCTAGTATCCGTGTGATATGTATAGAATCGCAAGGGCTGGGAGGACTCTTAATTGAGAAAAATGCCGCATGTATAAACATCTGAAACTCATAACCCCAAAACATTACTAAGAGCCAAATGTTTGTAGAAGCTACCCTTTTATCCAAAAACATTCTTTGAAAATGTTGCATCGGAATTTACTTCTGAGAAGTCACTTGTCATGTCCGACATCAGGTCCGTGCCATAAGTTGCATGTAAAATCATCCCCTTGGGGCATGAGGCAAGCCTACCTAAAAGGATGGTTTCTATCTCTAGGGTTGTAATTTTTTTTATGTAAAACTTGCCAAAAGCATTCAAAACAAATTTTGACATCAAACATTGTGCTTGAGCTAAAAAGAACATATCAAAACAAACACTAAACATGATGGTTGAATCACAAACCCTTTGACTTAGTGTACACTTTTAAGAGAAGCCTTATATTTTCACTCCTTAAGGATCTCCTTAAAGGTTTCTGAATACTTAAGCTTTAGTTGCAAGCTACATTAGCTCAAAGTAAACATTGGAAACTATGGCTTGGGTATCGTGATTTCACAACTTAAAGCCATAGACATACATGTCACACAAGTACATGCTTTTTGGAGTCAGTCAAATTTGTTGTATCACTTACCACATCTGTAAACATACCAAAACCTCCAAAAGCTGCAAGAAAAACATCAACATTGCTACGAAAACACTGGAACTGGAAAACCAATTTACATAGAGGCTACTTCTGCTACTGTTTCTAGCACACTTGATCCAAAATTGGGAGCACTTGTCTGAAAAAGCCTACTTTTTCTCTCTATCCCAGAAAGTTTCATTGATGAAAATTAGTTGCATTTGACAGAATCCACACACTTGATGCAAAACTAGTGCACTTGCTTCCTTTTCCTCACACTTGCTTCTCAGAAACTAGCCCACTTGCCTAAAATATGCTTGCAATTTCCAAAGAAAACTCACTTTTGAATGAGTAAATTGCCACATTTGATAGGAACATATAGAGGCCGCACTTGACTTTTTAGCTCACACTTGCTTCTTAGAAACCAACACACTTAACAAATTTCAGGCCACAGTTGATTCTGGTCACTTTTTATCATAGTCTATTATTTTTTCTCAAAACACATCGATTCTTCTCTATCTTGCTGACAATAAAAAAAATCAAATTTTCTTACAGGATCCTTGTTAGAAAAAAACAATTGGAAACCTAGATAAGTCATATAGTCCTTCATCCACTCCCAACATTCCATCCTACTTTTGGAAATCAGAATCAAGACAAAAAAGCCTAGATTATTCTGTCACTCACATTTCTAAGATATCAACAGTTACTTGGAACTCAAGGCTAGTTCAAGTAAGCTTTTCTACAACATATCCTATAGAAGGAGAAGTGAGATATCAATCCAAGTGTTTCATTATTTTGAATTCTAAGAATAGTGCCACCTCCAAACAACACTCAAACCTTAGGGTCTTGAGCTTCATAACAAACCATATCAAAACATCCACACTTTCAACATATGACCATTTGGCATCTGACTGCCCTCATTCAACAATTGAACCTTATAGCACCAATCCTACAACCAAGTCTCACACACATTGAAGGTGAAAAAATTGATAACATTAGCAGTTTAAGGACCTTCATATTTGGGAAGAACAAAACACCCAACTAGTGGAGAAACACAACAAACATCTTAGATAAAGAGGAAGAGAAAGCATAACTAGCAGCCAAAAGACTAGTGTTACCACCTCCTATGTGGAAATAGGTACCTATCCTTCATGACCTCTAGAAATAGAAAAATCCTCAAGTGGAAATCCATATTCTGACTTTCAAAGAACCGTCCTACTCTAAATTTTTCCAAAGGGTAAATCTTGAGAAGATATCGTACCTATCAAAATAAACTAGACCATTTCTATTTACGCTTTTCAATGGGCCAACCACCCTTAGATCTTCAATAGAAAAACCCAAAATAAAAAGCAATTTCATTTTCCTTAAAAAAAAATTCCAAAAACAAAAGCAATTTCATTTTCCTTAAAACAAAATCCCAAAAAAAAAAGCAATTTCATTTTCCTTAAAAATAGAAAATCCACAAAAAAACAAAAGCATTCATTTTTTCATAGCTAAGAGTAACGAAAATTCTCACAAAATCTTGGAAGTTGTTTATGACAACTACGAGATCACAACATGGAAGAAAAATGGAAGCATACAAAATCAGTGCTAGTATACCCCCAACAATAACCACAAATGACGGAAGTAACCCATGGGAATATAAACAGAGTGGCCTTATGATAGGGTATTGAGCATTAGGACATCCTAAACATGCAACCATAACATCCCCAACAAAATATCAACATCAATCTATTACCTGAATCACTCTTATCAAGGGTCACAACAACATCAAGGGTCCCAAAATCACCATCAAAATCTACAACATCAACTTTCCCTAAATATAATTGATAATAGAATTGGAGAAGAATATCAACAACGATTTGGACACCATCAAAAGAGTAAGTCACAATATCAACAACATCTTGACAATCCTCAAAACACAGATTCATATCATCAACAAGATGTTCAATATCAAGATACCTCATAGTAACAACCCCCATCCTATGATCCTTTATACAATGCACAATATCAACAAGGGTTAAAACAACAAAATCAGAATCCTAATGTTATGCAAAATCAATATGGATCTTCCTTCATTCAAAACCCCCAACATCAAACAAACACACATCCTCAAACATCTCAATATCCACATCAACAACATTTCCAAAATCATCAAAACATTGATTCATATCAGCAACAAAGTCTATTTTCACAAAATCAAGTGAATCAACATCAATGGTCACAAAATCAAAGCCAAATCCATCAATAATATCAACCTAGAAATCAGCAATATCCATCTCAAAATCATCAATCTCAAGACCAACATGAAATTCCATCTCAAAATCCATCTCCACCACAACCAACCTTACAATCAAACCATACTACTAAATGTGAGTACACTCCTTTAGGGGAGTCAATTGAGGTTGTGTTAAACCAACTAGTCAATACCAAACTTATCACATTTCCAAAACCACCACAAAGTGGTGAACCTAGCATCAAATTCCCATGGTATGATGACAAGATATATTGTAAATACTAGGGAGTAAAAGGTCATGATACATCAGAATGTGTTACATTGAAAAATATCATCCAAGACCTTATTGATCAAGGAGAAATAGATATTGAAGATGACATTCAAGGTCCAACTACTAATGACAACATTGACAATATCTCAAACTCAAATGTTGAAAACAATGTTCAAGAGCTATCTATCACTGATCACATTGACAATGTCTCTACATCATCTAGTGAGCAAGAGGACATAAATCAAGAATTTAATCCAAAGCATGATCAAACTCAATCACCCAAGTCTAGCAATGATCCAATCCAACATATATTGACATCATCCAAACTCATGGCAATGCATATTGATGATCAAGAGACTCTTAATCCCACACTTATACATAATGTAGAAAATCTAAGCCAAGAGCTATCACCCATATGTCCACATTTTGAGGAAATCCAAGGATCCTTTACAAGCAATCCCTTCTTTGAAGTTGATCCATGTCAAGAACGTGATCCAAAGAATATCAAAGATAATACCATACAAAGTCAAGATCAAGAATCCTTATCATCACAATACTACAATAACTTGGCAGATATCTTCCAAGACATCCAAGGTTTTCCAAAAGAAGAAATAATTCATATACCAAGCGCATATACATCTACCCATGAGATGCCTACTTGTAATGGACATATAGATGATCTTCATCCAAAGAGTCTCATACTCTTGATATCATTGCCAAGGAACATGAGTCGCCTACTCTTAACATCTCTACACATGATCAAGGCATGGCAGAATCTATAGATATATTAGAAATTGATCATGAGGAAGACCCTTACAATAGTCAAAGAAGCACTACTAAGTAGTAGAGCACTGAGTATACAACAATCAAATAAGTACTGATATATCTTGAAGAACCATCAAAATCTAATATTTCACAAGATCAAGCCAAAGATATCAATCAAGAAGTTATCCCACATATGGGGGATCCTATCACTTATAAACTTGGGTCACTTACCTTTTTCAAAGCAAGCTATCCTACCAATGAAGAAGCTATTACCTTTGAAAATCCACAACAGAGCGGAGAAGGATTAGCACCTTGTTTCCAAGGTAAATTGTATCCTATTGCAAATAAATTTTTTCAATGAATGCATTATAAAGGTAGAGGATTAGCCCTACATGAATAGGGTATCCTAGAACCAGTGCAGATTATTGGCAATCCTAAGCATCAAGGTCTTGGTTATTCAAAAATTAAGGGATCTAAAAATATCAGTGATACCTCTATAATATTGGGGGCAACTTTATCTAATGCAAGCATCAAAATAGAGAGCATGAAGAGTCCTTATGATGAAATTGCTACCAACGCTACAACTAGCCATATCATGAATCTCCATCCACATATTTTTCCATCTTCTAATTGGGACCAACAACAAGATAAAAAGTTATATCAAAGAAAGGAACAAGTCATTGAAGTAGAAGAATCGGTAAAACAAAATGGACAAGAAAAATTCAAATGGATACACAAGAGAAAGAAAGAAAATCATCCCTATCAAACTCCATCAATCAAAGAAACTATGGGGAAAAATAAAAAAGGGAATTTCATCCATCAAAGATGTCTAACAATTCAAAAGAAAGCTTCAAGAGTGACCTACAAGGTATATCAAGATGTTGGTCCCAATCAAATGTCCACCCATCATTGCTCATCATCCCAAGTTTGGAGAGTCAAAGGTTCTAGACTATCAACCAATCCATCTAAATAGCATATCCATCAACACATTTCACCATCCAAGATATCCAAATCTCACATTAACCATGTGTTGGCAACAACTCTTTATCATAAGGATTCTAAGGGAACTCTATCATGATGTGCACAACAAGGTAAAGTTAACTTTGGTATCAATAAGGAAGATAATAATTACCAGGGGTTACATTTAAGTGCTCGTATCCTAGCAAAACAAATCCTCCAACTAGGATATCGTTGGCATGTCATGACAACAACAACAACTATATCAACACCAACACCTACATCAACACCACCAGGTGGTTCAACATGAGCAGAAAAAAGTCACCATAATGAAAACCTCGTAAATAGGCATTTTGTGTGACATCAAAAATAAAAAGAATCAAGAAAATAGTCAAGAGAAAAATTGTCCTCCAGTGAAAACCACTATGGTGGCACTTTGGAAAAGTACCATAGTGAAAACCTAGAAAAAAGGAGTCATGTGTAGAATCGAGCATCTACGTGCACCATTTTAGGTGGAAGCATCTCAACATATCCATAACAAACCCAATCTATTTTTATACAAATCCAAATTACCTTGATCTTGACAAATGTTTGGTGTACACTTTACACTTGCTTATGGAAAACATCTTGATATGGTTTGCTATCATTGATCCTATCCTATCCAACATTATTTGAGTCATGAGGAATTTTCCAAAAGAGGCATACTCTATCCAAACATGCTATCTTATCACAAGATAATCTATCATTTCTAGACACTGGGGATAAGTCCTTACATCTTGCTTTAGAATAAATCTTGATCTATGTTTGCTAACTCACGGTGTGATCTAAGCATTGTCCCAACAACAAGGTATACCACCAATGCACTACCAGGGTAACCTTCAGAACATTTAGTCTTGACAAAAAGGTGTACCACCAACACACTACCAGGGTAACCTTCAAAACTGTCAAAAATCAAAAACATCTAGAAAACAACAAAATCAAAAACATTTGAAAAATGACAAAAATCAAAACAACTTTGGATTATTCCTAGACTCAAAATTCTAAAATATCAACATTCACTTGAACCTCACAACTAGTTCAAGTAAATTTCCCGCAACATATCCTCTACAAATAGAAGTGGAATATCAATTCAAGTCATCAACATTGTTTAAATCCCAAAAACATGTTATGCTTTGAGTCAACACTAGTCAAACTACATGGTCTCTATGTGTACAATGTAGGCAAGGGTTAAAAAACCCCTGAGGTTGTAGGTCAGTCCCCTTAGGATTCTATCATGCTTTATTTCAACTTAGTCAAAAAAATAAAAATCCAAAAACAATAAAAAAAAATGACAAAAACAAAAATATTCAAATATCTTGAAAACACCAAAAACAACATTAGATAACATCAAAAAGAACAATTGTTTTTGAAAAAGCTCAAAAAATACTATCTTTGTCATCACCTATCTGCAATAAAACATCATCCATAATAAAAAATCATCACACTCACCCTTTGACAAAACAAAAAACAAACAAAGCAACATCAAAAGTTAGAAATTTCAAGCAAACAATCATAAATATTTGATCACAATTGGAGAACAACAAAGCCGACATATCGACTACCTATCTTTTGACAATTCATCAACAACATCCTGAGATATGTCTTAATGGATCGTATAGACATGTTCAACATCAGATAATAGCCCTACCCCTAAATAAATATGGCAAGTGATATAACAACATTATTTTATCTTTTTGTTATCTTATATTTTGGATTTACATTATTGACTCATTCCTAAGATCTCTTGAGGATGTCCATAAGGATTTAGAGAGGAAGGAATAAGGGCAATTGAGCTTCATTTCAGTTTGCTATGTTTGTGGATATTTTTGATATACTACCACATTGAATACTTGCTTTGTTCTATGTGTGGAAGTCGTTTTGAAGCATTTTGTCTAGTAGTGGCATGTTAGGTTCTTAATACCTCTTGTGTTACTGGTCTGACATGTTTTAAAGCTTCTCACCCATAAACTCTAACAGGGTTTTCATATGTCTGGTTTGAGCAAGAATACCCCTTGTTTGTAGAGTCAAATTCCATGCAATAGATACAAAGCCGCATTGGTAATTAATACCCTGGTGCATCATTTCTATTTACTACATCAATAAAGATTTTTCAAAATGTGAAGTCTCCAAGAAAAGCAAAAGCAAATTCATCAATGACTAACAACATCAACTATTCTTCACTTCTTATTAACATTTTCTTCTTCTCACCATTTCTTTTGTCAGTCCTTCCATTGAACACATCACATCAATTTATCATAAAATTTGGTTCATTAACCAAAAATTTTACCAAATTTCCCAAGGGGGCACCAGGATATCCCATATGGGGCATACTGGGGCAACTCTTGTGCATGAGGCAACTCTTGAGCAAGAATTTTTGAATATTCTTTAACAAAATGCTTAAAAATCGCATTGTATCAAAGAGGGGAAAAATGTGGACACCTAAAATTGTCCTACCCTGCAAACTAGCATACATCATTGCATTTCACATCAATTTCATCAAAAACCCTAATTTCCCCTATTAATTGAATAAAATGACATTATTTAATTAATTCACTATTTTCATCATTTTTGAATAGTTAAATAAATTCCATTTATTTAATAAAGTCTTAAAACCCTATTTCTGGTATTAATTGAATAATACAACATTATTTAATTAATTCACTTTTCATCATTTTGATCGATTAAATAAATTATATTTATTGAATAAAGTCTTAATCTAACTTCAATTCGTCCTGATTTGTTTTAATACACTAATTATTTAATTACATCGCTAAATCAATTTATTCCCTTAAGTCGATTAAATTATTAAATCATAATAATTTAATTAACTCACTTTCCCTCCAAATTTGAATAATTTGAATAAAATATTCAAAACATCATCAAAACTCAAATAAAACTAATACGACTTTGTTTGCAAAAGTCAATTTTGATTTAAATAAAATATTCAAAACATCATCAAAAGTCAAATAAAACTAATACGACTTTGTTTGCAAAATTCAAATTTGATTTGCACGTTCAACTTCAAAAAGGATTAATTAATTAAATCAATTAATTGAATTATCCTTACCAACTTTCTTCAATTTTACAAATCACTCTACATAATTTCCTCAATCCCATTGAAGGCTCAAATTGATTTCTTCAATTTCATGAATTGCTCCACCTATTTCACCAATCCACAGATTAATTCAATCTATTTCTTCAATCACACAAATTGTGTAATATATTTTGCACATATTATTCATGTCTAAATCATCTCAACAACTTTTGACCATCGATCAAGATATTCTACAGCACAATCCTGATTGTCCATTTCAAATCACATTTTCTATATAACAAACCTCTTTCCTCACGAAAAAGGATCGAAGAGTCAACATCATTTGCACAATGAAGTATTGTCGATATTCACAATCACCACCGATAGAGGTTCAACATATCTTCGATCAACCAACACTCGCATCACATCAAGCTTTCTTGAACGCAATAATTTGGAGGCTTCGCAGTGATATGAAAAATCTGACATCTTGCAAACACACTCCGACATGGGATGGTAACCTCTCTTTTATTTTGAATTCATTTGGATAATCGTAGGATTTCTTTATGTGTTTTCAATAGCTTAGAAATTCATTTCATGAGTGAAGGAATAGATCTAGATTAGCGTTTTTTATTTAGATTAGATCTCTATTTCATTTGCATTTCTCTCGTTTACACTCTCTAATTTTCCCCCTCACACAATATTCTTAAGGTTTAAATGTTAAAATTTTAATTTCAACTCATTTTTTATTTGCAGGGAGTCCAAGAATCATGGCAGGTTAGAATGTTTCATGAAATCTCTAAAAAAATAATGTTTTATACTTTTATGGCCAAAATACAAATTTTGAAAATGAGAAGTAAACACCAAATATCTGGAGTCCAAAACAGTGAGGCCATGCCATCTCAGGTTTACATATTGTATTTGCACACTTATATAAATATGGAAACTGTTACTGAAGCACATAATTCCAAATCTAGGTGGATGTCAACCAAAAAAGCATACCATAGACTTTACAAAAGCACACTCTTCTTATATTATTTTGAAATGATACCTCACAAAAGCATTGCATAAATTTTATAATCATATAGCGATCCAACTAATAAGAAATAATATTCAAAATTGTACACATTACACATGGAGACATTCAAATAATATTAGATATGCACAATTAAACCATTCTTTAGGGATTAAAATGTATCATTAGAAGTTTCGGACGAAACCCAAATCATTACAATACAAAATGTCTTGAAACCCTTCACTAAAGACAAACTTTAATGGCCAAGAAGTTACTTATCTTTATATTCTTTCTTTGAATCTATTTTTTCATGCTTATAAAAATAAAAATATGATAATCTATTTCACAAGTTCTATCTTTATGTAGTATTGGGAAAAGGAACAAAGTTACCCACCATTACAAAGGTCATCCACATATTTGACATCATTAGCTTCAATGTATTCATGTTAATATTACCTATTTGGGATGTGAAAATATAAGTTATGGACCATGCATACATATTTTTTCCTTTTTATCATTATTCATCCTACATATTAACATGGTACCACTCAAATGTGGTGTGTATGCCAAGAAAGAGACCACAAAATCTATTGAAATGATGGCCTAGAGATGATGTGAGAAACATCAAGAGCTATAACCTCAACCATTGTATTAATGATAGTGTGGTAGTCTGCACCTTTTTCCTTTGGAATTATATGTAAAATTTCACCCTTGAGATGAAAAATTATGTCTAGTAGGAAAACCCATTTTTGGTAGTTGCAACATTAAATCTTTTCATTAATGGAAACCTAGGTCATGTAGGGAGGTAGGTGGGAGTGAACAATGCAAAATATACGAGTTATAAATTTTCATGGATTGGGAATCGGGGATATCTTATAACCGATTCCCAAGATAAGAAGATAATAAGATGACTAAACCCCAATACTAAAAGATAGTGTAAAGTGTTAGAGTGTAGCTCAATATGAGGAAAATCATTCTAGTAAGTAAAAATCTAAAATATGACAAAGGCAAGGGAAAAATTAGGGTTGGGAGGACAAGAATACTATGAAGGGAAACTTTGATGAATCACACATACTTAGGATAAAGACCAGAAACACCCTCAACTTAGAAATTTTAGGAAACTTTACAACATTTGACATATTGGTAGGCATATGGGGTGATAAAGAATAAAACATGCAAAATTTGACTAAGGGAAACAATTAGGAAATTTTCTTAGGTTCGCTATAAATTATGGGATAAATAAGGCAATACATAAGGGGGCTATGAATCAAACAAAAAATGGACATAGTCAAATAGGATGCCAACATTGGCTCTAGTTTGGGACATGTGTCTCTTGTAGGCACAACAAAATTTTATCTATCTTCAAGGTGCAAACCAAAAGGGATAATCAAGAAGAGAAAAACCATATACACTTTATTAGGACTAACAAGGCTCATGAATGCATAAGAAAAAAACATAATATATACAAGATAAGACACGATAAGGAAGGAAAGAAGAAAATATGTACATAGGCCCACATAGGACCAAAAATCCTCAAGAGAAGTAGTACTTGATATGTTGACCATGAAGTGGCAACCCATGAATTCTCCATCTAGACTCTTGAGGTAGAAAGTTCTTTGACCACCCTTTTCTACAAATTGATAGGGACTAACCCATAAGGCTCAAAATTTTTCATACATGTCTTTATCCTTTCATTTGGAATTTGTAATAAGGAAAAATTCCCTAACCTAAACTCCATTTGGATAGCCTTATTATCAAATAAATATTTTTTGTTCTATTTTCACATCAAGTTTCTTTCATGGTAATCCATTCTCAATTATTGTAATTTGGTTAATTCATGCATTCTTAAGGAAAAAACATCACTTTCCTCTCCTTCAATCTACAAAATAAATTTCTATATAAGAAATTCAAGGGTAATTGGCATATTGGCTTTACTGAATAGACCAGTTGAAAGGGGCTCCCACCAATAGCTTTCTTATGGGTTATTTTGTCTGAATCTAGTTTCTTTCTTATGACATTCATAATGCACTTGTTACTATATTAAACTTATCCATTTCCTTATGGATGATAAGGGGATGAATCTGTTAAAGTTGCCCCATACCTAAAGCACATTTCAACAAAATCATGAAAATTGAAACACATCATATTATCAACAACTAAACTTGATGGAACACTAAATATGCGATGTTTTTTTTTAGTAGGAAGTCAATTGCTACTTTGGAAATAACATTTCTTGTGGGGATTTCCTCCACCCATTTAGTAAAGTAGTTGGTGGCCACCAATATCTAGTTGTACCTATTTCTTAATTTCTCAATAATAACCCTTATAAAAATCAATTCCTCATTGCTAGAATAAGGCTTCCACTAATATGGAAGTAAAGGGGAGTGCCCTAAAAAATAATCTTTCCTAAGAATCTCTTGCAATCATCACATTTTTGACAAATTTGATCAAAACCTTGAACAATGTGAGCCACCAATTTGATCTACTCTCATGATATTATGAGTAGAAATCCTTGACATAAAATTTCCACCACAAAATCCTTAGTGACATTCCTTTATGACTTTCATGGAATACTCCTAGTCCTGACACCTAAAGAGTAAACCATCAAGGTTCCTTCAAATCAACTAGTTCTAGAGCTATGTATACTTTTGAATTGGAAACTTTAATTTTCTTTTTTGTTTATCCCTTAGTTGTGGGGGATAAACTATATTTTCCAAATAGAAAATAATTTCCTTATATTAAGGACAATCCTTCAAATGATATGAGGGAGGTGTTGAATTAGATTTCACTTAATGCACTTTAGCTACATCCAAATTCATACCAACCATAAACTTGGCCAAGTCTTGACCTTTGACTAGCTTGGTAGTCTTCACCTCCATATCATATTCTTGTATCTTGTTTATCCAATTGTACTTTATTTCTAATGCCTCTTTTTGAGAAAATATATCTCTTGTAGTTGTATTTGGCACATAGACATTGATTTTGGCTTCCACAAGATAGAATTTGAAGTATTTCATTACCCTAAGAAGGGAAAAGGCATGTTTCTCCATGATGGACTAGTTCAATTCAAAAACTACTATTGATTTATAAAACTGAAAATTAGCTACTCATAATCATTAACATTCTTTTGAAGTAAAATAAGAGAAATTATGTAGAATTAATCAAAGGAAAATAATTGAAAATGATTGGAATAATTAGGACTTTCTATGATTGGAACCTTTTTTAGTGCATCTTTAATCTCCATGAAGGATTCAATTGATTCATTTTCCTAATGTTTGATGTTCCTTTTTGAGATACTTGGAAATGACATTTAACTTCTTAGTGAAACTAGTGATAAACCTCCTAATGACGTTGATCTTCTCAAAAAATGATTACACTACCTTGACTATCTTGGGTTGAGGGATGCGATCAATTGATTTAACTCATTATAGATCTATTCTCACCCCCTCCTTAGATATAATATGTATAATGTTATTGCCTTATTCCATGAAAAATATACATTTCTTAGGATTAAAATAAATACTATAAATATTTCAAGGAGATTAACTCCAAATGTTTACAATGATCTTTTCTATCATGTCAATCAAGTCACCTTGGTAGACCACCATGATTTATTTTTAATATTAAATAAATGGTATCTATTTCCTTTTAAAATTTAAATCCTACATTCTCAACCTAAATGGAATCCTAACTTATACAAGTGTGACCTATGGAATTATGAAGGTTTTCTTTAACTATTTTGACTCTTTGACCATGAACTAATTTTAACATGAGAAAACGTCCATAATTGTCATTAGTTCTGATCCCATCACCATCTACAAAAAATGGTCCATGCTAGGAAATGGATAATCATCCTTCAGGGACTTAATATTCAAATTTATAAAATTCACAAAAATTTTGATGTCTCCATTACTCTTTCTTATTGAGAAAAGGTTAGACACCCACTCTAAATGCCTATTTGACTTGATTATTCTACCCTCTTTTAGCTTAATGCATTTTTTTTTATTTTTTTTTTGCATCTAATGGATTAGCATAGATTTGAAAATTCTTTGATTTTGTCTATAAGGATTTTTTACTTGGCTACAAATAAATAGTATGTTGGAATAAATCTTTGGTGTATGCCTTTAAATCACCATAATACTAGGATTTTTTTAAAAAACTTATTCAACAATGCAATCAATATTTTATTTTCTTTTGTCACAACTTCTTACCAATGTAAATTATCCTAGGAACTACTTCAATTCCTAAGTTCACTCCTACATATTTCTTATTAATAATCTTGCTTCTTTTTGTGTAGTAGTCATTATGATCCAAGGGCCAAAAGACCTCTTTGGATGGTATTATTTTCAAGTTGAACGATTTTATTTCTAAAAAGAGTCTCCTTTCTATTTTCTTCTTCTACCATGGGTTTTCAATCCATAATTTTATTCTTAAATTGGTTCATTAAATTCAAGAACTCGTATACCTATGTATCATCATTAAAGAATTACCAATCCTAAATATTATTAGGAATGCTTGATCTAGTGAGTACTTCCACACTATACTAATAGTGGGATGATGTCAAAGATGTATTAAATATTAAATATAAAATACTAAGGACATTAGCTATTATATTTTCATCTGTTTCTAACCAATTGATTTTAAAGGCATCAAACATTTCAATGACAACATCCCATACTTCATTCTTGTACATCCTAATTTTTTTTTTATAGCATATAATATTTTGACTTGTGAAACTAAAAGCTCCAAATCACCATATGCTCTAAGGAATTTTATCTCATTTTTGGAAGCCATGTTCATACCAAGTAGCAATGCTTTATATTATCCACACTGTTGGTGTATTCAAAGTTCAAACTAAAAGTGAACTTATAATTTGTGCCATCAAGTGACACCAATACAAATATTGCATATTTCCTCATTTTGATTATGCACTATCAAGATACATGTTCCATATTCCATTATTTTTATAATATTGAGGTTGAGGAGATAAACTATGATGAACATGTTTTCCATTTTTATCATCACAATATCCACCAAATCAACATGGATCAATGTCTACACACAATACCTCATTCTTTACTTCAACATTTTCCATAATGTGTTGCATATTTTTCTCTCTATGCAATCAAACTTATTTTTTTGGTAGTATCATGACAATTTAGGAGAGATTAATTAGTGCTTTCATGGTTAGTGAACCTTTTTAGACAACCCAACAACACAACTTTAATAGTCAACAATTTAAAAAAATATTTCAACAATTGGGAAAATTCACATTATTTTATGGTATGTAGCATGTAGGAGTGCATAATTATGGATTTCATTACATGTATTTTGTCTTTCTTCCTCTACTCTCTATTATGGTATGAAATTTATTCCACCCCAACAAAGCCCCACAATAGTTCCTCTTCTCTCCATTTGTTCTTAGTTTCCTAGTAGTTCAACTATCACCCAAAATCCACCTTTTGTTTTCCTCATTGGTTCATTGATCATCCCTGATCTTCATTAGATGTTTTCAACCCATTGGGAGCCAATAACTATTCACCTTCCATTGATGATTCTTACTTCCCTTTAATAATATTTCCTTCATTTCTTTTCCTTTTTGGTATTATGGTAAGGGGTTTTGACCTTGTTAGGAACTAGCACCTTTAGCTTCATTTGGTTCTATTTAAGAGGCTCTAGCCAAATTGAGATTGACACCAAGAGATCCTTCATAGGTTCCTTTTTGGAGGTTCTAACCCAATTAGGAACTGACACCATGCACTCCTTCATAGGTTCCTTGTTGTAGGTACAGATGGGAACCAAGATCCTTAGCTTCATTGAGGCTTTTAGTCGACATAGTAACCATCGACAGTTACTAATCTATTGGGAACCCAAGTAACAAGTACTTTATCTAGGTTCTAATTTCGTTAAAATATCTCAAAATATGAATCTTATTCTTTGTTGGAGCTCTAGAGTGAACCAAGAACCATGTAGCTCAATTGATTCCTAGTGGAGGAAAAACCTTTGATCAATCATTAATCCTCCATTGTGTGTCCAAATTCCTCCAAATTTTATGTGGATGCACCCTTTAGATTCCTCTACAAGATGAATTCCCTAGTAAAAAGTGCAACCCAAATTTTTCCTCTTACAATAACTCACCAAAAACCTACAACAAGACAAAAAAATTAATGCAAGATGAAAGTTAAAAAAATAAATGAGTTTGGTTGACAAGGGATTTATCATGAACTTGGATGCTCCTACATCAAACATGCCAAGTAATTCAGAAATTTTCATGAGTTGGTAACTCATGAAAATTTTGGTCATTCTGAAATTGGAATTTCATGCTTAGCCAATTCAAAAACATTGACCCAACAAGCTTCATCAGTTTCTTTGTTCTTCCAATGCACTAGATATTCACAATATTCATTGCCTCTTGCTCTCTTGACCACATGAGCATCTATTATTTTGTCCACTACTTCAACCTCTTTCTCAAGAAATTGATGTATCCATTCCTATGCATCCTATAAGGTTGTATGTGGATCCCCTTGTATACTTGTTTCATCTCCATAATATTTATTTAAATCAACATTGAAAATAGGGGGTATATCTATATCGTCTAGAAATTCTATTCCATATGCATTTAATGAAAATTTCCACAACACCTTGCATGGGCGAATTTTTTTTAGTTCAATTTGCTATACATTCCTTGAGGGGACCTTTACTTCCTTAGATGTGTCAAAACCAAATCACCCACATGAAATTAGTGTTCCCTTCTATGTGTATCAACATGTTCTTTGTATTTGGTGTAAATTTCTCCAATTTTCTCCCATTTATGCAATTTGTGAATATACTCAACAAAATCCTCTCCAATAGCACTCTTGTCAAATATGCACTATTTGTTAATTCATCCATGCCTCTAGGGATAAATCCATACACAATATGAAAATGACTCTTTCCTACACTCCCGTTAATTGAATTATTCTAAGAAAAATATATTTTTTCCAATGTTAAATCCCACTAATTATGTTTGTTACCTACCAAAATCACAAAAAAATATGCAAGATTATATTCATAACCTCAGTTTGACCATCATTCTAAGGATGGTAGGTTGAGTTTAAACCCAATTGTTCTCCCAATTTATTCCATAATGTATGCCAAAAATTACCAACAAACTTTGTATCCCTATCTAAAACAATAATTATTGGAAAGCCATGAAATTTAACTACCTCTTTGAAAAACAACATAGCTATGGGGGATGCATCATTAATTTTCTAACACATAATAAAATAAACCATTTTGGAAAATATATCAATAACAATAAAAAATGAATCATTTCCTCTTTGTGTTCAAGGTAATCCTAAAAAAAAATCCAAGTTGATATGTTCCCACAATTTTTCTTGTATATGTAATGGTTGGTATAGTCTCATATTCTGCTTTTTCCCTTTGGCATGTTGGTAAATTTTGCACTTTTGTACCATCTTCTTCTCATTAATTCTCATTCCAAGCTAATAATATCCTTCATTCAATAGTGCCACTATGTTGTTTATACCAAAATGTCCACTCAGGCCTCCATTGTGCTTCTCCCTTATTTAATTATCCCTCATTGACCCTTGAGGTATGCATAACCTTTTCCCTTTGAACAAAAAATCTTCTTGGATAAAATACTCTATCCATGGAGTTCAATATTTTTCCACAAGATTATTCCATATTTTCTATGCTTCTTTAAATTTGCATCTTCTTTATATAATTCTTTCATGGAATTAAATCCAACCACATTTACATGCAACTCATTAACAATAAACATCTTCTACTCACAACATCAACTTCCCATCTATATTTTCCACTTCTATGTTTAAAAAAAAAAGAATAACTTTGTAAAAATTCTACCCACTTCATATGCCTTTGATTTAAATTACCTTTTTTGTTTATAAATTAGAAAGAACGATGATCAATATACAACACAAACTCCTTAGGTAGAAAATAATGTCTCCATTTTTTCAATGCTTGTACAATGGCATAAAATTCTTAGTCATATACAAAATATTTTTTCTTGGCTTCATTCAATTTTTAACTAAAGTATGTGTGAAGGAGGGGATTCACTACTCCCAAGTCCCAAGAAAAATAGGGTCTAAAGGGAGCGAATTTCCCTCAGTCACCTCAATGACATAGGCTAAAGGATAGGTCGACAAACAAAGAACAAACTAATCTATGTTTTTGGGGTTTTTAGGAATGGAGGATTTTGGGAATCAGGTGAATAGATCACAGAGGTCTTAGACATCCAACTAGAAATCTCTCAGCCAAAGGATGCCAATATGGGTAACGGATAACAACATGACATGTTGTAGTCTAAGAGATGTGCTAGCGTCTCATTATATAGATAAAGAACTGAGTTGACAATGTAAAACTCATAGGGCGTGCTAACAACTAGATAAACTTAATCTGTCAGTTTAAATGAAAATGAAAAAATGCTAAGGATGCATAAAATAGATAAAATAACTACAAGTAGAATACTATAACTTGAAGGATATATTAATTATGAATGAAATGATAAGCAAAGGTAGTATAAATACAACTTACAGTTGGTTCATCCTCCCGCAAGCTCCACATGAATGAAGTATCTACACACACAACAACAAAAAAGTGTTGGGGCTGTGTTTTGGAGTTTTCCTCAATCAAACATTAACTTTGGTGTTTCCACCTCCATTGATAGCCAATAGACCACAATAGAGAGAAAATGATAAAGAAAAGAAGTAGACAATATGTATAGAAAGAAAAGAAAATCTATATTCTATCTATAATTTATTGATAATGCAATGGAATGACAACATTAAAGCATTACCCCCCCTTTGGTAAACTTGAGAAGCTGAAAGGAAGGATGGTATCCTTGAGGGTGCAAGACAAACGTGCAAGAATGTAGTGCCAATAACTTGAAACCTACAAGAAAGTGATGTAGAAAGAATGGAAAGAGTGAAGAAAAGTTGCAAGAATGAGGTTAGAATGTGATAGATTGAGAGAGATTGGATGGAATGAAGAAGTGAGTTCAAAATGAGGATTTGGAGGCAAAAGGAACGTTCTCGAGCAATTCTACAATCACAGGAGACGTTACAACTTGTGGATGCAATGAAACATAATGCCTCAACGTCTACTAACCCAAGAAACTGTTAGGGATGCTAGTGCGGTGCATAGACATCTACATAGTTGTTACACCCTATCTCTTAGTTATCGAGTTACTTTTTCTTTGTAAGTAAATATGATGATAAATGTTTATCAAAACTTTAATATGTTCAATAGGAGAATAAAATACTAAAGTATGTATTATGATGTTATTTATTTTGAAGGAATGATTATGTTTTGTATTGATGGAAAATGCAACGAATGAATGTGTATTGCATTATGATTACTTTAATGCTTGGATGATGCAAATGATTTATGATGCTAATGGATTTTATGTGAGTGACTAACTACCTATGTGATGTACTAAGCTAAATGTAGGAATAGGTTTGAACCTCTAGAAGAAAGGGGGAGTATCACTCAGGAGAGGAGCTTATTCTAGTAACCCCTGATGAGCCTAACTGAGCATGCACACACATTTACACCCTAGTTGGTCTAGTCAAGTCAAGTTAGATTGGGAATTGGGTAATAATACCCTTGGTCATAGTTTGGAAATAATTTGGTCTTGGATTGTGAACATTTTGTGTGGGTTTGTGGTTTTGTCTTTGAATGATCATGCATGGAATATGTGAGAAAGTCCTTCTTCATGTACTCTTATTTATATCTATGTCGATAAGTATATACATCAAATGTATATATGTATATATGTATGAACAATAACTCATGCATATGATTACATATTATGCATAGGGATATGAGTTGTACGTTTATGACATATGTATATACATGTACACATTTTGTGTAGCTACTCATCGATGAAGATGAATATATATGTGAAAAATATTATTAAATATTATATAATGTTATACTTGTATATATATATATATATATATGGACGTATTTGATAATACATACATATGTATATGTATTAATATACATAATACCTTTGGAATATATATATATTCGATTGGTAGATAATAATTTAATAAATGTATGAATGTATATATATATATATTTATAGACATGTAAAAATTACCTAACACATATCACACATCCTGAATGACATTTTCTCATCATCAACATCATTGTAATTAAATATCACTATGTTTCATATCATTTGCATCAAAAACCCTATTTTCCTCTATTAATTGAATAATCTTTAATTATTTAATTAATTCACTATTTCATCCTTTATCTAACTTCATTCCTCCTGATTAATTAAATAACATCAATTATTTAATTATGTAACTAATATACCCTATTCATCTAAATTAATTAAATCATTAACACTTAGTAGTTTAATTAATTCACTTTCCCTTTCTAAACATGAATAATTAAATTAATTATTCAAACCTCATTCAAAAAGGTCAACAAAAAAATATAATTTTATTTGTTAAAGTCAAATATGACTTGCACGTTCAAACGAGCTAAATGTTAATTAATTAATTCAATTAATTAATTACCTTCACCCCTTTTTGTGATCGAGAAAATCACGACCACTGATTGCTCACTTTGATTGGCTAATTGATTCATCTATTTCCTAACTAATTCATCTATTTCCTAACTAATCCATCTATTCTTAACTAATCCATCTATTCTTCAATCCGACGAATCATACATTGGGCATCATTGCATTCTAGTTCAACATCGTACACATATTGAAGCTTTTGCAACACATAATGGAGGATTTTTATTAATTACAACAATTTGAAATTCAACATGGATATAAATATACTTCAACATGATAATAACCTAGATCAACTAGGTTTACAATTTATACACGAATGCTAGGAATGGCTTTGCAACTGTCGAGCGGAAATAGGAGCGAGGTTCCAAATTTGAATTCTCCTAGCATCGATGATGGCGAGGACTCTGAGTCTAAAGATGATGATGCAGTGCCTTGGTTTCTTAGGTTCCTTTGGCCCGAGTGTTTGGTTTTGGGCTCCTTCAAGTGGATATCGTTTTTCTTTCATGTGGAATTTGTAGTTTGGGTGCGTGGTGGGTTTGCCTTTGTGTGGCATGTTGCTCCCCTCCTTGTGGGCACTTCTCTTGTGAACGGGGTGGTACATTTTTATTTGTTTAGGACTCCTCATGTCTCCTCTATGGGTCTCTAGTTCTAGCCGAAGGAGATCTTTAAATGCTCATATGTGGGCTTTGGAATTCTTGCATTTGATATGCCTATTTGGGTACATTTTTTGGTGGAGACTGTCCTGGGTGGCCCTCATTTGATGGGCTTCTTGTTGCTCATCTCCCCTAATCTTTCCATTGTTGTGTGGCTAGGGGTTATCATTTTCTGATATGAGGATGCTTTGGATGACAAAGTTGGGCCTGAGGTGGATGGTGATGGACTTTGGGGGGTATGGTGGCCTTTTCTCATTCCTTCAGGTTGGTGGTTGGTTTGTTTCACTGGTCATCCCTGTGACTGCATGGTGGATACAGTGGGTATTCACTAGAGAATGCCTTCCCCTGTTCTTGTCAAGTTTTTGAACGACTTGCTACTGTATGTGGTGGCTCTGTTTTACTACAAAGAGGGCATTGTCTCTGGTTGGTTACTATAAACGATGAGGACCGTTTATTAGTGGTCCGATGGATTCTTTGGCCTCTGATGTGGGTGTCGAGGCTCTGTAGGAGGATGATGTTGCTCTTCCTTGTGGGAGCTATGACGGTGTTGGATTGGGGGTTAAATTTTGTTGCTCCCCTCCCAGTGTTCCCTCCACTTGCATTGGGGTTGTGGTTAGTTTCCTCTCTTGGCTGGTGGGAGGCCTCCTTGCCCTACCATGAGTGCTTCATCCCATTTCTATTTGGGACTCTTGGTGTCATTTTGTGTGGGGCATTGGTTCTTGTCGGTGGTGATGCCTTTTTTCTTCAAGGTTGGTGCCAATTTTATCGTGTGGTCTGGTGGATGTATGCTATGGACCAACAACTTTCTATTGGTGTTGAAGCCACTATACTAGCCTATTTTTGGATCTTTGTGGTGTTTGAGTCTTTGATTATCTCTGGAGGTGTTCTTTGCTATGCTTCCCCTATTCGCTGGGTTGGAGCTTTGGTGCTTGTTCTCTCTTCTTTGTGAGAGATCTTCTTCGGTGCCTGGGTCTGTTGGTGCCTCTATTGCTCTTGTTCGTTGGTTTTCTCGGGGTTATCTTGGCTCTCCTTATAATTTTGTGTGCTCTTATGGGCTTTAGGCCAGGGTCAGCTCGGGTGGTGGCATTGGCTAGTGGGCTCTCTTCTTCTCATCGGACGACTTTGGTGTTGGGTAAGGTTTCAGCCTCTCTTTGTTTGGGCATAGCTTTTGGTGTGTTGTGGTGGATAGGCAAAGCTTGCTCCTCGATTTGGTGTGGATTTAGATAATTTTCTATTGATGCTCTTGTGGGCCTCTTCTAGTTTTGGCCATTGTGGCTTTATGCCCCTTGGTGATCGACCAGGTTGTATTTCCTCTTGACCCAATTGTGTATGTGGTTGTTACTCCTTTTTCATTTCTTGTTATCGGGTTTGTTGAAAGGTGGTGTGTTTACTTTTTCTATGGGAGTGGTGGCTTTCTCCTTGATTCTACAACCTAATCCTATTGAAGTGGATTCCTCTTCTATCGAGGTGAAGGTGGTTGTTGTGGTTTTTCTGGGAAGCTCCCTTTTTTGGTTTTCTCTATAGTTGTCCCTTTTGAGGTGGGATCTACTCCTATGGAGGTGGAGTAGAGGGCTGTTGGAGATCTTTGGGTCTGGTGGAAAAAAAATTCACATGATCCTCTCCAATAGAGGGGAACTTTCTCCTAATGAGGTGGAGTATGAGTTGGCTTCTTGGTTGGACTAGTGGTTGAAGAAGGGCTCGAATTCATTGTTCCTGTGCTGCAGGTTTTCTACAGTCTATTGGGTTTGTGGTTGGTTAGGCTCATTTTGGTCTAGTTTGAGTGGAAGGTCTAGTATAGTCTAGTTGCTTCAGGTGGTTTGTGGATTTGTTGTTTCAAGAAGTCTCTTGGGGCCCACTGTTTGTGGGTCATTTCTTGGCTCAAATCCTTTGTTAATTCCTTGTTTTAGGACTGGTTATGTCCTCGTGTTCTGTACTCCTAATGTGCTGCCAGTTTTGGGTTGTTGTCTGTCTTTGACTTAGGACTGATGTTGGTCCTAAGTGTGTCGTCTCTCCTAGTTACTGGTAACCAGGTGTTGTTTGTGTTTCTGTTGTGCTTCTTGTAATGCCTCGCCATGAAACCCCAAAGGATAACACATCTAACTACATTTATGACACATTTAAAAAAAAAAGTGAATCAACATTTAGATCACACTATCAACTAAAAAGAAATGTAAATCATACAACACTAACATATAACGCATCTAACATACATAATTTCTAATAATGTCCTTTAGAATATCATGGTTGCATTATAAACTAATCCCATAACGATGATAAGCTAACTACAAGTTTCCATTTTAAAAATATAGCATAAGGTAAATGAACATCATACATACATCCATAACATCAAATATACTTCCATCAACGACCACGTAATAATACCAAAGTGTACATTCATCAATTTTATTACATAAATATACATTGTTCCAAGATTACATAATTACATCAATACTTCCCAACATACAACAGAAAGGATACATCAAAACATGAAATGATACAACTGAAATGATTACATCACATAACATCAATATTGCCACTAGCTTTGGTGCAAGATCTAGAACCACTACATAAAGGTACAACTCCATGCTCACGAGCATCAACTGGGAACCCAATGGAGTGCATAGCACGTTCCACCCAACCATGTGGAACCCTAAGGTCCACCCCCAGTGCTAGGAGATGACAATAAGGCCCCACCACCAAAGCAGCCAAGAAATAGTAGCACAATACATGGGCTAACATGACTCCAATATAAAAAGAGTAACAAATAAAGGATAAAGAACAACCGCTTCCAAAGGTACATGAACAAAAAGGGGAAAACAAACAAGGCATACAAGGTTGCTATAGGGAAGAGTGTCATCACATAGCTCGATATAGGTTACCCAATGCAAATCTTCCCAGGTCCCGACCCCCATCCTATGTTACCCTGGCAACCTCAACCGATCCCCAACCCCCATTCTAACTCATGTGGAATCAACATACCTTTCATGAAGACAAGGTAGTTGATCTTGCCATTCCAGGCCTTCCCATCTCATCTCAAGCCTAAACAAGCACTTGAGCCATGAGAGAGGTATCCATTATCTTTTATTAATGTGAGTACTACCCAACCCCCTAACTATTTATTAGGTTATCACTAAATTAACACAAATTCCACACGGGTTACCCTAGACACCACTTAGGGCTCCATCCCACATGGGAAGCCACTCTCCCTACTAGCAACAAAAAAACTCAACAATCTACTAACTGGGTAAGCCAACTTGCACAACATATAAAGTCACATGAACTATCACATAAAGCGAGGCATACACCATCTCATACAAAGTCTCCACAACTAACAATTCCATAGTGCAAGGCCAGAACCCACACAATTATCAATCAAGTGTTCATAAGAACCAACATGAAAATCCAATCATAAAGAAAACTATTTCCCTAACCTCTAGAAGTCTAAAAAATCACTAACACAATGGTTCCCCCATCGAAGTGGAAAAAATAACATGATCTCAAAAGACTATTTACAATCCACAATTATGAATCAACAAGTGTAGAATAATGAGTGGTAACATCATAAAGAGATCTTCAAACTCAATCAACACTAACATAATCTTTTCTATTCAAACAATCCTTTCATTACAAACATAAATACTCCATAGATCAATCATTACTTCCATTATGAACAATAGCCAAATTCACCCAAACTCCACTAAACCAACACATTATTCCAACAAGTAAACATTCGACAATCAACCATGAACACATTATTTCCACTTTTCATTTCAGTCACCAACTTAATCACTTAAGTCCAATCCAACTCCTGACAAGAGTAAATAAGATTATAATTACCCAAAGACCCTATTCTCATTTGGGCATACAACATTTTATCCTTGATAGTTAAACTATTGTATCATCTTGCTTTAAATCATAAACATATCTAAGTAGTTTTTCCTCTTTACAAACATAAAACCTCATTATCATTATTAACCCATCCTTATAATAGTACTCTAGAATTTAATCATTTCACTTAGCATATCTATCATTCAACTATAAGTAGTTATAAAAATAATCAACAATCCTTTACTTATCTATCTAAATTAATTCACTTACATTACATACACCGTTAGATACTCATTTGAATAAAAAACTATCCAAATACAAGAGTCCTTTATTTAGTAACTTTTCTAATCCTTTAATTATTTAAATTATCACAAACAGGGAGACCAATCAACTAAATATATCTATTTCTTATTAGATTCCTCCCTTTATCAATTATAGTAAACTAATTGAATATACCTATATTATTAAATTATCGACTACTCCACCTTATTTGTACCTCCCTATACAACTCTGTATTAAGTCCTTAACTTTGAAATGGGGTCAAGTCGACATAAATACTAGTATATGCACAAGTTAAAAATTGTATCTTCCAACCATCTTCTATACTTGTTGGTTTTAAGTTAAATTACATTTTATTTCTTCTAATCATCCTTTTACCATTACTCATGATATATCACGATATAACATCTAAGCCCTTCATTTAT
The DNA here is from genome assembly GCA_007258455.2 of Sequoia sempervirens. Taxonomy (NCBI): domain Eukaryota; kingdom Viridiplantae; phylum Streptophyta; class Pinopsida; order Cupressales; family Cupressaceae; genus Sequoia; species Sequoia sempervirens. The sequence continues at coordinate 552,651,151 of VDFB02058242.1, forward strand.
ATTGTTTATCATCATATATTATAATATATGTAAATATACTTAATTATCAAAAGAACAACCATAACTTAATCCATATATACATAAATACATACATATATATATGTAAAACTAAATATCTAAATAAATACAGTCTATTGTAAACAACAGTGAATCAGAAATAATGAAAGAGTTGCATATATATTTAAACACAACCATGTATCCACGTATACTAACAAGTTAGCTGAATACACAGAGGACCATATGCATCAAATTTAACATTCCAATGGAGCTTACTAAGTAATCATCGAACTCTTACGAGGAATGCATATGCAATGACTATAACACTAAGACACCTAGCAAACATAATAAGCACAATCAACAACATAAAACAAGTTTCAACAAAACCAATAAATTGCATAAGAAACATTACTATTGCTACACAAGAGACATTATTATTGCTTTAACTCTGGCCATTCACTACTTAACATTACAGTGAACTCTTCAATAAGCTAGAGCAGCGATTATCATCAAAATCTCATATGTATTTATCAATGCATGTAAAAAGAGTATAAAGAGTTTCAAATTTCCCAACACCCAACACTAATGTTGAATCATATATTACAAGATAACCAAATGCCATAAGTAGCCCATAAGGAAGAGAGTAGGGGGATGAATCAAATCATCCACAGTGAAGGCGCGGTATCCACAACCAATAATTGTAAAAGAAGAACGCTTAGCATTGGTGTCAGAGACTAAAGGAATACATTATTCAAGAAGAGTTGCAAAGAACCCAAGTGCAACCTAAAGAATAATTCTGTAGAGAAAAGAGAGGGAAAAGGATGAAATAGCAGATTGGAGATTGGGTATCGAATTCCAAGGGAGAGAAAGAAAGCAAAGAAAAACATCGAAGGTAATATCAAACAATTGACCCAACATGCAGGGGATCTAACATGATTTATTGGCGAAGCTTAAATAACTTTCAAATAAATACAAATGGCAAGCAAAGAAAGCAGTGAAATCTCGTCAACATAATGGTTTGCAAAATATACACTGGTTGGGTTCCTTAAAAACCGACAAGAAATTAATCCAATGAAAGATTTATAGAATACGCACAATATGATTTACTAGAAAACTAAATAATTTCTTTAGGAATTTCCTTTAATAATCATGTCTATTTGAAATTAAATGGAGAAGGAAAAAAAAATCTAAATGCAACACCAACCTGGAATCGAACTCTTCGGAGATGGAAAAGAAGTGTTGAGAATAAGCTCTATCGCAACAACAATCCTTGGTCAAACTTCGGAAATCTTCCCACTTCGAAAAAAAATTTCAATCGAAAATTTGTATTTGACAAATATTGTTGTAGACAAAAGCTTTCATTCAAAAAAAAAAAATCAAAGATGAAAAACTTCCCCAAAAATGATCATTATTAAAAAAAAAGAAAGTGATTCGATTTTCGAAAACCAAAATCAAGCAATAATCACTTGACAAGACAAGTTTCTATTTCGCAACCAGTTAAGGGCCATGCATGGGCTCGAACTCACTTTTTCCATCTTTTTACTTGTTTTAACTAGTTGTTCATTATCTTCTTCTGATTGCACATTTTATTTTAATATTTAATTTCTTTTAATATTTTCTCACATTTTAATTTATAATAAAAACTCCTCATTAATAATCAATATCTTTATATTTAATCGTCGATTTATTTTTAACTTAATAGTTTAATTTAATAAACTAAATAACCAAGAACAACAAATATATTGGTTTATCAAAATGTTTTATTTAATAATTTATTTAATTCTTCACCAAAACAAACAACATTATGAAACCAATTTAATTCAAACAATCCAACCAAAATTAATCAAACATCATGAGAGGGCGAATCGTGGAGGAGCACTACACTTATGTGGTGGCTCTACTGTGACTATCTTTCTAGTTTTGGGAAAAGTTAGTGTCTTTGTTGTTTGGATTTGATCTTTTTTGGCCCCTGAGGCTTGATGTGTAAAGGGTACAACACCCTATAAATGTTGCTTATCTTATCAAAAAAATTATAATTTCTTGAATTCATTGCTTGTTCTTTGTTTGCTAACAATTGTTTCATTAAATTCATTAGTTTTATATTGTTCATTTTGTGAGTAATGGGTTTATGGATTCTTAATCTTGTTTGAATTAGTTTAATTCATTTTTTTTGTTTTCTTGATGCTTCATTCCCCCCTTAATACATTTGGCACGCCCGATAAGCTTTGACAACATCAACCACAAGGTGTACCATCAACAAACTACTTAGGGAACCTTCCACAACATCAACCACAACAAGGTGTACCATCAACAAACTACTTAGGTAACCTTCCACAACATCAACCAAAACAAGGTGTACCATCAACAAACTACTTAGGTAACCTTCCACAAAATCAACCACAACAAGGTGTACCATCAACAAACTACTTAGGTAACCTTCCACAACATCAACCACAACAAGGTGTACCATCAACGAACTACTTAGGTACAACCTTTCACAACATCAACCACAACAAGGTGTACCATCAATGAACTACCTAGGTACCCTTCAACACAATCCACAACAACAAGGTATACTGTCAATACAACATCAAGGTACCCTTCAACAACACTCACAATAATAAGGTGTACCATCAGTGCAATACCAAGGTACCCTTCAACACAATCAATAAAAACAAGGTATACCATCAATGCAACATCAAGGTATCCTTCAACAAAATTCAAAACAACAAGGGATACCACAAACAAACTACCAAGGTATGCCCCAAACTCAACAACACTTTGTTCAAAATCGAAATCCTCAACAACAACGAGCACCACAAAATCAATACCAAGAACACC
>VDFB02058242.1:552654088-552772718 GCA_007258455.2 Sequoia sempervirens
ATAGGCATTGAGTTGTCTCGGCAAACAAGAATGATCACGTGGGATTTCGGTAAGACACATGATGCTCTACAAGAAGTCACCCCGACTATGCATTGTCTTAGCGAAGGCGGATGAAGGATACATCTCAGCGAGAGTGTGTTTTTGTCACAGCGACTCAGAATGGATTAGGTCTTTCGGTGAAACATAATGAAATCTACAAAACGTCTCCTCGACAGCAGAATGTCACAGCAACACATAAGAGATAAAAGGGCTTTTGGTGAAACATAATGTGGTCTGCGAGAGGTCTTCCCGACTCTGATGGGTCATGGCGAATGCGATAACTAAGGGGAATGTCTGGCAATTTAATTGCCTTCGGCAGGACTATCTGGATGTCTCGGCGAATGATTAACAAATTCTGTCACTATGGCCAACATGTGAATTTCTAAGTATAGTTGTATGCCGACATCATTGGTTGGCATCGAATCTCAGAATGGTTACATGGAAAAATATTCTCTGAGAATTGGGAGGTTATGGTTCTCAGCTGGTGGGCAGTCATGGTTTTGATGAAAATCTATCAGTTACAATTTGAAATCTCTTGATTCAGTGCAGAAATTAAAGCTCTCTGGACAGGGGTTACTCTTGTAGACATTTATTTTTCTGGCATCCTTTTTCCTGAAAATAGAAAGGAGGTTTCAGCTCTCCTTTGACCTCGAATCTCTTTGAAGACTACACACTGGAAAAGATGTATAAAACGCAGTGTTGTGAATACTAAAAAGCTGCTGGATAGAAATTTTGAGACAGTTATTTTGGCCGTATCAAGAGATGTATTGGAAAACTCTGTGATACAAAATTTGGAAAACATGATGCATAATAGAGTTGTAATTCTTTTCTATTTAATATTTTAAGGATTCAAAGAGTTGGATTCTTAGGGTATTAGGTAGATAAGAGTGTTGAGTTTCTTGAGCTTATTTGAAAACAGAGAGATCCTCTGATATTATTATTGTTTTGAAAATAATTTGAGGGGTTGGTGCTCCTTGAAATTGGTGTTTCAAAATGAGGGGTTGGTGCTCCTTGAGTTGGTGCTCAGAAATTAGCCTATAAGGGATTGTTAACAGTGGTTTTTTGAAGATTAAGCCAGTAAGGCAGTTTAGGAGTGGTTTTTCTACCCCAGGAGGGTTTTCCACTCGGCAAATCCTTTGTCTTATGGTCTCTTTGTTTTGATGTCATAATGTTTCTTGATTGTGATAATTTTTATCAGTCTGAACATTTTTCAATGATAGTTCCTTCATATCTGCAAATATTTAGTTCAATTATCTTGCACAAGTCATTGCTGAAGAGTCTAATTCAAAAGGAAGTTTAAAGGTTCTCATTTGATTCATTGCTCAAGAATAGTTATAATTTGATAAAGGTGTTTGTTGTCTCAATACCTTTCTTGTCTTTAAAGCTGCATTCAAATCAATTGTTTAAGAAGTGAGTCAATAATGTTGATCATCATTTGCACAGTCTTATGAGTTTCCCCTGCTCGGTCATCATGCTTTGATTGTTAATCAATGTCAGCCATAACTGTTTTGACAAATGCAAGATATCTCACTCAAATCATATTTTCATAAGTTGACTAATAGACTGAGTTAATGTTGTCATATCTTTGTGCTTTCAAAAGTGATTACTCTACTCTATTGTTGAAAGAAAATTAAATCAGAATTAAAAAATCTTGGTCGAAGTTGAAAAATTTTAGACACTGATTCACCCCCCCCTCTCAGTGTCTGTCCATAACTCCAACAATATATATATAGAGAGAGAGAGAGAGGGAGCGGGGCGATGGTTAGCTAGTTTCTAGGCATAGCCTTGTTGTATAGGTGTTTTCACTTGGTTTGCATGTTTTAGGGCATCAATGGAAGTTTGTAGATTCAGTTTCTTCTACTAGGTAGATGTTGCAAGTTAAAGGGAGGATCCAAAATAGAGAATCCTCTTCACAACCAAGTGTCTCCATTTATGGTTGAGTGTATTCAAGTATGCTATGCGTATGCTTGTGACAACACTTGTTGGTTTGGTGTTTTAATAGCTAGTTAGTCCAAGTAAGAACTTGTAAAATTGGATTAAAGGGTATTTGATTGTATTTTTTAAGAGTATCACAATTATTATTATATGGTTATTTCCATAGGATTCTAAGCAGTTCTTGATGCAATTTGGTTTCATGCATTTCACATTGTCACAAATTGAAATTTTCCATGCAATCTAGTTTTCCCACCATAATGAAGGTCTCATTTGTTTATGTAGGGTCATTGTAATTTTTTTGTAGGTTTTTGTTTGCATATAGTTGTCATTTTGCTGAAGGTCATAATGTATAAATATCACATTTAAGTATTATTTGTTTACCAATGTCATATAGAGGTTTGGATTAGTAATCTGTACTTTTTTTTTTGTCTTTTATCATTTTTTTTTGAGTTAGTTTTAATGGCATTCCATATTGCGAAGTATCATTTTAGTGAATTTTTAACCCTAACTATAACTTGGATTGTAATTCATATTGGATAAACCTTTGATTTTGAAATTTTTCTTGTAAAGCTAAAATTCCAAGCTCTATAAATTTTGGGCTTTAAAGTCATAACTTCATTTATATGTAGTGTGACAAATCAGTTCTAGACCCTAAGGCCTCACTTACTTGACTTATGGAACCAAATATTAAACTTATGCATTATCACCAAAGAATTATGAACCCGAACCCTTAAGCTCTCTTGAGCTAGTATAGCAAGGTTTGTAAACTTGTATTGAAATTTTGAGTCTTGGAGTATTATTAATTCAATTTACAAGATTAAACTTACATGTAATATAAATGGGCTTCAAAATTATGAACCCTAAACTCTAATCTCATTTAACCTCAAATATAGAACACTAATCTTTAGGAGTGCAATTACAACTTTATTACTCGCATCCATGAAATCAAGAAGTCCAAAGGTCCGAACTTTGCTAATCCCAAACTCAAACATTGGGTTTGGAGCTTCCAATTTTGAAAAGAGTACAATGATGGTTGAAGAGTTAAAAAATTCAAAACCCTAAAGCCTAAAGCTCCAAAATTCACCAAATCCCAAACTCAAACTTTGGCTTGAGATTACTAATTGCAAACATGGCTGTAAAATTATTATGAGAATTCAAAACTCTAAGGCTATACTATTTTTGGCTTCAAAGTTAAAGTTGCATTCTCACAAAACATATTCAAGATATAAGTTCAAATAGTAATTCAAACTTGTGAAGTTAATCAACACACTTGAATCTTTCTCTAATTCATATTACTAAATCAAAATTGCACATTTAAGAAAGTGTTAAAAATAAAAATATCTGATTACACATGCAATTTCATTTTAATTTATTTATTTTGCAATCTTTTGATGTTCATAATATTAATATATGTATTATTAAAATCATAAAATGAATCAAATGCTCATTTAATAATTGATTATTTTTATTGAAACATATATATACTTGTAGACACCTAAAATTATCCTACCATGCGAACTAGCATACATCATTGCATTTCACATCAATTTCATCAAAAACCCTAATTTCCCCTATTAATTGAATAATACGACATTATTTAATTAATTCATCTTTTTCATCATTTTTGACAAGTTAAATAAATTCCATTTATTTAATAAAGTCTTAAAACCTTATTTTTGCTATTAATTGAATAATACAACATTATTTAATTAATTCACTTTTCATCATTTTGACCAATTAAATAAATTATATTTATTTAATAAAGTCTTAATCTAACTTCAATTTGTCCTGATTAGTTAAATTATTTAATTACGTTGCTAAATCACTTTATTCCCCTAAGTCGATTAAATTATTAAATCATAATATTTAATTCACTTTCACTCCAAATTTGAATAATTTGAATAAACTATTCAAAACATCATCAAAAATCAAATCAAACTAATGCAACTTTGTTTGCAAAAGTTAATTTGATTTGCACTTTGAACTTCAAAAATGATTAATTAATTAAATCAATGAATTGAATTATCCTCACCAACTTTGAGAAAATTGCTCTCAACATGATTTCCTTGCCATCTTTCTTCAATTTCACAAATCACTGTACATAATTTCCTCAATCCCATTCAAGGATCAAATTGATTTCTTCAATTTCATGAATTGCTCCACCTATTTCATCAATCCCACATAGTTCAATCTATTTCTTTAATCACACAAATTGTGTAATCTATTTTGCACATATTATTCATGTCTAAATCCTCTCAACAACTTTTGACCATTGATCAAGATATTCTACAACACGATCCTGATCGTCCATTTCAAATCACATTTTCTATATAACAAACCTCTTTCCTCACAAAAAAGGATTGAAGAGTCAACATCATTTGCACAACGAAGTACTGTTGATATTCACAATCACCATTGATAGAGCTTCAACATATCTTCAATCAACCAACACACGCATCACATCAAAGCTTTCTCGAATGCAACAATGGAGGCTTCACAGTGATATGAACAATCCGACATCTTGCGAACACACTATGACATGGGATGGTAACCTCTCTTTTGTTTTGAATTCATTTGAATAATCATAGGATTTCTTTATGTGTTTTCAATAGCTTAGAAAGCCATTTCATGAGTGAAGGAATAGATCTAGATTAGCGTTTTTTATTTAGATTAGATCTCTATTTCATTTGCATTTCTCTCATTTAAGCACTATGATTTTCCCCCTCACACATTCTGGCATGCCCAGTGGAACCTTGGTCCCCAACACTAATGATTTCGTAAGAAAATTTTGAAGTTACAGGTCCCAAAGGCACTCTGGAAAAATCTTCACACACAGGTTTCTAGAAGTTGTTGCACTGGATTTCACAAAACCAATGCACTTGACCCTTTTTCCAACGCACTTGCTCTGTTTGGGCACTTTTGACATACTTTTGTGCATCTGATTTTAGCACTTTCTCTGTTTGGGGGCTTTTGACATACTTTTGTGCATCTGATTCTAACGCACTTGCTCTGTTTTGGTGCTTTTGACATAATAGGGCACTATTGACTGGCAATCAGGACTTTTTTTACGCTATCTTCAAACGACCATATCTTGGGACTACGAAAGTATTTTTTAGTGCATTTTTTTAAATGGGGTATAATTTCATGATCTTTGCAATGGTGTAGGTGGTTTTCAATTTTTGTACAGTTAAATTTTTCATTGGTGCGCTTAAAGTTAACTTACCTCACAAATTGGTCTAGGTTGTAGGGTTTTGATGCTTAATCAATTGTCTAACCCTAACGTTTGATTGTGTGTTGTGTTTGGAAATTTTCTAACGTCTCTTGTGCAAATATTGCAAGATTTATGGTACATCTTCTTATGAAAACAACTAACACATTGTTATAGGGAAGACGAACGGTCAAAGAAGTTTAATTTTCAAATCTTTTTAAAGTTAGAAAAAAGTTTCAAGTTGGTGCATAAAAAGAACCCCACAAATGAACACTTCAATTTTTGGTGCTCTAAAATGAACTATTTCAAAGCTTTCTAGATTAGAAAAATTCAATTTGGTGCATAAAAGAACAATGAAAATGAACACTTTAGTTTTTGGTTCTTTAAAAATGAACCATTTCAAAGCTTTCTAGATTAGAAAATGCTTCAATTTGGTGCATTAAAAAAACAACACAAATGAACGCTTCAGTTTTTGGTGCTCTAAAAATGAACTATTTCAAAGCTTTCTAGATTAGAAAATGCTTCAAATTTGGTACATTAAAAGAACAACACAAACAAACAGTTCAATTGGTGCTGTAAAAAAGTTTTTTAGTAACACTTGGAATGTTTGATTCTCTATTTAAATGACCATAACGATTTCCTTTTGTTGACACACGCTCGCATTCTTTTCTGTTGACCAAATAAGACCTAGATCAATTTAGAAACACTCAAAAAATTTGGGCTTAAAAAAGAACAAATCATTTTTTTGTATTGTGCCTTTGCTATCTTAGTGATTGATATCCAAAACACTTCCATTGGATGCTATTAAAAAGAACCATTGATATCTTATTCACACTTTTTTGGGGATAGCATCGCTCAAGGTGCTAAAAAACAATCAAATTGCTATGAATTGTATTCTATGCATTCAGTGTTTGGAAAGCTAGATGGTTTTCTTCTCCCCTTGCACCTTTTTGTGATCTTGGGTGAGCGAAAACATCTTGAGCTTCACACCTTTAATTTCAAAGCATACCTTTAGAGGGCCTACCTATTGAGCTCGACATCCCACACCGGAGAACTCATAGGTGAGCCAAGTGATACTCTCATTTTGGACCGCTATATAAATAATTGTGGGTGTGAGGAAAGTTCTCACCCATCGGTTGAGGCTATTTTATATCGACGTCGGTCTCCCCTAGTATCCGTGTGATACGTATAGAATCGCAAGGGCTGGGAGGACTCTTAATTGAGCAAAATGCCGCATGTATAAACATCTGAAACTCATAACCCCAAAACATTACTAAGAGCCAAATGTTTGTAGAAGCTACCCTTTTATCCAAAAACATTCTTTGAAAATGTTGCATCGGAATTTACTTCTGAGAAGTCACTTGTCATGTCCGACTTCAGGCCCGTGCCATAAGTTGCATGTAAAATCATCCCCTTGGGGCATGAGGCAAGCCTACCTAAAAGGATGGTTTCTATCTCTAGGGTTGTAATGTTTTTTTTATGTAAAACTTGCCAAAAGCATTCGAAACAAATTTTGACATCAAACATTGTGCTTGAGCTAAAAAGAACATATCAAAACAAACACTAAACATGATGGTTGAATCACAAACCCTTTGACTTAGTGTACACTTTTAAGAGAAGCCTTATATTTTCACTCCTTAAGGATCTCCTTAAAGGTTTCTGAATACTTAAGCTTTAGTTGCAAGCTACATTAGCTCAAAGTAAACATTGGAAACTATGGCTTGGGTATCGTGATTTCACAACTTAAAGCCATAGACATACATGTCACACAAGTACATGCTTTTTGGAGTCAGTCAAATTTGTTGTATCACTTACCACATCTGTAAACATACCAAAACCTCCAAAAGCTGCAAGAAAAACATCAACATTGCTGAAAACACTGGAACTGGAAAACCAATTTACATAGAGGCTACTTCTGCTACTGTTTCTAGCACACTTGATCCAAAATTGGGAGCACTTGTCTGAAAAAGCCTACTTTTTCTCTTTCCCAGAAAGTTTCATTGATGAAAATAGTTGCATTTGACAGAATCCACACACTTGATGCAAAACTAGTGCACTTGCTTCCTTTTCCTCACACTTGCTTCTCAGAAACTAGCCCACTTGCCTAAAATATGCTTGCAATTTCCAAAGAAAACTCACTTTTGAATGAGTAAATTGCCACATTTGATAGGAACATATAGAGGCCGCACTTGACTTTTTAGCTCACACTTGCTTCTTAGAAACCAACACACTTAACAAATTTCAGGCCACAGTTGATTCTGGTCACTTTTTATCATAGTCTATTATTTTTTCTCAAAACACATCGATTCTTCTCTATCTTGCTGACAATAAAAAAAATCAAATTTTCTTACAGGATCCTTGTTAGAAAAAAACAATTGGAAACCTAGATAAGTCATATAGTCCTTCATCCACTCCCAACATTCCATCCTACTTTTGGAAATCAGAATCAAGACAAAAAAGCCTAGATTATTCTGTCACTCACATTTCTAAGATATCAACAGTTACTTGGAACTCAAGGCTAGTTCAAGTAAGCTTTTCTACAACATATCCTATAGAAGGAGAAGTGAGATATCAATCCAAGTGTTTCATTATTTTGAATTCTAAGAATAGTGCCACCTCCAAACAACACTCAAACCTTAGGGTCTTGAGCTTCATAACAAACCATATCAAAACATCCACACTTTCAACATATGACCATTTGGCATCTGACTGCCCTCATTCAACAATTGAACCTTATAGCACCAATCCTACAACCAAGTCTCACACACATTGAAGGTGAAAAAATTGATAACATTAGCAGTTTAAGGACCTTCATATTTGGGAAGAACAAAACACCCAACTAGTGGAGAAACACAACAAACATCTTAGATAAAGAGGAAGAGAAAGCATAACTAGCAGCCAAAAGACTAGTGTTACCACCTCCTATGTGGAAATAGGTACCTATCCTTCATGACCTCTAGAAATAGAAAAATCCTCAAGTGGAAATCCATATTCTGACTTTCAAAGAACCGTCCTACTCTAAATTTTTCCAAAGGGTAAATCTTGAGAAGATATCGTACCTATCAAAATAAACTAGACCATTTCTATTTACGCTTTTCAATGGGCCAACCACCCTTAGATCTTCAATAGAAAAACCCAAAATAAAAAGCAATTTCATTTTCCTTAAAAAAAAATTCCAAAAACAAAAGCAATTTCATTTTCCTTAAAACAAAAATTCCAAAAAAAAAAGCAATTTCATTTTCCTTAAAAATAGAAAATCCACAAAAAAACAAAAGCATTCATTTTTTCATAGCTAAGAGTAACGAAAATTCTCACAAAATCTTGGAAGTTGTTTATGACAACTACGAGATCACAACATGGAAGAAAAATGGAAGCATACAAAATCAGTGCTAGTATACCCCCAACAATAACCACAAATGACGGAAGTAACCCATGGGAATATAAACAGAGTGGCCTTATGATAGGGTATTGAGCATTAGGACATCCTAAACATGCAACCATAACATCCCCAACAAAATATCAACATCAATCTATTACCTGAATCACTCTTATCAAGGGTCACAACAACATCAAGGGTCCCAAAATCACCATCAAAATCTACAACATCAACTTTCCCTAAATATAATTGATAATAGAATTGGAGAAGAATATCAACAACGATTTGGACACCATCAAAAGAGTAAGTCACAATATCAACAACATCTTGACAATCCTCAAAACACAGATTCATATCATCAACAAGATGTTCAATATCAAGATACCTCATAGTAACAACCCCCATCCTATGATCCTTTATACAATGCACAATATCAACAAGGGTTAAAACAACAAAATCAGAATCCTAATGTTATGCAAAATCAATATGGATCTTCCTTCATTCAAAACCCCCAACATCAAACAAACACACATCCTCAAACATCTCAATATCCACATCAACAACATTTCCAAAATCATCAAAACATTGATTCATATCAGCAACAAAGTCTATTTTCACAAAATCAAGTGAATCAACATCAATGGTCACAAAATCAAAGCCAAATCCATCAATAATATCAACCTAGAAATCAGCAATATCCATCTCAAAATCATCAATCTCAAGACCAACATGAAATTCCATCTCAAAATCCATCTCCACCACAACCAACCTTACAATCAAACCATACTACTAAATGTGAGTACACTCCTTTAGGGGAGTCAATTGAGGTTGTGTTAAACCAACTAGTCAATACCAAACTTATCACATTTCCAAAACCACCACAAAGTGGTGAACCTAGCATCAAATTCCCATGGTATGATGACAAGATATATTGTAAATACTAGGGAGTAAAAGGTCATGATACATCAGAATGTGTTACATTGAAAAATATCATCCAAGACCTTATTGATCAAGGAGAAATAGATATTGAAGATGACATTCAAGGTCCAACTACTAATGACAACATTGACAATATCTCAAACTCAAATGTTGAAAACAATGTTCAAGAGCTATCTATCACTGATCACATTGACAATGTCTCTACATCATCTAGTGAGCAAGAGGACATAAATCAAGAATTTAATCCAAAGCATGATCAAACTCAATCACCCAAGTCTAGCAATGATCCAATCCAACATATATTGACATCATCCAAACTCATGGCAATGCATATTGATGATCAAGAGACTCTTAATCCCACACTTATACATAATGTAGAAAATCTAAGCCAAGAGCTATCACCCATATGTCCACATTTTGAGGAAATCCAAGGATCCTTTACAAGCAATCCCTTCTTTGAAGTTGATCCATGTCAAGAACGTGATCCAAAGAATATCAAAGATAATACCATACAAAGTCAAGATCAAGAATCCTTATCATCACAATACTACAATAACTTGGCAGATATCTTCCAAGACATCCAAGGTTTTCCAAAAGAAGAAATAATTCATATACCAAGCGCATATACATCTACCCATGAGATGCCTACTTGTAATGGACATATAGATGATCTTCATCCAAAGAGTCTCATACTCTTGATATCATTGCCAAGGAACATGAGTCGCCTACTCTTAACATCTCTACACATGATCAAGGCATGGCAGAATCTATAGATATATTAGAAATTGATCATGAGGAAGACCCTTACAATAGTCAAAGAAGCACTACTAAGTAGTAGAGCACTGAGTATACAACAATCAAATAAGTACTGATATATCTTGAAGAACCATCAAAATCTAATATTTCACAAGATCAAGCCAAAGATATCAATCAAGAAGTTATCCCACATATGGGGGATCCTATCACTTATAAACTTGGGTCACTTACCTTTTTCAAAGCAAGCTATCCTACCAATGAAGAAGCTATTACCTTTGAAAATCCACAACAGAGCGGAGAAGGATTAGCACCTTGTTTCCAAGGTAAATTGTATCCTATTGCAAATAAATTTTTTCAATGAATGCATTATAAAGGTAGAGGATTAGCCCTACATGAATAGGGTATCCTAGAACCAGTGCAGATTATTGGCAATCCTAAGCATCAAGGTCTTGGTTATTCAAAAATTAAGGGATCTAAAAATATCAGTGATACCTCTATAATATTGGGGGCAACTTTATCTAATGCAAGCATCAAAATAGAGAGCATGAAGAGTCCTTATGATGAAATTGCTACCAACGCTACAACTAGCCATATCATGAATCTCCATCCACATATTTTTCCATCTTCTAATTGGGACCAACAACAAGATAAAAAGTTATATCAAAGAAAGGAACAAGTCATTGAAGTAGAAGAATCGGTAAAACAAAATGGACAAGAAAAATTCAAATGGATACACAAGAGAAAGAAAGAAAATCATCCCTATCAAACTCCATCAATCAAAGAAACTATGGGGAAAAATAAAAAAGGGAATTTCATCCATCAAAGATGTCTAACAATTCAAAAGAAAGCTTCAAGAGTGACCTACAAGGTATATCAAGATGTTGGTCCCAATCAAATGTCCACCCATCATTGCTCATCATCCCAAGTTTGGAGAGTCAAAGGTTCTAGACTATCAACCAATCCATCTAAATAGCATATCCATCAACACATTTCACCATCCAAGATATCCAAATCTCACATTAACCATGTGTTGGCAACAACTCTTTATCATAAGGATTCTAAGGGAACTCTATCATGATGTGCACAACAAGGTAAAGTTAACTTTGGTATCAATAAGGAAGATAATAATTACCAGGGGTTACATTTAAGTGCTCGTATCCTAGCAAAACAAATCCTCCAACTAGGATATCGTTGGCATGTCATGACAACAACAACAACTATATCAACACCAACACCTACATCAACACCACCAGGTGGTTCAACATGAGCAGAAAAAAGTCACCATAATGAAAACCTCGTAAATAGGCATTTTGTGTGACATCAAAAATAAAAAGAATCAAGAAAATAGTCAAGAGAAAAATTGTCCTCCAGTGAAAACCACTATGGTGGCACTTTGGAAAAGTACCATAGTGAAAACCTAGAAAAAAGGAGTCATGTGTAGAATCGAGCATCTACGTGCACCATTTTAGGTGGAAGCATCTCAACATATCCATAACAAACCCAATCTATTTTTATACAAATCCAAATTACCTTGATCTTGACAAATGTTTGGTGTACACTTTACACTTGCTTATGGAAAACATCTTGATATGGTTTGCTATCATTGATCCTATCCTATCCAACATTATTTGAGTCATGAGGAATTTTCCAAAAGAGGCATACTCTATCCAAACATGCTATCTTATCACAAGATAATCTATCATTTCTAGACACTGGGGATAAGTCCTTACATCTTGCTTTAGAATAAATCTTGATCTATGTTTGCTAACTCACGGTGTGATCTAAGCATTGTCCCAACAACAAGGTATACCACCAATGCACTACCAGGGTAACCTTCAGAACATTTAGTCTTGACAAAAAGGTGTACCACCAACACACTACCAGGGTAACCTTCAAAACTGTCAAAAATCAAAAACATCTAGAAAACAACAAAATCAAAAACATTTGAAAAATGACAAAAATCAAAACAACTTTGGATTATTCCTAGACTCAAAATTCTAAAATATCAACATTCACTTGAACCTCACAACTAGTTCAAGTAAATTTCCCGCAACATATCCTCTACAAATAGAAGTGGAATATCAATTCAAGTCATCAACATTGTTTAAATCCCAAAAACATGTTATGCTTTGAGTCAACACTAGTCAAACTACATGGTCTCTATGTGTACAATGTAGGCAAGGGTTAAAAAACCCCTGAGGTTGTAGGTCAGTCCCCTTAGGATTCTATCATGCTTTATTTCAACTTAGTCAAAAAAATAAAAATCCAAAAACAATAAAAAAAAATGACAAAAACAAAAATATTCAAATATCTTGAAAACACCAAAAACAACATTAGATAACATCAAAAAGAACAATTGTTTTTGAAAAAGCTCAAAAAATACTATCTTTGTCATCACCTATCTGCAATAAAACATCATCCATAATAAAAAATCATCACACTCACCCTTTGACAAAACAAAAAACAAACAAAGCAACATCAAAAGTTAGAAATTTCAAGCAAACAATCATAAATATTTGATCACAATTGGAGAACAACAAAGCCGACATATCGACTACCTATCTTTTGACAATTCATCAACAACATCCTGAGATATGTCTTAATGGATCGTATAGACATGTTCAACATCAGATAATAGCCCTACCCCTAAATAAATATGGCAAGTGATATAACAACATTATTTTATCTTTTTGTTATCTTATATTTTGGATTTACATTATTGACTCATTCCTAAGATCTCTTGAGGATGTCCATAAGGATTTAGAGAGGAAGGAATAAGGGCAATTGAGCTTCATTTCAGTTTGCTATGTTTGTGGATATTTTTGATATACTACCACATTGAATACTTGCTTTGTTCTATGTGTGGAAGTCGTTTTGAAGCATTTTGTCTAGTAGTGGCATGTTAGGTTCTTAATACCTCTTGTGTTACTGGTCTGACATGTTTTAAAGCTTCTCACCCATAAACTCTAACAGGGTTTTCATATGTCTGGTTTGAGCAAGAATACCCCTTGTTTGTAGAGTCAAATTCCATGCAATAGATACAAAGCCGCATTGGTAATTAATACCCTGGTGCATCATTTCTATTTACTACATCAATAAAGATTTTTCAAAATGTGAAGTCTCCAAGAAAAGCAAAAGCAAATTCATCAATGACTAACAACATCAACTATTCTTCACTTCTTATTAACATTTTCTTCTTCTCACCATTTCTTTTGTCAGTCCTTCCATTGAACACATCACATCAATTTATCATAAAATTTGGTTCATTAACCAAAAATTTTACCAAATTTCCCAAGGGGGCACCAGGATATCCCATATGGGGCATACTGGGGCAACTCTTGTGCATGAGGCAACTCTTGAGCAAGAATTTTTGAATATTCTTTAACAAAATGCTTAAAAATCGCATTGTATCAAAGAGGGGAAAAATGTGGACACCTAAAATTGTCCTACCCTGCAAACTAGCATACATCATTGCATTTCACATCAATTTCATCAAAAACCCTAATTTCCCCTATTAATTGAATAAAATGACATTATTTAATTAATTCACTATTTTCATCATTTTTGAATAGTTAAATAAATTCCATTTATTTAATAAAGTCTTAAAACCCTATTTCTGGTATTAATTGAATAATACAACATTATTTAATTAATTCACTTTTCATCATTTTGATCGATTAAATAAATTATATTTATTGAATAAAGTCTTAATCTAACTTCAATTCGTCCTGATTTGTTTTAATACACTAATTATTTAATTACATCGCTAAATCAATTTATTCCCTTAAGTCGATTAAATTATTAAATCATAATAATTTAATTAACTCACTTTCCCTCCAAATTTGAATAATTTGAATAAAATATTCAAAACATCATCAAAACTCAAATAAAACTAATACGACTTTGTTTGCAAAAGTCAATTTTGATTTAAATAAAATATTCAAAACATCATCAAAAGTCAAATAAAACTAATACGACTTTGTTTGCAAAATTCAAATTTGATTTGCACGTTCAACTTCAAAAAGGATTAATTAATTAAATCAATTAATTGAATTATCCTTACCAACTTTCTTCAATTTTACAAATCACTCTACATAATTTCCTCAATCCCATTGAAGGCTCAAATTGATTTCTTCAATTTCATGAATTGCTCCACCTATTTCACCAATCCACAGATTAATTCAATCTATTTCTTCAATCACACAAATTGTGTAATATATTTTGCACATATTATTCATGTCTAAATCATCTCAACAACTTTTGACCATCGATCAAGATATTCTACAGCACAATCCTGATTGTCCATTTCAAATCACATTTTCTATATAACAAACCTCTTTCCTCACGAAAAAGGATCGAAGAGTCAACATCATTTGCACAATGAAGTATTGTCGATATTCACAATCACCACCGATAGAGGTTCAACATATCTTCGATCAACCAACACTCGCATCACATCAAGCTTTCTTGAACGCAATAATTTGGAGGCTTCGCAGTGATATGAAAAATCTGACATCTTGCAAACACACTCCGACATGGGATGGTAACCTCTCTTTTATTTTGAATTCATTTGGATAATCGTAGGATTTCTTTATGTGTTTTCAATAGCTTAGAAATTCATTTCATGAGTGAAGGAATAGATCTAGATTAGCGTTTTTTATTTAGATTAGATCTCTATTTCATTTGCATTTCTCTCGTTTACACTCTCTAATTTTCCCCCTCACACAATATTCTTAAGGTTTAAATGTTAAAATTTTAATTTCAACTCATTTTTTATTTGCAGGGAGTCCAAGAATCATGGCAGGTTAGAATGTTTCATGAAATCTCTAAAAAAATAATGTTTTATACTTTTATGGCCAAAATACAAATTTTGAAAATGAGAAGTAAACACCAAATATCTGGAGTCCAAAACAGTGAGGCCATGCCATCTCAGGTTTACATATTGTATTTGCACACTTATATAAATATGGAAACTGTTACTGAAGCACATAATTCCAAATCTAGGTGGATGTCAACCAAAAAAGCATACCATAGACTTTACAAAAGCACACTCTTCTTATATTATTTTGAAATGATACCTCACAAAAGCATTGCATAAATTTTATAATCATATAGCGATCCAACTAATAAGAAATAATATTCAAAATTGTACACATTACACATGGAGACATTCAAATAATATTAGATATGCACAATTAAACCATTCTTTAGGGATTAAAATGTATCATTAGAAGTTTCGGACGAAACCCAAATCATTACAATACAAAATGTCTTGAAACCCTTCACTAAAGACAAACTTTAATGGCCAAGAAGTTACTTATCTTTATATTCTTTCTTTGAATCTATTTTTTCATGCTTATAAAAATAAAAATATGATAATCTATTTCACAAGTTCTATCTTTATGTAGTATTGGGAAAAGGAACAAAGTTACCCACCATTACAAAGGTCATCCACATATTTGACATCATTAGCTTCAATGTATTCATGTTAATATTACCTATTTGGGATGTGAAAATATAAGTTATGGACCATGCATACATATTTTTTCCTTTTTATCATTATTCATCCTACATATTAACATGGTACCACTCAAATGTGGTGTGTATGCCAAGAAAGAGACCACAAAATCTATTGAAATGATGGCCTAGAGATGATGTGAGAAACATCAAGAGCTATAACCTCAACCATTGTATTAATGATAGTGTGGTAGTCTGCACCTTTTTCCTTTGGAATTATATGTAAAATTTCACCCTTGAGATGAAAAATTATGTCTAGTAGGAAAACCCATTTTTGGTAGTTGCAACATTAAATCTTTTCATTAATGGAAACCTAGGTCATGTAGGGAGGTAGGTGGGAGTGAACAATGCAAAATATACGAGTTATAAATTTTCATGGATTGGGAATCGGGGATATCTTATAACCGATTCCCAAGATAAGAAGATAATAAGATGACTAAACCCCAATACTAAAAGATAGTGTAAAGTGTTAGAGTGTAGCTCAATATGAGGAAAATCATTCTAGTAAGTAAAAATCTAAAATATGACAAAGGCAAGGGAAAAATTAGGGTTGGGAGGACAAGAATACTATGAAGGGAAACTTTGATGAATCACACATACTTAGGATAAAGACCAGAAACACCCTCAACTTAGAAATTTTAGGAAACTTTACAACATTTGACATATTGGTAGGCATATGGGGTGATAAAGAATAAAACATGCAAAATTTGACTAAGGGAAACAATTAGGAAATTTTCTTAGGTTCGCTATAAATTATGGGATAAATAAGGCAATACATAAGGGGGCTATGAATCAAACAAAAAATGGACATAGTCAAATAGGATGCCAACATTGGCTCTAGTTTGGGACATGTGTCTCTTGTAGGCACAACAAAATTTTATCTATCTTCAAGGTGCAAACCAAAAGGGATAATCAAGAAGAGAAAAACCATATACACTTTATTAGGACTAACAAGGCTCATGAATGCATAAGAAAAAAACATAATATATACAAGATAAGACACGATAAGGAAGGAAAGAAGAAAATATGTACATAGGCCCACATAGGACCAAAAATCCTCAAGAGAAGTAGTACTTGATATGTTGACCATGAAGTGGCAACCCATGAATTCTCCATCTAGACTCTTGAGGTAGAAAGTTCTTTGACCACCCTTTTCTACAAATTGATAGGGACTAACCCATAAGGCTCAAAATTTTTCATACATGTCTTTATCCTTTCATTTGGAATTTGTAATAAGGAAAAATTCCCTAACCTAAACTCCATTTGGATAGCCTTATTATCAAATAAATATTTTTTGTTCTATTTTCACATCAAGTTTCTTTCATGGTAATCCATTCTCAATTATTGTAATTTGGTTAATTCATGCATTCTTAAGGAAAAAACATCACTTTCCTCTCCTTCAATCTACAAAATAAATTTCTATATAAGAAATTCAAGGGTAATTGGCATATTGGCTTTACTGAATAGACCAGTTGAAAGGGGCTCCCACCAATAGCTTTCTTATGGGTTATTTTGTCTGAATCTAGTTTCTTTCTTATGACATTCATAATGCACTTGTTACTATATTAAACTTATCCATTTCCTTATGGATGATAAGGGGATGAATCTGTTAAAGTTGCCCCATACCTAAAGCACATTTCAACAAAATCATGAAAATTGAAACACATCATATTATCAACAACTAAACTTGATGGAACACTAAATATGCGATGTTTTTTTTTAGTAGGAAGTCAATTGCTACTTTGGAAATAACATTTCTTGTGGGGATTTCCTCCACCCATTTAGTAAAGTAGTTGGTGGCCACCAATATCTAGTTGTACCTATTTCTTAATTTCTCAATAATAACCCTTATAAAAATCAATTCCTCATTGCTAGAATAAGGCTTCCACTAATATGGAAGTAAAGGGGAGTGCCCTAAAAAATAATCTTTCCTAAGAATCTCTTGCAATCATCACATTTTTGACAAATTTGATCAAAACCTTGAACAATGTGAGCCACCAATTTGATCTACTCTCATGATATTATGAGTAGTAATCCTTGACATAAAATTTCCACCACAAAATCCTTAGTGACATTCCTTTATGACTTTCATGGAATACTCCTAGTCCTGACACCTAAAGAGTAAACCATCAAGGTTCCTTCAAATCAACTAGTTCTAGAGCTATGTATACTTTTGAATTGGAAACTTTAATTTTCTTTTTTGTTTATCCCTTAGTTGTGGGGGATAAACTATATTTTCCAAATAGAAAATAATTTCCTTATATTAAGGACAATCCTTCAAATGATATGAGGGAGGTGTTGAATTAGATTTCACTTAATGCACTTTAGCTACATCCAAATTCATACCAACCATAAACTTGGCCAAGTCTTGACCTTTGACTAGCTTGGTAGTCTTCACCTCCATATCATATTCTTGTATCTTGTTTATCCAATTGTACTTTATTTCTAATGCCTCTTTTTGAGAAAATATATCTCTTGTAGTTGTATTTGGCACATAGACATTGATTTTGGCTTCCACAAGATAGAATTTGAAGTATTTCATTACCCTAAGAAGGGAAAAGGCATGTTTCTCCATGATGGACTAGTTCAATTCAAAAACTACTATTGATTTATAAAACTGAAAATTAGCTACTCATAATCATTAACATTCTTTTGAAGTAAAATAAGAGAAATTATGTAGAATTAATCAAAGGAAAATAATTGAAAATGATTGGAATAATTAGGACTTTCTATGATTGGAACCTTTTTTAGTGCATCTTTAATCTCCATGAAGGATTCAATTGATTCATTTTCCTAATGTTTGATGTTCCTTTTTGAGATACTTGGAAATGACATTTAACTTCTTAGTGAAACTAGTGATAAACCTCCTAATGACGTTGATCTTCTCAAAAAATGATTACACTACCTTGACTATCTTGGGTTGAGGGATGCGATCAATTGATTTAACTCATTATAGATCTATTCTCACCCCCTCCTTAGATATAATATGTATAATGTTATTGCCTTATTCCATGAAAAATATACATTTCTTAGGATTAAAATAAATACTATAAATATTTCAAGGAGATTAACTCCAAATGTTTACAATGATCTTTTCTATCATGTCAATCAAGTCACCTTGGTAGACCACCATGATTTATTTTTAATATTAAATAAATGGTATCTATTTCCTTTTAAAATTTAAATCCTACATTCTCAACCTAAATGGAATCCTAACTTATACAAGTGTGACCTATGGAATTATGAAGGTTTTCTTTAACTATTTTGACTCTTTGACCATGAACTAATTTTAACATGAGAAAACGTCCATAATTGTCATTAGTTCTGATCCCATCACCATCTACAAAAAATGGTCCATGCTAGGAAATGGATAATCATCCTTCAGGGACTTAATATTCAAATTTATAAAATTCACAAAAATTTTGATGTCTCCATTACTCTTTCTTATTGAGAAAAGGTTAGACACCCACTCTAAATGCCTATTTGACTTGATTATTCTACCCTCTTTTAGCTTAATGCATTTTTTTTTATTTTTTTTTTGCATCTAATGGATTAGCATAGATTTGAAAATTCTTTGATTTTGTCTATAAGGATTTTTTACTTGGCTACAAATAAATAGTATGTTGGAATAAATCTTTGGTGTATGCCTTTAAATCACCATAATACTAGGATTTTTTTAAAAAACTTATTCAACAATGCAATCAATATTTTATTTTCTTTTGTCACAACTTCTTACCAATGTAAATTATCCTAGGAACTACTTCAATTCCTAAGTTCACTCCTACATATTTCTTATTAATAATCTTGCTTCTTTTTGTGTAGTAGTCATTATGATCCAAGGGCCAAAAGACCTCTTTGGATGGTATTATTTTCAAGTTGAACGATTTTATTTCTAAAAAGAGTCTCCTTTCTATTTTCTTCTTCTACCATGGGTTTTCAATCCATAATTTTATTCTTAAATTGGTTCATTAAATTCAAGAACTCGTATACCTATGTATCATCATTAAAGAATTACCAATCCTAAATATTATTAGGAATGCTTGATCTAGTGAGTACTTCCACACTATACTAATAGTGGGATGATGTCAAAGATGTATTAAATATTAAATATAAAATACTAAGGACATTAGCTATTATATTTTCATCTGTTTCTAACCAATTGATTTTAAAGGCATCAAACATTTCAATGACAACATCCCATACTTCATTCTTGTACATCCTAATTTTTTTTTTTTTATAGCATATAATATTTTGACTTGTGAAACTGAAAGCTCCAAATCACCATATACTCTAAGGAATTTTATCCCATTTTTGGAAGCCATGTTCATACCAAGTAGCAATGCTTTATATTATCCACACTGTTGGTGTATTCAAAGTTCAAACTAAAAGTGAACTTATAATTTGTGCCATCAAGTGACACCAATACAAATATTGCATATTTCCTCATTTTGATTATGCACTATCAAGATACATGTTCCATATTCCATTATTTTTATAATATTGAGGTTGAGGAGATAAACTATGATGAACATGTTTTCCATTTTTATCATCACAATATCCACCAAATCAACATGGATCAATGTCTACACACAATACCTCATTCTTTACTTCAACATTTTCCATAATGTGTTGCATATTTTTCTCTCTATGCAATCAAACTTATTTTTTTGGTAGTATCATGACAATTTAGGAGAGATTAATTAGTGCTTTCATGGTTAGTGAACCTTTTTAGACAACCCAACAACACAACTTTAATAGTCAACAATTTAAAAAAATATTTCAACAATTGGGAAAATTCACATTATTTTATGGTATGTAGCATGTAGGAGTGCATAATTATGGATTTCATTACATGTATTTTGTCTTTCTTCCTCTACTCTCTATTATGGTATGAAATTTATTCCACCCCAACAAAGCCCCACAATAGTTCCTCTTCTCTCCATTTGTTCTTAGTTTCCTAGTAGTTCAACTATCACCCAAAATCCACCTTTTGTTTTCCTCATTGGTTCATTGATCATCCCTGATCTTCATTAGATGTTTTCAACCCATTGGGAGCCAATAACTATTCACCTTCCATTGATGATTCTTACTTCCCTTTAATAATATTTCCTTCATTTCTTTTCCTTTTTGGTATTATGGTAAGGGGTTTTGACCTTGTTAGGAACTAGCACCTTTAGCTTCATTTGGTTCTATTTAAGAGGCTCTAGCCAAATTGAGATTGACACCAAGAGATCCTTCATAGGTTCCTTTTTGGAGGTTCTAACCCAATTAGGAACTGACACCATGCACTCCTTCATAGGTTCCTTGTTGTAGGTACAGATGGGAACCAAGATCCTTAGCTTCATTGAGGCTTTTAGTCGACATAGTAACCATCGACAGTTACTAATCTATTGGGAACCCAAGTAACAAGTACTTTATCTAGGTTCTAATTTCGTTAAAATATCTCAAAATATGAATCTTATTCTTTGTTGGAGCTCTAGAGTGAACCAAGAACCATGTAGCTCAATTGATTCCTAGTGGAGGAAAAACCTTTGATCAATCATTAATCCTCCATTGTGTGTCCAAATTCCTCCAAAATTTATGTGGATGCACCCTTTAGATTCCTCTACAAGATGAATTCCCTAGTAAAAAGTGCAACCCAAATTTTTCCTCTTACAATAACTTGCCAAAAACCTACAACAAGACAAAAAAATTAATGCAAGATGAAAGTTAAAAAAATAAATGAGTTTGGTTGACAAGGGATTTATCATGAACTTGGATGCTCCTACATCAAACATGCCAAGTAGTTCAGAAATTTTCATGAGTTGGTAACTCATGAAAATTTTGGTCATTCTAAAATTGGAATTTCATGCTTAGCCAATTCAAATACATTGACCCAACAAGCTTCATCAGTTTCTTTGTTCTTCCAATGCACTAGATATTCACAATATTCATTGCCTCTTGCTCTCTTGACCACATGAGCATCTATTATTTTGTCCACTACTTCAACCTCTTTCTCAAGAAATTGATGTATCCATTCCTATGCATCCTATAAGGTTGTATGTGGATCCCCTTGTATACTTGTTTCATCTCCATAATATTTATTTAAATCAACATTGAAAATAGGGGGTATATCTATATCGTCTAGAAATTCTATTCCATATGCATTTAATGAAAATTTCCACAACACCTTGCATGGGCGAATTTTTTTTAGTTCAATTTGCTATACATTCCTTGAGGGGACCTTTACTTCCTTAGATGTGTCAAAACCAAATCACCCACATGAAATTAGTGTTCCCTTCTATGTGTATCAACATGTTCTTTGTATTTGGTGTAAATTTCTCCAATTTTCTCCCATTTATGCAATTTGTGAATATACTCAACAAAATCCTCTCCAATAGCACTCTTGTCAAATATGCACTATTTGTTAATTCATCCATGCCTCTAGGGATAAATCCATACACAATATGAAAATGACTCTTTCCTACACTCCCGTTAATTGAATTATTCTAAGAAAAATATATTTTTTCCAATGTTAAATCCCACTAATTATGTTTGTTACCTACCAAAATCACAAAAAAATATGCAAGATTATATTCATAACCTCAGTTTGACCATCATTCTAAGGATGGTAGGTTGAGTTTAAACCCAATTGTTCTCCCAATTTATTCCATAATGTATGCCAAAAATTACCAACAAACTTTGTATCCCTATCTAAAACAATAATTATTGGAAAGCCATGAAATTTAACTACCTCTTTGAAAAACAACATAGCTATGGGGGATGCATCATTAATTTTCTAACACATAATAAAATAAACCATTTTGGAAAATATATCAATAACAATAAAAAATGAATCATTTCCTCTTTGTGTTCAAGGTAATCCTAAAAAAAAATCCAAGTTGATATGTTCCCACAATTTTTCTTGTATATGTAATGGTTGGTATAGTCTCATATTCTGCTTTTTCCCTTTGGCATGTTGGTAAATTTTGCACTTTTGTACCATCTTCTTCTCATTAATTCTCATTCCAAGCTAATAATATCCTTCATTCAATAGTGCCACTATGTTGTTTATACCAAAATGTCCACTCAGGCCTCCATTGTGCTTCTCCCTTATTTAATTATCCCTCATTGACCCTTGAGGTATGCATAACCTTTTCCCTTTGAACAAAAAATCTTCTTGGATAAAATACTCTATCCATGGAGTTCAATATTTTTCCACAAGATTATTCCATATTTTCTATGCTTCTTTAAATTTGCATCTTCTTTATATAATTCTTTCATGGAATTAAATCCAACCACATTTACATGCAACTCATTAACAATAAACATCTTCTACTCACAACATCAACTTCCCATCTATATTTTCCACTTCTATGTTTAAAAAAAAAAGAATAACTTTGTAAAAATTCTACCCACTTCATATGCCTTTGATTTAAATTACCTTTTTTGTTTATAAATTAGAAAGAACGATGATCAATATACAACACAAACTCCTTAGGTAGAAAATAATGTCTCCATTTTTTCAATGCTTGTACAATGGCATAAAATTCTTAGTCATATACAAAATATTTTTTCTTGGCTTCATTCAATTTTTAACTAAAGTATGTGTGAAGGAGGGGATTCACTACTCCCAAGTCCCAAGAAAAATAGGGTCTAAAGGGAGCGAATTTCCCTCAGTCACCTCAATGACATAGGCTAAAGGATAGGTCGACAAACAAAGAACAAACTAATCTATGTTTTTGGGGTTTTTAGGAATGGAGGATTTTGGGAATCAGGTGAATAGATCACAGAGGTCTTAGACATCCAACTAGAAATCTCTCAGCCAAAGGATGCCAATATGGGTAACGGATAACAACATGACATGTTGTAGTCTAAGAGATGTGCTAGCGTCTCATTATATAGATAAAGAACTGAGTTGACAATGTAAAACTCATAGGGCGTGCTAACAACTAGATAAACTTAATCTGTCAGTTTAAATGAAAATGAAAAAATGCTAAGGATGCATAAAATAGATAAAATAACTACAAGTAGAATACTATAACTTGAAGGATATATTAATTATGAATGAAATGATAAGCAAAGGTAGTATAAATACAACTTACAGTTGGTTCATCCTCCCGCAAGCTCCACATGAATGAAGTATCTACACACACAACAACAAAAAAGTGTTGGGGCTGTGTTTTGGAGTTTTCCTCAATCAAACATTAACTTTGGTGTTTCCACCTCCATTGATAGCCAATAGACCACAATAGAGAGAAAATGATAAAGAAAAGAAGTAGACAATATGTATAGAAAGAAAAGAAAATCTATATTCTATCTATAATTTATTGATAATGCAATGGAATGACAACATTAAAGCATTACCCCCCCTTTGGTAAACTTGAGAAGCTGAAAGGAAGGATGGTATCCTTGAGGGTGCAAGACAAACGTGCAAGAATGTAGTGCCAATAACTTGAAACCTACAAGAAAGTGATGTAGAAAGAATGGAAAGAGTGAAGAAAAGTTGCAAGAATGAGGTTAGAATGTGATAGATTGAGAGAGATTGGATGGAATGAAGAAGTGAGTTCAAAATGAGGATTTGGAGGCAAAAGGAACGTTCTCGAGCAATTCTACAATCACAGGAGACGTTACAACTTGTGGATGCAATGAAACATAATGCCTCAACGTCTACTAACCCAAGAAACTGTTAGGGATGCTAGTGCGGTGCATAGACATCTACATAGTTGTTACACCCTATCTCTTAGTTATCGAGTTACTTTTTCTTTGTAAGTAAATATGATGATAAATGTTTATCAAAACTTTAATATGTTCAATAGGAGAATAAAATACTAAAGTATGTATTATGATGTTATTTATTTTGAAGGAATGATTATGTTTTGTATTGATGGAAAATGCAACGAATGAATGTGTATTGCATTATGATTACTTTAATGCTTGGATGATGCAAATGATTTATGATGCTAATGGATTTTATGTGAGTGACTAACTACCTATGTGATGTACTAAGCTAAATGTAGGAATAGGTTTGAACCTCTAGAAGAAAGGGGGAGTATCACTCAGGAGAGGAGCTTATTCTAGTAACCCCTGATGAGCCTAACTGAGCATGCACACACATTTACACCCTAGTTGGTCTAGTCAAGTCAAGTTAGATTGGGAATTGGGTAATAATACCCTTGGTCATAGTTTGGAAATAATTTGGTCTTGGATTGTGAACATTTTGTGTGGGTTTGTGGTTTTGTCTTTGAATGATCATGCATGGAATATGTGAGAAAGTCCTTCTTCATGTACTCTTATTTATATCTATGTCGATAAGTATATACATCAAATGTATATATGTATATATGTATGAACAATAACTCATGCATATGATTACATATTATGCATAGGGATATGAGTTGTACGTTTATGACATATGTATATACATGTACACATTTTGTGTAGCTACTCATCGATGAAGATGAATATATATGTGAAAAATATTATTAAATATTATATAATGTTATACTTGTATATATATATATATATATATGGACGTATTTGATAATACATACATATGTATATGTATTAATATACATAATACCTTTGGAATATATATATATTCGATTGGTAGATAATAATTTAATAAATGTATGAATGTATATATATATATATTTATAGACATGTAAAAATTACCTAACACATATCACACATCCTGAATGACATTTTCTCATCATCAACATCATTGTAATTAAATATCACTATGTTTCATATCATTTGCATCAAAAACCCTATTTTCCTCTATTAATTGAATAATCTTTAATTATTTAATTAATTCACTATTTCATCCTTTATCTAACTTCATTCCTCCTGATTAATTAAATAACATCAATTATTTAATTATGTAACTAATATACCCTATTCATCTAAATTAATTAAATCATTAACACTTAGTAGTTTAATTAATTCACTTTCCCTTTCTAAACATGAATAATTAAATTAATTATTCAAACCTCATTCAAAAAGGTCAACAAAAAAATATAATTTTATTTGTTAAAGTCAAATATGACTTGCACGTTCAAACGAGCTAAATGTTAATTAATTAATTCAATTAATTAATTACCTTCACCCCTTTTTGTGATCGAGAAAATCACGACCACTGATTGCTCACTTTGATTGGCTAATTGATTCATCTATTTCCTAACTAATTCATCTATTTCCTAACTAATCCATCTATTCTTAACTAATCCATCTATTCTTCAATCCCACAAAATACTCAACTTGATTACCTTAATTCCATAGATTATGCAATCTATTTCCCTTGATTGTGCAATTAACATTCTTAATTGATTCGATCACATAAGCTAATTGAGCAATCTATTTCCTCTCAATAGTTTTCAACCGTTGATCAGAATTTTGCATTGTTGCATCTTGCCTGTTCATCTTGAAACATGAAATCTATAAAATAATCTTCTACCTTCTCACAAATCATCTAGAATTTACATAAGAAAAGCACTGCATGATTACCTCTTGAGAACATTATGAATCATTGCATTCTAGTTCAACATCGTACACATATTGAAGCTTTTGCAACACATAATGGAGGATTTTTATTAATTACAACAATTTGAAATTCAACATGGATATAAATATACTTCAACATGATAATAACCTAGATCAACTAGGTTTACAATTTATACACGAATGCTAGGAATGGCTTTGCAACTGTCGAGCGGAAATAGGAGCGAGGTTCCAAATTTGAATTCTCCTAGCATCGATGATGGCGAGGACTCTGAGTCTAAAGATGATGATGCAGTGCCTTGGTTTCTTAGGTTCCTTTGGCCCGAGTGTTTGGTTTTGGGCTCCTTCAAGTGGATATCGTTTTTCTTTCATGTGGAATTTGTAGTTTGGGTGCGTGGTGGGTTTGCCTTTGTGTGGCATGTTGCTCCCCTCCTTGTGGGCACTTCTCTTGTGAACGGGGTGGTACATTTTTATTTGTTTAGGACTCCTCATGTCTCCTCTATGGGTCTCTAGTTCTAGCCGAAGGAGATCTTTAAATGCTCATATGTGGGCTTTGGAATTCTTGCATTTGATATGCCTATTTGGGTACATTTTTTGGTGGAGACTGTCCTGGGTGGCCCTCATTTGATGGGCTTCTTGTTGCTCATCTCCCCTAATCTTTCCATTGTTGTGTGGCTAGGGGTTATCATTTTCTGATATGAGGATGCTTTGGATGACAAAGTTGGGCCTGAGGTGGATGGTGATGGACTTTGGGGGGTATGGTGGCCTTTTCTCATTCCTTCAGGTTGGTGGTTGGTTTGTTTCACTGGTCATCCCTGTGACTGCATGGTGGATACAGTGGGTATTCACTAGAGAATGCCTTCCCCTGTTCTTGTCAAGTTTTTGAACGACTTGCTACTGTATGTGGTGGCTCTGTTTTACTACAAAGAGGGCATTGTCTCTGGTTGGTTACTATAAACGATGAGGACCGTTTATTAGTGGTCCGATGGATTCTTTGGCCTCTGATGTGGGTGTCGAGGCTCTGTAGGAGGATGATGTTGCTCTTCCTTGTGGGAGCTATGACGGTGTTGGATTGGGGGTTAAATTTTGTTGCTCCCCTCCCAGTGTTCCCTCCACTTGCATTGGGGTTGTGGTTAGTTTCCTCTCTTGGCTGGTGGGAGGCCTCCTTGCCCTACCATGAGTGCTTCATCCCATTTCTATTTGGGACTCTTGGTGTCATTTTGTGTGGGGCATTGGTTCTTGTCGGTGGTGATGCCTTTTTTCTTCAAGGTTGGTGCCAATTTTATCGTGTGGTCTGGTGGATGTATGCTATGGACCAACAACTTTCTATTGGTGTTGAAGCCACTATACTAGCCTATTTTTGGATCTTTGTGGTGTTTGAGTCTTTGATTATCTCTGGAGGTGTTCTTTGCTATGCTTCCCCTATTCGCTGGGTTGGAGCTTTGGTGCTTGTTCTCTCTTCTTTGTGAGAGATCTTCTTCGGTGCCTGGGTCTGTTGGTGCCTCTATTGCTCTTGTTCGTTGGTTTTCTCGGGGTTATCTTGGCTCTCCTTATAATTTTGTGTGCTCTTATGGGCTTTAGGCCAGGGTCAGCTCGGGTGGTGGCATTGGCTAGTGGGCTCTCTTCTTCTCATCGGACGACTTTGGTGTTGGGTAAGGTTTCAGCCTCTCTTTGTTTGGGCATAGCTTTTGGTGTGTTGTGGTGGATAGGCAAAGCTTGCTCCTCGATTTGGTGTGGATTTAGATAATTTTCTATTGATGCTCTTGTGGGCCTCTTCTAGTTTTGGCCATTGTGGCTTTATGCCCCTTGGTGATCGACCAGGTTGTATTTCCTCTTGACCCAATTGTGTATGTGGTTGTTACTCCTTTTTCATTTCTTGTTATCGGGTTTGTTGAAAGGTGGTGTGTTTACTTTTTCTATGGGAGTGGTGGCTTTCTCCTTGATTCTACAACCTAATCCTATTGAAGTGGATTCCTCTTCTATCGAGGTGAAGGTGGTTGTTGTGGTTTTTCTGGGAAGCTCCCTTTTTTGGTTTTCTCTATAGTTGTCCCTTTTGAGGTGGGATCTACTCCTATGGAGGTGGAGTAGAGGGCTGTTGGAGATCTTTGGGTCTGGTGGAAAAAAAATTCACATGATCCTCTCCAATAGAGGGGAACTTTCTCCTAATGAGGTGGAGTATGAGTTGGCTTCTTGGTTGGACTAGTGGTTGAAGAAGGGCTCGAATTCATTGTTCCTGTGCTGCAGGTTTTCTACAGTCTATTGGGTTTGTGGTTGGTTAGGCTCATTTTGGTCTAGTT
The DNA here is from genome assembly GCA_007258455.2 of Sequoia sempervirens. Classification (NCBI taxonomy): domain Eukaryota; kingdom Viridiplantae; phylum Streptophyta; class Pinopsida; order Cupressales; family Cupressaceae; genus Sequoia; species Sequoia sempervirens. The sequence goes on from VDFB02058242.1 coordinate 552,682,635, forward strand.
TGAGTGGAAGGTCTAGTATAGTCTAGTTGCTTCAGGTGGTTTGTGGATTTGTTGTTTCAAGAAGTCTCTTGGGGCCCACTGTTTGTGGGTCATTTCTTGGCTCAAATCCTTTGTTAATTCCTTGTTTTAGGACTGGTTATGTCCTCGTGTTCTGTACTCCTAATGTGCTGCCAGTTTTGGGTTGTTGTCTGTCTTTGACTTAGGACTGATGTTGGTCCTAAGTGTGTCGTCTCTCCTAGTTACTGGTAACCAGGTGTTGTTTGTGTTTCTGTTGTGCTTCTTGTAATGCCTCGCCATGAAACCCCAAAGGATAACACATCTAACTACATTTATGACACATTTAAAAAAAAAAGTGAATCAACATTTAGATCACACTATCAACTAAAAAGAAATGTAAATCATACAACACTAACATATAACGCATCTAACATACATAATTTCTAATAATGTCCTTTAGAATATCATGGTTGCATTATAAACTAATCCCATAACGATGATAAGCTAACTACAAGTTTCCATTTTAAAAATATAGCATAAGGTAAATGAACATCATACATACATCCATAACATCAAATATACTTCCATCAACGACCACGTAATAATACCAAAGTGTACATTCATCAATTTTATTACATAAATATACATTGTTCCAAGATTACATAATTACATCAATACTTCCCAACATACAACAGAAAGGATACATCAAAACATGAAATGATACAACTGAAATGATTACATCACATAACATCAATATTGCCACTAGCTTTGGTGCAAGATCTAGAACCACTACATAAAGGTACAACTCCATGCTCACGAGCATCAACTGGGAACCCAATGGAGTGCATAGCACGTTCCACCCAACCATGTGGAACCCTAAGGTCCACCCCCAGTGCTAGGAGATGACAATAAGGCCCCACCACCAAAGCAGCCAAGAAATAGTAGCACAATACATGGGCTAACATGACTCCAATATAAAAAGAGTAACAAATAAAGGATAAAGAACAACCGCTTCCAAAGGTACATGAACAAAAAGGGGAAAACAAACAAGGCATACAAGGTTGCTATAGGGAAGAGTGTCATCACATAGCTCGATATAGGTTACCCAATGCAAATCTTCCCAGGTCCCGACCCCCATCCTATGTTACCCTGGCAACCTCAACCGATCCCCAACCCCCATTCTAACTCATGTGGAATCAACATACCTTTCATGAAGACAAGGTAGTTGATCTTGCCATTCCAGGCCTTCCCATCTCATCTCAAGCCTAAACAAGCACTTGAGCCATGAGAGAGGTATCCATTATCTTTTATTAATGTGAGTACTACCCAACCCCCTAACTATTTATTAGGTTATCACTAAATTAACACAAATTCCACACGGGTTACCCTAGACACCACTTAGGGCTCCATCCCACATGGGAAGCCACTCTCCCTACTAGCAACAAAAAAACTCAACAATCTACTAACTGGGTAAGCCAACTTGCACAACATATAAAGTCACATGAACTATCACATAAAGCGAGGCATACACCATCTCATACAAAGTCTCCACAACTAACAATTCCATAGTGCAAGGCCAGAACCCACACAATTATCAATCAAGTGTTCATAAGAACCAACATGAAAATCCAATCATAAAGAAAACTATTTCCCTAACCTCTAGAAGTCTAAAAAATCACTAACACAATGGTTCCCCCATCGAAGTGGAAAAAATAACATGATCTCAAAAGACTATTTACAATCCACAATTATGAATCAACAAGTGTAGAATAATGAGTGGTAACATCATAAAGAGATCTTCAAACTCAATCAACACTAACATAATCTTTTCTATTCAAACAATCCTTTCATTACAAACATAAATACTCCATAGATCAATCATTACTTCCATTATGAACAATAGCCAAATTCACCCAAACTCCACTAAACCAACACATTATTCCAACAAGTAAACATTCGACAATCAACCATGAACACATTATTTCCACTTTTCATTTCAGTCACCAACTTAATCACTTAAGTCCAATCCAACTCCTGACAAGAGTAAATAAGATTATAATTACCCAAAGACCCTATTCTCATTTGGGCATACAACATTTTATCCTTGATAGTTAAACTATTGTATCATCTTGCTTTAAATCATAAACATATCTAAGTAGTTTTTCCTCTTTACAAACATAAAACCTCATTATCATTATTAACCCATCCTTATAATAGTACTCTAGAATTTAATCATTTCACTTAGCATATCTATCATTCAACTATAAGTAGTTATAAAAATAATCAACAATCCTTTACTTATCTATCTAAATTAATTCACTTACATTACATACACCGTTAGATACTCATTTGAATAAAAAACTATCCAAATACAAGAGTCCTTTATTTAGTAACTTTTCTAATCCTTTAATTATTTAAATTATCACAAACAGGGAGACCAATCAACTAAATATATCTATTTCTTATTAGATTCCTCCCTTTATCAATTATAGTAAACTAATTGAATATACCTATATTATTAAATTATCGACTACTCCACCTTATTTGTACCTCCCTATACAACTCTGTATTAAGTCCTTAACTTTGAAATGGGGTCAAGTCGACATAAATACTAGTATATGCACAAGTTAAAAATTGTATCTTCCAACCATCTTCTATACTTGTTGGTTTTAAGTTAAATTACATTTTATTTCTTCTAATCATCCTTTTACCATTACTCATGATATATCACGATATAACATCTAAGCCCTTCATTTATATTGTTTATCATCATATATTATAATATATGTAAATATACTTAATTATCAAAAGAACAACCATAACTTAATCCATATATACATAAATACATACATATATATATGTAAAACTAAATATCTAAATAAATACAGTCTATTGTAAACAACAGTGAATCAGAAATAATGAAAGAGTTGCATATATATTTAAACACAACCATGTATCCACGTATACTAACAAGTTAGCTGAATACACAGAGGACCATATGCATCAAATTTAACATTCCAATGGAGCTTACTAAGTAATCATCGAACTCTTACGAGGAATGCATATGCAATGACTATAACACTAAGACACCTAGCAAACATAATAAGCACAATCAACAACATAAAACAAGTTTCAACAAAACCAATAAATTGCATAAGAAACATTACTATTGCTACACAAGAGACATTATTATTGCTTTAACTCTGGCCATTCACTACTTAACATTACAGTGAACTCTTCAATAAGCTAGAGCAGCGATTATCATCAAAATCTCATATGTATTTATCAATGCATGTAAAAAGAGTATAAAGAGTTTCAAATTTCCCAACACCCAACACTAATGTTGAATCATATATTACAAGATAACCAAATGCCATAAGTAGCCCATAAGGAAGAGAGTAGGGGGATGAATCAAATCATCCACAGTGAAGGCGCGGTATCCACAACCAATAATTGTAAAAGAAGAACGCTTAGCATTGGTGTCAGAGACTAAAGGAATACATTATTCAAGAAGAGTTGCAAAGAACCCAAGTGCAACCTAAAGAATAATTCTGTAGAGAAAAGAGAGGGAAAAGGATGAAATAGCAGATTGGAGATTGGGTATCGAATTCCAAGGGAGAGAAAGAAAGCAAAGAAAAACATCGAAGGTAATATCAAACAATTGACCCAACATGCAGGGGATCTAACATGATTTATTGGCGAAGCTTAAATAACTTTCAAATAAATACAAATGGCAAGCAAAGAAAGCAGTGAAATCTCGTCAACATAATGGTTTGCAAAATATACACTGGTTGGGTTCCTTAAAAACCGACAAGAAATTAATCCAATGAAAGATTTATAGAATACGCACAATATGATTTACTAGAAAACTAAATAATTTCTTTAGGAATTTCCTTTAATAATCATGTCTATTTGAAATTAAATGGAGAAGGAAAAAAAAATCTAAATGCAACACCAACCTGGAATCGAACTCTTCGGAGATGGAAAAGAAGTGTTGAGAATAAGCTCTATCGCAACAACAATCCTTGGTCAAACTTCGGAAATCTTCCCACTTCGAAAAAAAATTTCAATCGAAAATTTGTATTTGACAAATATTGTTGTAGACAAAAGCTTTCATTCAAAAAAAAAAAATCAAAGATGAAAAACTTCCCCAAAAATGATCATTATTAAAAAAAAAGAAAGTGATTCGATTTTCGAAAACCAAAATCAAGCAATAATCACTTGACAAGACAAGTTTCTATTTCGCAACCAGTTAAGGGCCATGCATGGGCTCGAACTCACTTTTTCCATCTTTTTACTTGTTTTAACTAGTTGTTCATTATCTTCTTCTGATTGCACATTTTATTTTAATATTTAATTTCTTTTAATATTTTCTCACATTTTAATTTATAATAAAAACTCCTCATTAATAATCAATATCTTTATATTTAATCGTCGATTTATTTTTAACTTAATAGTTTAATTTAATAAACTAAATAACCAAGAACAACAAATATATTGGTTTATCAAAATGTTTTATTTAATAATTTATTTAATTCTTCACCAAAACAAACAACATTATGAAACCAATTTAATTCAAACAATCCAACCAAAATTAATCAAACATCATGAGAGGGCGAATCGTGGAGGAGCACTACACTTATGTGGTGGCTCTACTGTGACTATCTTTCTAGTTTTGGGAAAAGTTAGTGTCTTTGTTGTTTGGATTTGATCTTTTTTGGCCCCTGAGGCTTGATGTGTAAAGGGTACAACACCCTATAAATGTTGCTTATCTTATCAAAAAAATTATAATTTCTTGAATTCATTGCTTGTTCTTTGTTTGCTAACAATTGTTTCATTAAATTCATTAGTTTTATATTGTTCATTTTGTGAGTAATGGGTTTATGGATTCTTAATCTTGTTTGAATTAGTTTAATTCATTTTTTTTGTTTTCTTGATGCTTCATTCCCCCCTTAATACATTTGGCACGCCCGATAAGCTTTGACAACATCAACCACAAGGTGTACCATCAACAAACTACTTAGGGAACCTTCCACAACATCAACCACAACAAGGTGTACCATCAACAAACTACTTAGGTAACCTTCCACAACATCAACCAAAACAAGGTGTACCATCAACAAACTACTTAGGTAACCTTCCACAAAATCAACCACAACAAGGTGTACCATCAACAAACTACTTAGGTAACCTTCCACAACATCAACCACAACAAGGTGTACCATCAACGAACTACTTAGGTACAACCTTTCACAACATCAACCACAACAAGGTGTACCATCAATGAACTACCTAGGTACCCTTCAACACAATCCACAACAACAAGGTATACTGTCAATACAACATCAAGGTACCCTTCAACAACACTCACAATAATAAGGTGTACCATCAGTGCAATACCAAGGTACCCTTCAACACAATCAATAAAAACAAGGTATACCATCAATGCAACATCAAGGTATCCTTCAACAAAATTCAAAACAACAAGGGATACCACAAACAAACTACCAAGGTATGCCCCAAACTCAACAACACTTTGTTCAAAATCGAAATCCTCAACAACAACGAGCACCACAAAATCAATACCAAGAACACCTCAAATTCAATATCAGGGAACACATCAAGGACCCAACCTACCTTATGCACAAAAATGACCCACCATAGCTTATACACAAATCGGTCCTCAGAATCCCATGACTACTCAATATACCTTATGGTGGATAAACTCACCAAGGTAACCAATGTTTATTGGGAAATTTCATTTATAGGATATCAGTCCTAAATGACAAATTGTGTAAAACAGTTGCTTAATGTTCTTGATAAGGTTATCTCAAAATGGGACACACAAGTAACATTTATGTTTTGTGTAAACCATGATCATCTTATAAGAAATTCAATTGAATGAATGCTCAATTTATTACTTTAAGTTAGCTAGTTAGGCAAAAAGGATTAACCCTAGACCCTAAGAAGGGTTGTCAAAATGGAATAGTAGATTGAAATGATAAAGAAAAACTTGTAGATGCAAAGCTTGAATTATGAAGCAGTATTATTAAGCTTAAGGTAAATTTTTGTATAAGTGATGAATGGTCGTGGCTTCTAAGTTGTCTGACTAGTGTAAATACCAAAGGGAAGGATGGGACCCATAGTGTAGTGCACAATACACCAACATTCTTTTCTATTTGGGTTACACTAAGGATTATTGTATTAGCCAGTGGGAACGAGTTTATTTTCCAATCACTATAGTATAGGTGTCATATATGATACAATTACTAATATACTTATGATGTACATATGAGATAGTATAATTATGATGTATAACTCTCTGGAAATAAATTTTGTTTGAGCACACAAGTTATTCCCATCATTAGCACAATCACTTAGTGTAAGATCCAAGAAGGATGAGAATGCTGCCAATATTTGGGAGGACATTCTGGACCATTTGTATTTCTAGTTCTTGTAAGCTTTTTGAAGCTATTTTGTAATCATGTATCCATCTATATGGAAATTGTAATGTGAAATGTTATCTTGAATATCTTTATGTAAAGTTAAATCATACTTATATTATTGGAATGATTCTTTGATTATGCAATAGAAAGTTCAGATAAATTTATATTTCAAATGATGCATTTATTATTGAATAGAAAATAAATTTTTTATTGCTCATTATGTTTGATGCATAAGCTATTCACTTATGGGTTAAACATAGAAAAATTACTGGGTAGAACAATAGGCATGTTACAGCAGTGTAGAAGCATCCTAGACAAAATTCCCTCCACCGATGGAAAATGCCAAAACGTAGATAAGATAAAGGGTTTAAAATGGCGGGTTTTTGTATTATGAATGTTATAAGTCTAAAGTAAGGGTACACTGTGGGAAATTGCACTTGTAGGAAATTGCACTAGGGTGCAATTTTAGGTCTCAACATTTTTCCCCCACTTTAACGAGCATATGTGTCAAAGCATATGTGAGTTAAAGTAGAAAGAGATTGAAGAGAATATACTAAAAGGAAGAGGAAGCAGTCCTTCGATCTGGTATACCTGACGTGAAAGGGGGGATCCACTAGAATTTGAAGAGGACACAGGTCTTTGATTCTGCAAAGTTAGCTACAATCTCACCACAAAAATGTTAGGTGAAAAAAAGAAAAAAAGAATAGACACAATCATAAGACACAATTTGATCAAATATAATATGATGTTGATAGGTATGGCTAGCATGGCTAGAGTCCATATGAAAAGCATGTAGGACTATAGCTGTTGCAAATTGTATTTTAGGACAGTCACAAAAAATATTGGTCTAGTCAGATTTCCCCCAAGCTAGATGCCAACATATAAGACATCTAGACGCCAGAACATAAGACATCAAATATCATATATAAGATACCAAGCATAAGGCACCAAGGAATCATTTTGAAATATGTTTTTCATAAAGGGGTTTTGATGAAGAGAGGATGGGTACAACCCAAAATCCTCTTCAAAACCCCCCAACAAAAACCACAAATCACTTCTTAAAACTATGCAAGAAATTGTAAACAACTTAGAAAAATCAATTGAAACTTCAACACAATTTTCTTCATTGCTTTGGAAATCTGATTATAGTAGATTTTTAGTCTCAATGGACTGATGGACAAAAACACATGTCCATACAAAAATATGAAAATGCATTCCCAACATGCTCAAACAATATCCAAAAACTATGTGCTTAAAAGCTATGCAAATCTACAAAATGATCCTGCAAATTCATAGTGAAACTCTATCATTGTGTCTTGGAAGATATCCAATCTTCATTGCTGATCCAAAAACTTCATTGAACTGCAAAAAACATGTCTTCTTAGACTTCAAATACCCATGCCCAGCCTCTTCTTGGTTTTTTTTTCTTCCCCCTCAAAACTCTACTTCAAAACGCTACTTCAAAACTCTTTTATTATTTCATAATTTCCTGATTCTCCACCTCCTTGTCAAGGAATTTATTTCATATGATTAATTTTACCTTCCTCAACCAGGTACGCCATTTTTTGTAGCTGCATATTTAGAACCTCAAAAAACAATTAAAAAAAAATGTCCATTCCCAGCAGCCCACCAAAGATAGGAAAAACAGTTTTAAATTCTTCCTTTTTTTGAATCCTGAAAAAGCAGATGAATAAAAGAAAGTCTGGGTGCCCACTTCCACAACCCCTATTATTTAGGAATCATGCACAAAGTGTTTTAAAACTCCACATCTCAATCCCAATGCCTCCATAATGTTTTTCAAATATTTAATAATTAAATGTTTTAAAATTGCTTTATTTTGCTTTTTCACCCACAAGGCAATTTGTCAAAGTTGCACAAGAAATTAATTGACAAATTAATTTATTTGAAGATAAATATTTAGCCATCCTCAAAATGTAATCCAAGACAAAAATATGAAATACCATCACTCCAAAATTAAGCAAAATAGATTGAAACAGGATTACCACTAGGCCATGGATGCTCTTACATCAAACACTCAAGGTAATTTGAAATGTTTCATGAGTTAAGTTCATAAACATTTGTAAATGCTATGCTCATCCTGAATCCATTTCTCTACCTTATCATTCCTTCTCTTCTTTCCCTGAAATTTGATATCTCTTCCATCTTTTATTCTTCCCCTCCTCCTATTTCTTTTTACATTGTTCATCTCCCACAAATATACACTACTATGTTCTAAAAAATCATAAAATTTAGTTTCCTCTTCTTTAGTAAAATAATCAAATTCATTTATTACCTCCTCCTATATTATTGCTGCAACAATTTGTTCATCATCAACCTTGATTCAGTCTTTGTGTTCTTCTTTTCCCATGTTTCCCAAAAGATAGTTTTCAACTGCAAACTCTTTCTCTTCTGTATTCACATCAATGTTATTAACATAATCAAAAGGTTCATATTTTTCATCTTGCAACAAAATATTAGTCATAATAATCTTTGTATCAAATAAGAGGTCATCAACTGATGCAAAGGGAAGTTTTCCAATCAACTCAACATTCACTTTTTCATCTTCTCCCTTACTTTCATCTGTAATTTCTTCATCTACAAATGCATTCTTTGTTGTACTTTCCTCTTCTACATCAATCTTATAATTTTTGATTAAATCATTTTCAACATCATTTTCTCAAAAATCAAATTTTACCTCTTCTTTCTTCTTAGCTACAACCATCTCCTCCATCCCCTTATCACAATCATCAGTCACTTTCCCTTCAAAGAAGATATATATCTTCCTTATCTCCTCTTTGAGCAAGAGATCTTCTTGATTTTCACCAAAATTTTTATCAAATATAGGACCCTCAAATTCCATCATCTCAACTTCTACTTCCTCATTTACCTCATTCTTTCATTCATCCTCTGCTGTAACATCTTTATCCTCTTCAACTGCTGCAATTTTATCTTCATCTCCACTCTTTGCTACAACTTCTTTCATCTCATCTTCCATGCCTTCCAAAAGAAATGTCTCCTCAACTTCAGATTTAAAAACTTCTTCCCACTCATCTTTTTCTTCCGTAGTTTCACATGTATGACACTCTGCTTCATCTTCTGTCTTCCCTGCATTCAAGATATTATTAGAATGATAAATAAAGTTACCATTACCTCTTATCCTTGCCCAATTTGCTTTCAAATCTTCCATTGCTTGCTTCAGCTCCTCAAATTCTCTCACCCTGTCCATCCTTAGTCTTTCCTCAAGTTCTTTAAGTCTAGGAATTGTCAAAATCCATCTAATAATAATTTTTTTTTTCATTCTATTTTCCATACTCAAGGCTTCAAAAAGCCTCAATAACATGATTTTTCAAAACCCTCTAAGTTGCATATACACATGCAACAAATCTCTCACACAATCCAACCCTCGAGTCCTGGTGCAAACTGACTCCAATTGGTGCTTCTACCTACACACTCGGGAACACTAGCTCTGATACCACTGATGAAGAGAGGATGGATATAGCCAAAAAATATCTTCAAAACCCCCCAACAAAAACCACAAATCACTTCTTAAAACTATGCAAGAAATTGTAAACAACTCAGAAGAATCAATTGAAACTTCAACACATTTTTCTTCATTGCTTTGGAAATATGATTATAGTAAATTTTCAGTCTCAATGGACTGATGTACAGGAACACATGTCCATACAAACATCTGAAAATACATTCCCAACATGCTCAACCAATATCCAAAAACAATGTGCTTAAAAGCTATGCAAATCTACAAAATGATCCTGCAAATTCATAGCAAAATTCTATCATTGTGTCTTGGAAGATATCCAATATTCATTGCTGCTCCAAAAACTTCATTGACCTGCAAAAAACATGTCTTCTTAGACTTCAAATACCCATGCCCATCGTCTTCTTGGATTTTTTTCTTCTCCCTCAAAATCCACTTCAAAACTCTTTTATTATTTCATAATTTCTTGATTCTCCACCTCCCTGTCAAGGAAGTTATTTCATATGCTTAATTTTACCTTCCTCAACTAGGTACGCCATTATTTGTAGCTGCATATTTAGAACCTCAAAAAAATAATTAAAAAAAAAAATTCATTCCTAGCAACCCACCAAAGATAGGAAAAGGAGTTTTAAATTTTTCCTTTTTTTGACTCTTGAAAAAACAGATGAATAAAAGCAAGCCTGGTTGCCCACTTCCACAACCCCTATTATTTAGGAATCATGCAAAGAGTGTTTTAAAACTCTACATCTCAATCCCAATGCCCCCATAATTTTTTTCAAATATTTAATAATTAAGTGTTTTAAAATAGCTTTATTTTTCTTTTTCACTCACAAGGCAATTTGTCAAAGTTAAAGAAATTAATTGACAAATTAATTTATTTGAAGAAAAATATTTAGCCATCCTCAACATGTAATCCAAGAAAAAAATATGAAATACCATCACTCCAAAATCGAGCAAAATAGATTGAAACAGGATTACCACTAGGCCATGGATGCTCCTGCATCAGGTTCTTTCATCAAGGAATCCTTTTCATAAGACATTAATAAATCAAGGAACCCTTTCAAAAGAACACTCCTTTTGAAAGACACAAATTCTCCACAAGTGATTCTATCATCAAAGAATTCTTTTGAAAGATCTTTTGTCAAGGAATCCTTTTAAAAAAATACTCCTTTTTTGAAAATGAAGTTTTTAGCAAGGGATTATTTTGTCAAGGGATCTTTTTGAAGGAAATTTCATCAAGCAATCATTTTGAAAGAATATTCCTTGTTGAAAATTAAGCAGAGATGAGAGCCCCCCCTTAGAATGATGTGTACTATGTGAAGGAGCACATTCCTTTCTAAGGAGAGAAAAGAAATATAAGAGATGTCGCGACATGAAATACATGATGCTATGTACATGGAATGTTGTCACACACATGAGGGAAAACACATAGAAACCACAACATCACGAAGAATATAGGAAGAGATGAAGTCAAGGGATAGGGGATTTGATAATTTGGGGTTAGAACTACTCATAGATATAGATAGATATAATATAATATGTATAAACTGCCATAAGTTGCAAAATGTATCAGAACATGAAGAAGAGCACATGCAGAAAAACCAAAAATAAAAATTGGGTCAACATGGAAGAAGGCCGAAATGCCCCCAATGCTTTGCATCATCCCCAAGGTGAAAAGCGAGATTTATGACACATAAAAGAATGATGAAACAAATAGAAGAATGTTATGACATATTCTCATGCCTATATCCAAACACCTACAAGGGTAGCAAGGATCCTCCAAGAAAGAGAACAAACATATAACAACAAGTACAAGGGAACACAAAAAATCACACAAATATAATCTATAGATGTAGAAGAGGCACCACCCTAATCCAAGTCCACCAACAGGTCATCCTGCTCCCAATCTAGATCATTATAGGGAGAGGGAGGATGATCCTAAAGGGGGGAGATAGAAAGGGCTATACTAGTTGAATCACTTGTGACAAGGGCCAAGGAAGAGGGCCCATCGAGGTCCTCTTTGCTGAGCTCTTGTGAGACTATGGACACCGATCTCTCAAAGATCAAGGACAAAGTGAGCATATCCTCCAACGAGTTGAACATGTAATTTTTGAGGAGTTCCATGTGTCAAATGAGTGAGAGGAAAACAAGACACCTGAGAGTCACTACCAACCTCGAGAAAAGGGGTAGTGAAAAACTCTAGGGATATAGGGGATGCCTCCATCACAAGGATGGTGTAGGAAAAAGCAGAATAAGACTTAAAAGGTGAAGATGAATTCTTTTTACCATCACTCAAAGTGAGTTCATCCTCTGACTTGTGCTTCATTGGAGGATGCAAAATCCCCATAGATGAGGTAGAAGCAAAAGAAGGAGACGTGGCCATAGAGGACACCACCTTTATGTGAGGCATGTTGATGGACTATGAGAAAAGAGGAATATCAAGAAGATAGGTAAGAAGGGGAGGCTCCATCAAGGGAGTGATGAATATCTGCACCCTTTTGGAGAGTTTCATCAGGATTCGTCGATGAAGCTGGAAAAAGCATGAAGGCGTTGGGAACTCAAGAAGAAGAAGAAAAATGAGGAGCAGAAGAAACCATAGAAGAAGTAGGAGTAGAAACAAAAAAAAAGAGGCTCCTCCCCACCCCTTTGCAAAGCCATGTGCTCCTTTTCTAGAGCCTTTTTTTGGTGGTTATGCCCATGCACAAGATGGTTACGTTGGCTATGGGAACTAGATGGCACAACCTGAGAAGAGGTCGAGGGATCCTACTCTACCATAGGAACAACCTTCACAACTGTTTCTGACATAAGGGGAGACTCCTTATGAGGATAAAGAGACGCAAAAGAAAAATAGAGAGAGCCATCTTGGTATTGGGCCTCTTCTCATGTCCTACCCTAGAGGTAGGCGGAAGAACAAGTGGAGGTCGCAAAGGCCAAGACGTTGGAACAACTCCATGGAAATACTTCCCCTTGCCATACAGGGTGGGTCAGGGCACCATGGGCATGATAGGAAGCTAGAAAACTTGAGACTTCAACTTCCATAGCATGGATGCCTTTCCTTTTCTTGTGCTATGCATAGGAGCAAGAATAGAGGACATTGCTATAGGTTAAGAAGAAGCAAAAGGTGTAAAAGATGATTTATGGAGGAAATAGAAGGGGAAGGTTTGAGGGTAAGAGAAAGCTTGTCCTTTCCCTTTTAAGGGGTAGAGAACAAAGCATGTTTTTGTGCATGCAAAGAGGCCTTTAGAGAAACAACATAAGGTGATAGAGAAAAACCACCTTTCAGCACCAAGCCCCAAGTCTTGTACCTGCAATAGGCTTGATATAAGAGGGCTTCCCAAGGAGGGAGGGGTACGATTGGGGCAGGCTAAAAATGGTTACGGGAGAAGCCCCATTGTGCTACCAATGACTTGTATCCAATGTCCTGGATAACATGCACGGTACCCTCATGGGGATACTTTAGGAATTGTGGATCATAGAGGCAACTACATTCATAGAGGCCAACCAAGGAATTCCCAACCTTACACTAAATAGGTATGATTTGGGACACAAAAAATGGAACATTGAGAGACTTAGGACCAACTAAAACTCATAAATAAATAGAGCCCATAGGGGTGATAGAAAAACCATCATGAGTGTGAAGGGTGGCTTGTGATTCGTCATATTTATGCTTATGTAAATTTTTGATAAACAAGGCCTCCTTCATGATAACATTTACTCGGCTCGATGGGTCAACCATAAAACCAATTACAATGTTACCGTTGATTCGGGCAGGAACATACAACAAAGAGGGCTCCTTTTTCAAGGGTAGATTGTGTGAGGTGAATATAATATTAGGCACACCATTTACACATTCTACAGGAGGAATATGAGGAGACCACATTCACATATTCAGATGGGGTAGGATCAAAAGTATACGAAGGAGTGACTAAGTTCATAGAGTGCGACGGGAAAAAAATATGTGTATATATGTATTTGGCTATTAGGCTTGGCTATATATTTGTTAGAATTTTTCTTTTGACCATTGAGGCAGATGGTCCCATCATTGATGTGGTCCTAAATCATGTGACACATGCAGACGCATCTTTCGATATCATGTCCAACAACTCAATGAAATTGACAGAACTTTTGAGAGTTATACCACTAAGGATATGACTTGGACAACAATTGAATCTTAGGAAATGCTATCACTTTATCTTTTAATAATTATGGTAGGACACTAGTGTATGATTATGATAATTTAGTCAAATTTTTGTTATGTCCTATATTATTTTTATCATATGGAACAAAGACCATGTTAGCCATGTAAGGAAATTTACAGTGTATAAAGTAGAGAAAAATAATAAGCACAATGTTAACACAATATTCACATGGAAAACCTGGTAAAATTATACCCAAAAAAAATCACGGGCAATGAAATTTCATATTTTGTTTCTCAAGAAATTTGTAATTACAACAATCTTTTGAAAATTTACAGAAAATATGACTTCAACAGAGTATAAGAAATCTGAGTTGTAGATTCCTATTTGAACACAACTATCCAAAAATAATAATTATAACTCATACAACTACATATTAAACATTTTGAAAAACAGCCAAAAATAGAGTAAAAAATGGCCAAATTTTTTTTGGCTTCATCGGGAACGCCTTCAACATGTAGGGGGGCTACAACAACCCCCCTAGGACCCCCATCACTTCAAAATTTAGTTGAATAGTTGGCCTTTAGCCATGCCAGGTGCATATAATCAGTCACTATTGGAATAACAATAAAATTGAATTCATATTCCAAGAATCCATGGCCATTTTCTTACCTAAGACTAACATAACTGATCGACCATTCTGGCACGGAAGCGCAAGGACAAGTCCCTGTACTAAAAAACTACTTGATGGTATTCTCTCAAAGTAGCACACAGATGCACAAAATAAGGATAGTTCATCAAAATAAATTTCTCTTGTAGGGTAGGCTGCAAGTTCCCAATAAGCACCTTTTGAACATTGTAGTTAGGCAAAGGATAGGAAATTTGAGCAAAAATAGTCTGATACTGAGATATAAAGTCAATCAACTTCTCGTGGGTTCCTTGTTTACATTGAACAACATTGTTGAAGGTGATCTTTGACCCAATATTGGCCTAGAAATATTAAAGAAATTGGTTGACTAGCTGGTCAAAGAGAAAAAATAGAATTGTCAAGTAAAGCACAATACCATTCCAAGGCAACTTCTTTGAGAGAACGCAAGAATAGCTTATCCAACAAAGCATTGAATTATGAATGAAATTAATACATATCGTATTGAAGGATGATACATGCATCCACGGGTCCCCACAACCATTATACTTTTCAAACTTAGTGATATCCACCCCTTGAGGGATAGGAGTGTTCATAATGGAAATCGAAAGGGCACTATGATGATGGAAGGCCTGGAACATACATTGGGAAGATGAACTAGTCAAACTTGCCAACTAAT
Source organism: Sequoia sempervirens (assembly GCA_007258455.2). Classification (NCBI taxonomy): domain Eukaryota; kingdom Viridiplantae; phylum Streptophyta; class Pinopsida; order Cupressales; family Cupressaceae; genus Sequoia; species Sequoia sempervirens. Next base: position 552,698,035 of record VDFB02058242.1, read on the forward strand.
TTTGCATGTTCCTTGATGGAACCTTAAAATTTTAAAATTTTGAGTGCTCATGTTGCAAAATTTGATCTATACACTCAGAAATGCCCCTGAAAAATCTGCCCCAGTGACCTACTTTGGAGGGTCATAATTTGGATCCAGTTAATTTTCATGCCAAATCCTTTGGTGAGTTTACTCATGTGATATATGTGAACATGTGTATCTGAATTCAACTTTCCATGATGAGTTTTTATTGGGTTTTGAAGAGCAAAGTTGGAGGGTTTTGGGATTGTTTTGTTGTTTGCAAACTCTCTGTCCTATGAAGTGGCCTCCTGTTCGAGTGAATATTTAATAGCTGGGTGATTTTCATGACCAATGGATTGGTTCCCTGCATTTCCCCCACATTCATATGCTCCTTGATCTGATTTCAGAGTCTCATGATAAGATTTGATATTTTTACCAGGCCAAAAGCAAACACAGTTTGTTTAATTTTTACATTTGCATTTCCAGAATGTTTCAAGGTGGTCAACTTTGACCCCTAATATTTTGTGTCCCCAAATGACCTAGTATGTCCAGTGGTAGTTCCCCAAGAGATGATTTGGTATTTCTTCGAAGTAGCAACTTTGTGAGCTTTAATTGGTTTTGAACAGGTGCATTTGCAAAAAAGTCTCACTGAGCCACTTTTCCATTGAATATATTTCACCTTGTGATCTATTTTTTCAAGTTTTTTGTTGCATGGCATTCTTGTTTCAAATATCTACATGTTTATAAATTTTCATGGCTCCAGGGGGTCGTTTGACTAGTTTCCCAAGGCAATTCCAAAGGCCACTTGACCTTTTTGACTATAGTACAAAGTGTTTGAAAATGGATTATGATGGTTACCCACTTCAAATATTTCACCTCAGATGCATATGCAAGTAGCCTCAAATCAATTCAAGTGAAATTTGTTTCAAAATGATTTTTTTTTTTAGCCAAGCCCACATGGGAACCCGACATGCTTTGCACAATGGTGAAATTGTAAGTGTTGCATTGAGGAAATCACTTCAAGTGAGTTGCTTTGAATAGGGCAACACATGGAGGGATGAACAATCAAAATTTCCTTCAAGGTTTCAAATGAAAACAAGCTTTGATTGACATAAGGAGATTTAGGGGAGATTCGACATACTCTTTGCCAGATTCTATGATGCCTTCTTGCAGATTCTTGATGGTTGCAAGCCTAAAGAATATATATGCATTGACTTGTTTCTTGAAATATATAAATTAGGTTTGTGATCATTTTCAAAGGAATTTAGGCCCCAAAGCCTCAATCAGGTATGTGAAAGGATATGGAGCAAATCCATCAAATAGAAGGTGATGGTATTTCACTTGAGTTACCACAGGATAAAGTCAAGGCATTATTTAATATTGCCATCAATTTAAATAGCTACATGATATTGAGAAAAAAAATATTTTATACATGCTAACACTATTTAAAATGATTTTTTTTACTCTATGTTAACAAATTCAGGGATATGGCTTGTGAAGGAGGAGGTAGGAATAGGAGTCGTTCGGGGAGTTTGAAATCCTCTGATGCATATGGGGAGGATGGCTCACATCTTGATGGTGAGGATGATGTTGAGGGTTGGGTGTTGGCGTCTAGGCAGTGATGGGCTGATGTTTGGGCGCTGGAGACTAGAATGCAGTTGGTGGTGTTATGGACGCTGGAGGCTGGGATGCAGTCATTTTTGGTTGCTATGTGTTGGGAGAGGGTGTGTCTTGTGAGGCTCTAGTTCCTTTCAAGATGTGGCTCAAGGTTATGGCTTATTTTTTACTCTGACTGGCGTGTTAGAGGTGTGGTTGGGATTTCTCATTTGGAATTCACCCTCTTTCTTCCCTGGAAGGGTTCCTCTTTCCTTTCTTGGCTTGCTTTGCTTCTTGGCTTTAATGCTGTGGGTTGGGCTTTGGAGGTTGGGCTGTGTCTGGATTTTGTTTGGGTGTTGGGGCTTGGGATGTGGTTGGCTGTGGTTTGTGCATTGGTGGCTGGGAAGCAGTTGTTTTTGGTTGATGTGTGTTGGAAGTGGGTGTATCTTGTGAAGCTCTGGTCCTTTTCAGGATGTGGCTTAGGGTTATGGCTAAATTTGGACTCTGACCAGTGTGTTAGAGGTGAGGTTGTGCTTTCTGGTTTGGCCTTCTCCCTGTTTCTTCCCTGCTTGGGTTCCTCTTGCCTTACTTGGACCGCTATGCTTTCTTCTAGCTTGGTGTTTCCTTTTGGTTGCCCTTATTCATGGTGCTTGTTGGTGGAGGTCTTTGGTTTGACTCTAGTAGAGTGGCTTGTGGTTAGTTATGGGCATCTTCTTGACCCTGACTGGAATGCAAGGTTGGATGTTGCTCTTCATTGTCTTGCTTGCTACCCACTCTCTCTGCTGGGGGTCTTTCCTCACCTTGCCTTGCTTCTTGTTGGTACCTTTGGCTCCTTTTTAGTGCTTGATGTTTTGTTGGGCAGTGTGGATGCTCTTATCTATTCGAGGCCCATTGTATCTTTGTTGGTGTTGGTTGTTTTTCTAGGCAAGGATGTTGTTGTTCTCTGGGTAGGGAAGCTGTTGTTTTTTGTTGTGCATAATTTTCTTCCCTCTTGGCTGGTGGCTAAGGTGTTCTCTGTTTCTTCTATGCCTACTTCTATGAAGATTTTGTTGTTTTGTTTGTGTGTTCTCTTTACCCCATTGTGAGGTGGTTGGGTTTATTCCTGTGCATCTCTTGTTGGGCCATGGTCTCGAGTTGTTGGTGGTTATCATGGAGATCCTTATTGCTGGTTGGTTGGATTTCTTCCCTTTTCTACAGTCTGAGTCTTCTATTGAGGTGAAGATTACTCCTACAGAGGTGAAGCCCTCTCTTTTAGAGGTAGAGTTGGGGTCTGTGGATTTGTGGAGGTGCTTTCCTTATTGTTGGTCTTTGTTGTTACAACACCTTTGGAGGTGGTGCACGCTCCTATGGAGGTGAATTTTTTTTTGTTATAGTTTGGTTGCAGTTGTGGTAAGGTTCTTCATGGCATCTGGTCCTATAGAGGGGAACCTACTCCTTTTGAGGTGGAGTTTGATTTGGCTCTTTGGGTTTGGTGGTGTTGCAAGAGGATTCATTTTCCCTGCTGGTATGGCTGGGAGGTTTTTCGATGTTCTACTATGATTCCTAACTCTTCTATTGATGTGGGGGGTTTGGTTTCATTGGCTAGTGATGATAAGTGTTGTGATGTAGTCTGGTTGTGACAGGCTGATGGTTACCTTGATGTCTCAAGAAGTGTGCTGTTGGTTGGTGCTGATAAGTGTTGTGTTGCAGTCTGGCTGTTACAAGTTGATGGTTACCTAGTCGTTTTAGGTGGTTCTTAGTTGCAAGTTCCGTTGTAATTGGTTGTTTTGGGGTTGAGGATCTTGTTTAAACCTTTCTATTGGTGCATATTTGTGTATTCATGTTGTTTCTTTTATAATTTGTCTTTGGTTCACTATTGGTTGTCTTTGTTCTATGCTTTTGTAGCTTGGTCTTTTTGTGTGGGTTTTGGGTCCCAGTTAAAACCTGCTCATTAATGGTTTTGGGTACATTCAAAACCTGTTGTAAATGGTTTTAGATCTATTCAAAACCTGTTTTTCCCATATAATCAAAACACTTTTTAAATTTCCTGATTATATGGATACATTTTTTCACTTGCAGCCATGGCTTGAGTTTTGAAGTTAGATTCAACTAAGTTTGCAATTTATTGTTGATCCACCTTTTGCAAGGATCTCATTATGAAGAAATCTCACAAGTCACTTGGTGCCTTTGGAAATTGGGTTTTTATGAATCTTTCACTCCCATTTACCAATCAAAGACTTTACTTCCAAACATGGCATGTTTGCATAGTATTGTAGATAGGAAATGGATGCTTAGAAATGGCAATCAAGAGGGTATAGAATTCTTCTACAGAGAAAGCCCGTGGCATCATAAAATAACTAATACTATTGTTTGAAAGGGAAAACAACAAAGAAGTGATTGATGTTACCATTTTTTCAAGAATATAAAATGCAAAGACAAGAGAACACCAGAATTTATGAGATGACAAAATTTTGTGAAGGTTGTTTGAATGGAGAGCCTTATTTATCAAACAGTATCTCAGAAGGGACAACATATATTATTTTGGAAGCACCATTGAAAAGAATATCAAAAAGAGAAATTAATATTCCATATTTTAAAGGTTGTGAGCCAAAGGCGTGGGCTTAAAAGGGGACCATATTAGGGTTTGAATTGATGCAACAGGCTTTCAAAGAGGATACTAAACATGCCAAATGCTTAATGAATACACAAAAAAAGCTCTAGGCTTGAATGGGGTGCATTTAGAATAGATAAAAATCTCATCAAATGCTTCATGTATGCTAGCAACTTGGAGTTGGAAAAAAATGAATGTTTTCAAGCAGAGAAATAGTTAAAGCTGCATTAAGCAAATCAGATGCAAAGAATATAGATGGAGATCATTTTGAGCACGTTGAAAATGAAGGTATGGAACGGAGGACAAATGATTGGCTTGAAGAAAAAGAAATAATTTCATATGCATATAGTGAATTGAGGTGAGTCAAATTCTTTTGATGACCTTTTCACATGGAAGGTGGAATCGTTTTGCAGCTCTTTGTAACAAGATAAAGAATCCACATAATGTGACAACGCATCTTGAGAGATTTGAGAACTGTATGGTAAAGTCTTGGTGTAGAGAATTGAAAATGTTTATGTTGTTGAGGAGCGGCCATTGCATTGATTGAGAGGGGTCAGTTTCATATTGTAAAGGAAATTGCTACACAAATACAAGTGGTGCCTGTATTAAACTAGCTAGAAGAAGGTGAATCAATGCAAGGGAATTCTTGTGTTGAATTTTATTTGGGAGTTGGAATTACTGCACAACTTGCACCATGAGAGAAGGATTCATGAAATTTGGGAATGCATCCTGATAAGGCTTGAGAGCTAGTTACAGAGAACAAGGGGCTGTTGCTGGAGATTGCTTTGTTCAATGCCGATGAATGGAGAAACCCAATGCATATTACTTTGCATTGGGACAATATGTGCTTATAGTGAAAATGTATCAAAATTGTTTGAGGAAATTATATTTTTGCGTGGCTTCAATGGAGAAGAAAGATTTGCAAATTGACTACTGTAAAGATTTTCTTGATGCCACCATAGCCAATGTGGAGTTGTAGAATGAATTAATGCAAACACTGGCTCAAAGTGAAGATGCAAAGTAGGAAAAATGTCTTTCCCGCTAGCCTATGAGAGCTAGGGAAAACGTTGGCACAGAGGCACAGGGAAGTGGGGAGGATAGGTATAAAGCTTTATTTTAAAACTTTAAATCTTGTTTTCCTATGAGCCCGAGCAAATTTCGGTTTCCATCATCAAGAGTAGTGGGAGAATGGGCATTGGATGGAATCTAAGGTGGGCTTGATAAAAATTTTAAAGTGCATTGCTAAGTATTATTTTAAATATTGAAACTAAGCCCGATGAAACAATTTGCCAATATAAAAATTAAAAAGCTTCTTTGGCTACGAGAATATTAAAGGTGGAAGTAAGTATTTTCATTAGCGCAAAAAACATTTTAAAGGTTAAACTTTAAATGTAACGTGGAATAATTGTTGGGTAAGGACAAAGTGAAGGAGACGGGAAAAATATTTTTATAGCTCGGGTAAATGACTTTGATGCACAGTAAGTAAATTAATGTATTCATTAATTTTAAATGTAAGTGAAAAGTGAAAAGTGCTCCAAAGTAAAGTGTGAGATAAAAGGGAAAATATTAAAAGAAGAAAATCTTCTTCATGGGAGAATTATTTCCTTCATATGTGAAAAGAAAAAGAGTGGAATAAAAGTTTTTCATGAGTAAACTGAAAAAAATTCACCACAAGGGTAAATGAAGGAATGATGAAGAATGAAGTCTTCCCAGTAAGGGAATATTTTTCTGTTAGAGGGAAAATGCAAGAAGCACGAATTAGAGTACAAATTAGGGTTTCTCTTCAGGCAATGGGTAGTTATTCATCAACGAACCTGAGTTTTCTAAGTGTCTTCTTTTGATGTACATTTAGGGTTTCTTTCTCCTAAAGTGCAAAATTTTGATCCATTGTAGTGAGTTAGTTCTAGAATTATTCACGGAGAACATTGTAATACAGAGCATTTCACACTTAAGTCTTAAGGTCTGGGTTTTTCAATATGTATGTAGTTTTGATAGCAATACTAGAATAATAATACTGATTGTTGCAAATTCGAGGCCATTTTCTCTCCTATGTGTTGGTTTTATAAGCTATGAATAATATAATCGAGAGTTATTTTATTTGTCTCAATTGAATTCCAGTGGATATTTAGATTTTTTCATGCTTATTGAATCAAGGAATTCATGTAAATGCTCGAGTGAAGCTACTAGTTTATGTTAATCTGAGTACTAGGATTATGATAAGAAGTGATGGTTGAGATGTTATGTTGAAATACTATAATACAGTATCTTCAAAGCTTAATTGATTTTTGTGTATTAAATTGTTATCAGATTATGTAAGTATTGGAGTTGACTCTGTTCGAAGGATGAGGCACTGATCTAAGTGTGTTATTCTTGTTTCATTATGTTGGTTAATTCAACAACTAATCACAATTTAAATCAATTTACTTATCAATCTCAGTTTTTTTATGTGTGGAATTTAATGTTCTACATATCTCATGTTTGAATTAGACACTACCATGAAGGTCAGCCAAACCTTTAGGGTACTGTGTATTTTAAACAGTTTGAGGAGAATCATATGCTTATAGTATATTTGATACTTTGGTACACAAGTATCTATAAATATAATGTTGGGTAGACCCACCTTGGTCCTGCAAGCTATAAGTGTAGGAGATTTTAGCCTTTTTGACTGAATCTTGTTTGTTGGCCAAATCCATCTCCAAGTCTAAATATGAGAAAGTGGCTATTGATTAGGACTCATTGAGTCTATTGATTTTGGAACCAACAGGCCCCATGATCTGTAGAGCATTGAGAACTAGATCAATAAACAAGGTATGAATAAAGAGACCTCTAGAAATACCACCAACATCCACAATAGCAGAGCCCCTTGTTCCAGTACATATAGAGGCATCAACACTAGAGCTAGAAATAGAGACACTTTGAGTATCAGGTGTAGAGTAGTTGAAACTCAAATGAACCTTATTTACTTTAATTATATTACTCTTCTTTGGTATAGAGTTGGTATTAGTAGTAGGACCCATGTCAACCATACACACCGACACCTGAGCATTGAGACTTTCAATTGTTTTCCAGTGATCTTGAAGCCAATCTTGAGTGACAACCAAGTTAGAGGTGTAGGCGGGAAAATGGGTATCTACAATGCCTGTTATCCACCAAAGAAGCTCTATGACTCTTTGATCCTTACCCAATATAGTTCCCAATTGCTCAATGACAGGAGCTGCTTGGGAAAAGTTATTGTCTTGCACCATGAATCTCTCAAGCTCCTCGAGTCTCATATCCAGGGAATAGATTTTCTCTACAGGAACCCTAACAACAACATCATCCTCTACAGAAGAGATAGAGGGTGAGGCAGGGAGGGTAAGGATGTGACTTTCCACCTCACCAAAGGGAGAAGAGAAACCAGTATAAATTCTTGAAACAATTTCTTCAAAAGTAGGACCATTTCGAGGGGGACTATATCTTCTAGATCCCATTCTAATGTTTCGAAGACTTATTACAACATGTTCAAAGGTCGTAGATTGGGTCATAAATCTCATAAAAGCCTCAAAATGCACTATTTGCAACACTCCCTAGATGCGAGAGAAGAAAATTTTTTGAACCAAAGAGAAGGAGACAGAAGGTTCACGTCAGGTTCACAAAAATGTGAAGGAGGAGATTCGCTACTCTCAAGTCCTAAGAAAAATAGGGTCTAAAGGGAGGAATTTCCCTCAATCACCTTAATGACAAAGGTTAAAGGATAGGATGACAAACGAAGAACAAACTAATACATTTTTTTGGGATTTTTAGGAATGAAGGATTTCAAGAATCTGGTGAATAGACCACAAAGGTCTCAGACGGCCAACTGACTAGCTCTTAGCTAGAGGATGCTAGCACAAGTGACAGACGAAAACACATGTTATAGTCTTAGAGACGCATTGGTGTCTTATATGGATAGAGAACTGAGTTGACAATCTGAAACTCAGAGGGTGTGCTAACAACTCGAGAACCTTAATCTAATAATTTAAATAAAAATGACATAATGCTATGAATGAGTAAAATAGATAAAATAACTAAAAAAAGAAGAATACTATAACTTGAAAGGTAGATTAATTATGAATGAAATGATAATAAAAGGTACTATAAATCCAACTTATGGTTGGTCTAGCCTCCCACAAGCTCCATACGAATGGAGTACCTACACACATGACAATGAAAAAATGTTGGGGCTATGTTTTTGGGTTTACCTGAGTCAAACCCCCACTTTGGTGTTTCCACCTCCATGGACAACCAATAGACCACAATAGAGAGAAAATGATAAAGAAAAGAAGTAGACAATATGTACATAGAAAAAGACAATCTATATTCTATCTATAATATTGATAATGTAATGGAATGACAATAATAAAATGTTACCCTCCCTTCAAAAAACTTGAGAAGTTGAAAGGAAGGATGGTAACCTTGAGGGTGTAAGACAGACGTGCAAGAACGTAGTTCCAATAACTTGAAACCTACAAGAAACTGATGTAGAAAGAATGGAGAGAGTGAAGTGAAGTTGCAAGAATGATGTTAGAATGTGACAGATTGAGAGAGAGATTGAATGAAATGAAGAATTGAGTTCAAAATGAGGATCTGGAGGAAAAAGGAACTTTCTTGGGTAGGTCTACAGTCATGGGAGATGTTACAAATCACAGATGCTACGAAACATAATGCCTCAATATCCACTGACCTGAGAATCTATTAGGGATGCTCGTGCAATGCACAAACATCTATACGGCGTGAAAGGATCCTAGACAAAATTCTCTCCATCAAAAAAAATACTGAAGCACAGATAAGACAAAGGGTTTAAGGTGGTGGGTTTTTGCATTATCAATGTTATAAGGCTAAAGTAAGGGTATATTGTGGGAAATTGCACTAGGGTGTGATTTTATGCCTCAATAGTATGGTATAAGCTTTCTTTCCTAACTCAATACAACTCCAATGGCTGTCCCACTTGCATCACAGTCCACTTGATTTTTTTCCCAAAATCTAGAAGTGCCAACACTAGTTGCTTGGCCACTTTCTCTTTCAATAATTGAAAAATTATTTCTACTAGATAGCTATCCAAATAAATTATTTTTTATTCCCTTCATTTTATTTGTAATTTGAGTAAAAATTCTACTATAATTTCTAATAAAATTTGTATAAAAGCTCGCTATGGCATGCAAACTTTTGGCTTCAAACATACTTTTGGGTGAAGGATAGTCCACAATTTATTTGACCTTCTCAGGGTCCATCTTGAACCCCTCTTCAAACATGACAAAACCCAAATACATTAATTCTTTCTTCATAAAACTAAATTTACTAGTAAATTTTCTTCTTTTAGCATTTTTAAAACTTCCCTAACATGCAACAAATGCTTGTTTTCTTTTTTACTAAAACAAAAACTATCATCCAAACATACAATTACAAACTTACCAAGAAAATTCTTGATAAATTCATTCATCAATCTCATAAAAGTGTTGGGGGTGTTTGTCAATCCAAATGGCATTACTAACCATTCATACAACCCATATTTTATTTTAAAGGTTGTTTTCTATTCATCCCCCTCTCTTATCCTTATTTGATGGTATCTTCTCTTTAAATCATTTTTTGTGAAGTACTTGGATCCACTCAATAAATCCATCATATCATCCATTTATGGAAATGGAAATCTATATTTATTGTTATATTATCTACGGCTCTCAAATTTGTACACATCCACCACTCTCCATACTTATTCGGTGTCAATACTATTGGTACAATGTGAATGGACTAAGAATTTATCTAATCAAATCCTTATCCAACAATCCTTGCACTTGCCTATTTATCTCCTTATTCTCCATAGGCAAAATTCTATATGGTGCCTTGTTTGGAAAAATTACACCAAGTATCAAGTCCATGCAGTGACTTACACTCCTCATGGGTTGAAATCCATCTCATGATTATTTCATCAATATTAATAAATATTCATCTAAAATGTATTGAATTTCTATAAGGAAATCCTTCCTTTTATGTATGATCATAATTGTTGCAAGTGTAGGAATAAAAGAATAGTAGAACTTTCCTTTCTTTACATCTTTTAGAAAATTTTTCCTAGTCACCAAAAATAATTTGGATTTTATCTTAACTTCCTCTTCTCTATCTTTCAAAAGATCTAAAATAAATTATTTCTTAGCTTACTTTATTTTATATGTATTTTTTCTTCCATCACACACAACTTGTCTATTGAATTTCCAAGTCCCATCTAATAAAATATGGCATGCATCCTTGGGCATTACATCACATTAAATCTCATCCTTATAACTACTAATTTGAAAAATTACCAAACCATGCTATTGCACTACCAATTAGTGTTCTTTTTGCAACCAAAAAACCTTCTAAGTATTGGGATGCTTTAATTTCAATTTGTGCACCATCTCTTTAGACACAATATTGTTTGTTCTACCACTATCCACTATAATTTTGGAATATTTTCCACCTACTTTGTATCTGGTTCTAAATATATTTCTTCTTTGTATTGGCTCATATTTATCCTTCTCTAAATTTTAAAAATATATTCTCAACAACAATGATTCTCTATCCTCAAGATCTTCTCCACATCTTTGTGGATCGACACTTTCATTTTTTAGTTTGTGCAATATTAATTCTTTACTCCTTTCCTTTCCCACTAATATATTGTATTTGAGAACATTCAAATGCCCTATGCCTAGTTTCTTCACATTAGAAACACGTGCCACTAAAACCTTTTGCTCTTCCTCTTCCAAAAGATCCATGACCTTTGGTATAATCATCTCTTCCTCTAGGGTAATATCCTCTTCCCCTATTTTCCTAGGGACTATTTTGTGATATGTTGGCTTCTCCCTATTTATTTGGATAGCCACTAGCATTTCTTGATTGTCCCCTTCCATGTGAGGACTTTCCTCTACCTCACGAGTTATTTTATCTTCTAGAAATGTTTCTTTCTACCTTCAAATCGTATTGATATGCTTCTTCAATATTGGTTATTCTAACCATTCTTATTTCATCTTGAATTGAATAGTGTAGGCCAAAAATATACCTCAATATATTTTCAAAATTATCATCTACATTCCCAATACAAATATTTAGTTTATAAAATTCCTCCTTATATTCTTGCACATTCTTGTCCTTTTGTTTCAATTTTTTTAACTTCTTAAGAAAAATTATCTAGTAGTCTGCTACTAGAATTTTTTCTTTCAATTTAGCTATCACTCTCTCCCATGATTGATTTTTCCTCCCTTTTTGCTATCTTTTTGTTTGTACATGATCCCACCATAGGGATCTATGTCCTTTCAATTTTGTACAAGAAAACTTCACCTGTTTAGGGTCCTCAATTGATTCAAAATCAAAATATTTATCCATTTTAGATATCCAATCAATGAGTTTTTTGGGGTTCAAACTACCACTGTAACTTGAAGGATCAATCCATGGTTAACTTCTTATCTTGGATATTGCTTGCATAAATATTTTTTCTATATGGTCCATTTCTTCTTCATGTGCCTCATTTGTTTTCTCTCCTCCTTCAATAACTTTTGCCTCATCTTTAGTGACATCTTCAATGTGTACTCCTCGCCTCTATGTTACCCCTATTTCTTCTAATATTATTGTAATTCCTCTAAGAATCTCAATTATTTCCATATCACTAGCCCATGGTGCTTATCCTCTTCAGACATCCTTTATGTGCCATGTCTCCTTTGGATTCTCTACAGTTGTAGTTCTATGTGCTATCTTCTTCAGCCACAACAAAATTTTATAATCCCTCTTTCTAACACACTCACAATCCACAACAAAGAATGTACTCTAATGACACTTGGTGCAATCATGGTTAAGGAACCTTGTAAAGTAACCCAATCACGTAACTTTAACAACCAACAAATTAAAAATATTTCATCGACTAGAAAAATTCACATTATTTTATGGCCTGCAACATACAAGAGTATAAAATCATCATTTTCATTACACACCTTTCATCCTTCTTCCATCACTCTATATTTTGATCTAAAATTTCTTCTACCTCAATATAGCCTTGTGACAGTTTTTCTTCTCCCCATATATTCTCAATGTCTCGGTAGTTCAACCATTGCCAAAAATCCACCATTTCATTTTCCCCATCAGCTCATTGGTCGTCTTTGATCTTCTTTCGAGATTTGCAACCCAGTGGGAACTAAGAACTGGTCACCTTCCATCGGTGGTTCCTACTTCCCTAAGAACCTTTCCTTTATTTTTTTTCCTTTTTTTCATTTTGATCAGGGGTTTTGACCCCATTAGGAACTATCACCTTTAGCTTCCTTTTCTTCTCTGTCAAATTTTTTGGCCCAATTAGGAACCAACACAAAGCACTCCTTCATAGGTTCCTTTTTTAAGGTTTTGGCTTGATTGGGAATCGACACCAAGAAATCCTTTGTAGGTTCCTTGTCTTGGGTTCTTGTACAAATGGGAACCAAGATCCTTAGCTTCATCGAGGATTTAGTGGACATAAGAACCATCAAGTATTTCTAATCTATTGATAACTTAGGTACCATGTACTTTATCATGGTTTTGATTTCCTTGAAAAATCTCAAAATATTAAAATTATTCTTTTTTCAAATCTTTAGAGTGAACTAAGAACCATGCACCTTAGTTGGTTTCCAGTGGAGGAAAAACCTCTAAATATTCAAAACTCTATTTTGTTTCTGCATTCCTTAAAATTTAACTTGGAGGCACCCTTTCGACTCCCTACAAGATGAATTTCTTAGCCAAAAATGCAACCCAAAATTTTCCTCTTGCAACAACAATACCACAAAAATTAAGGTAAGCTAAAAATGAAAAGAGGAAATTTTTTTGGTTGAAACAAGATTTCTCATGAACCTGGACACTATTGCATCATCCATATAGATGATACCACCAATTTAATTTTCCCATTTTCTTGATAGTAACAATACCCCATTTATTTGTATAATAAACTACAAGATTATATCCATCAAGAAGCACATACATGGGTACGAAACACGCTATGTACTTAAATAGAGGATTAACAACTCCAGTGACATTCACTTCTTGTGAGGCTATTATGTAGTAATTTTCATAATATCTAGAGACCTTCAATCCTAACTGGTTCTTGATTTCTAAATTCATTACATTTTGGAAGCTCCAAAATACAACATAAAGTTATGGATTAAAAATTCTTTTTATTAGCAAAGATGTATTAAATGGATCTATAATTTTTTGGTTACTTATAAACACTATGCCAAGATACACTTCAATTTTTTCATGGATATTGGTGTCCACCTGTACATTACCCTTAGGATAACTTGGGGAATCATTGGGTTGACTAAATATGGTCGGGGTATTACTATAAAACAAGGTCCTCTATTTATTCTTAGGGATCCTAAGCAATTATCTCACTATCACTTGAACATGTATTTAGATCAAATATAGAACCATGTTGATTGGTTGATATTCAAGTAAAGAAGTGGATAATGGAATAGTTGTAACTCTATTTTCAATGGTAAAATGAATTACCTAATCACTACTAATTGTAGTAACATTTTATCTTGGTATATCCCCACATCTAGATATGTCCAAATCTTCATGCCACATGTGTCCTATTTCTCTTGTTTGGAATGATATTTTTTCCTACAACCTTTGGATGTTCTATACAACTAGAGTGTATATAAAAATAATGAGCCTTAGGTACATACATCTTCTACAAAGAGGCATATAGTATGTGCATCTTCTTCTTTGGTGATGACCTTGCAGGCTTGTTCATTTTATGTTTTCTACTATCTTCTTTATTTTTTTCTTTACTTACATGTGTAGTTGATGAATCAATTACAACTACATTTCCAACGTGAATTTTTGTAGTCACTTTCCTATTTCTCAAATAATATTCAATATGAACCTATAATACAATTACATTGGTGAGAGTCTTAATATATTCAATAAAATGTTTTTCTCTCATATACCTCTATTGGATGAGTTCCTTAAGCTAATTGAAATTATTCTTGTAACTAATACTAGATATTGTGGATGTCTTGTTCATGTTGAAATAATTTATCCTCTTCATAATAATTAAGCTAGTCCATATCATCATTTTATTCATAATATTTATAAGGTGCACCATCTTCACTTGGGAATTCTTTCTCTTCTAGGATTGATATTAAAATCACTTTGTTGGATCATGAGGTCATTAGCATACATCGCACAAAAATTAATCCTTTAGTAGGTTTATGTGATCCTTCCTCAAGGGATCAAGGGTGTACTTTTCCTAGTGTCCTTGGTTTCCATGTCTTGGAACAATTTCTTTATTATTTTTTTGAGGTTTTTTAGACCAATCATGATTGTAGTGCCTATTATATAACCTATGACCTTTATTAAAGTATTTTCAATGTTTTTGGAATGTAATACCTTCTTATTCCTTGCAACCTAATATGAAAGATACTTCATTTCCCCCATTATTTTTTCTATTTTTCTTTAGTGGCAAGGGGTTTACTTAAAGCAATTGTATCTAGTCTTAGGATCTAAAAATTCCTATCAAATTCTCTCGTATTTATCTAAATACTAATTTACATGGCATTAGATTCTCTTAATGTTTGAGGGTTCTTATCCTAGATTCAATTACCCAAATTCACATAAAATTCTCCATAGTATAGGACCAAGAACATTGATTCATTTGTCCTTAAATGAGGAGGAACTTTTACCATTGTCATCACAAACCTTTTGTTAAAATCAATAATTTTCATTATCTCTTGTATTCATTTTAATCAACTCATGGATTGCAAACTTAGGATCAAGTATTTATATATACTATAATTTTAAGACTCATAAACTCATTTCATGAGTCTATTTCAAGGTTTGGAAGGATTCTATACTATTGTTTAGCACTCTCTTTCAATAACTACACAATTTTTTTTTATCATGACATCTTCATCCTCTATCTCATAATCATTAGTAACATTAATGAACCATATTAGGTGATCTTCCCTAACAATACCATTATTACCTTAGAATTTTAGCACTTTCCCCTAATCCTGTTTAGCATTGGAATATGAGAGTTTTGAATTTCATAAAATTCTAGTTGTCTATACCTTTCTAGTTCCAAAGGTTGTCCAACTCGAAAAAATATATTTTATCTTATCTTCTAGGAGGAACTCTTACATTATTTCTAAAATTTTTTATTGATGGTGTTGTTAATTATGTACTTAATTATTTGTAATATGATGGGAATTGTTCTAATTTTGGTTTAGCTACTCATAATTTTGAGCAAGTTTATCTTTTCACAATTAAATTTGGGCTTGAATTTTATATTCTTTTTCTAAGTTGGTTAAGTAATTATATTTTATAATCTACTTATCTTTCCCTTAAGTCATCATCTAAATGTATTGTTTCACTAGAATCAAGGAATGATGCCTCCTATTCAACTTTTTATTTGTGTGATACATTGGTAGAAGGAGGAAATGACTGACAAGATGTGTTTCCACATTATATTTTTTATGCCAGAATATTGCATAATTTAATCATAGGATTTATCCCTATTTGTTCTAACAATAAGAGAATAATGCATGTATATCTCACATTTATGCTTATACTTTCTCTTATGTGTTCTAACCATGTTGTTATCTAAATAATTAGAAGTGCATAATGATGGTGATTTCTCAAGTTAATGAATACACCTTCTTTGCCTAATGTACCTACTAATTCTATAACTTGAGAAGTTGGTATAGGTGACATAATATATTTTTTAACTCTCAATGTAGCTTGTCTCTGGACACCAATTAAAACTTCTTCTTTCCCTTGTCAACCTCTAAGATGCATTCCTCTTTCTATTTTTTATTCTCTAATTTACACAATAGTTTTGGATTTGACCTTGAATAGAGTCACCACTACTTAATTAGGAGGGATGAAATTTCCTTATTAGAAAGTGTCTTCAAAATATCAATCAAGGATTTATCTTCCTAGTTCTAAAAAAGTACTAGCTTAACTTAAAATTAGTTAATCACTAGGGCCTTTAAAATATATATTGAACTAACTATTCCCTAGCAATAGTTTCAAGATGTTTATGAATAAAGTTGCAAGTCCCAAAATCCCCAAAGGTAAGCTTATCTTGAATACCAAGAATGGAAAACTCAAACTTGTGTTTAGGTAGGGAAATTTAGACTAATTTACTGAGGTGGGTAGGACCTTCTTCAACTTTTGGATTTGGTAAGCCAAGGGAGGATTCCTTAGGTGCTATTTAGATATAATTATAGGTGTCTAGGTCTTTCCATAAATCATACCTAGTGCACAATATACTCCTATTCAAGTTGTCACTTCATATCTATATGTTGGTTTTTAATAATATAAGCTCTTGTGCCTTTTTTAACCAAATGAACCACCGCATAAATAGTTTAAGGATGCATTCCTAATAACCCTTAATATTTTAATACACATATATACATAACAATGGGTGAAAATAATTACAACATAATGTAGAATAACGTTTAGATTTTTTTGATGATTGGAAGTTGAGAAAAGGAAAAAAAATTCCTATATCCAACTGGGAAAACAAAGTATAAAAGTTTCAAAATTAAATATGGAATGACTAAAATCAACCTAGAACACATCAACCAAGATACTCCAGAAGAATTCACATTAAAACCCAATGCATAAGCTAGGCTCTATGCATACAAATGAGAAGATGAATAAAATTTTACACGATTAAAATAATCTTGATAATCCATGAACAATCAAATACACTTCTTATATTATTCTAAAAATATACCTCACAAAATATTTGCAAGGATTTTATAGGAATTTTTTTATCCATTTAATAAAAATAATACCCAAAAATATAGATATTACACATGGACAAATTTTAGATAATGTTGGATTTGCACATTTAATTTATTCTTCAAGGATTACAATGTATCATTACAAGTTTGGGATGATAACAAGATCATTACAATGTAAGAATATCTTGAAACCCTTCACTAGAGACAAACTCTAATTATCCAGAAGTTATTTCTTTTTGTTCTTTCTCTACAAACTATTTTTATATCCTCCCACATATAAATATCTAGCAATCACAAAGCGCCTTTGAGGAGAATTGGGAAATGAAATAAAATTTTCACTATTATAGAGGCTTCCCATGCTAAAATCACCTCTTTGGGATGTGCAGAGATACTCTATGACATGCAAATTTTTTTTATTTTTTATTGTATTCATCTTCCACATTGATGGTGTCACTTAGATTTGGTGTATAGAAAAAATAAGAGCCTATAAAATATACTAAAATGACATCCTAGAGATGGCATGACAACCATCAAGATCCATAACTTCAATCATTATATAAATGATAGTGTGGTAATCTTCATTTCTACCACTAGAATTGTGTGTAAACTTGTTCCTTTGAGAAGAACAATTGTTTCTAGGTATGAAAACCCCCTTTTGGTATTTTTGGCATCAATTACATTTATTAATGGTGAATGATTTGTGCAGGGAGCTAGGTGGGAGTGAACAATACAAAATGTACCTAGGAGTCATAGAGTTTCAAGGATCAAAGGTCAAGGATACCTCATAACCATACCCAAGGTAAGAAAATAAGATGATATTCAAAAATTTAGTGCCAAAATATAATGTAGTGTAAAGTGTCAACTGTGGGGGTCTTAGGAAAAGTAGGCTAGTAAGAGAAATTCCAAAACTACAAAAATGAAAGTGAAAAAGTGGTTGGGAGGAAAGGCATACCAAGAAGGGAAACTATGAAACTCTAAAAAGTTCCACATACTTAGGAAAAATACTATAAACATCCTAAAATTAAAAACGTTAGGGAGCTTTGCAACATTCAACACATTGGTAAGAACATTGGGATGATGAAGAGAAAAACATGCAAAATTTGACTAAGGGAAACCCATTAACAAAATTTCTTTAAAGATTAGTTATAAATTATGGGCTAAATAATACCATGATATCAATAAAGGTGGCTTCCAACACAAACAACACAAATCCAACACTATTCAATCAGTATTTGGAACTCCAAACCCTAGCAATTATTCACTCAAGCACTCTACTTCACTACTAGGTCTGTAGACCCAAAAAATTGAACCAAACTCACTCCAAACCCACTCAACTAACCAAATCATTATGGTTTCATACACCCATCAAAGCATCCTAAAACATAACTCATAATCTCATGCAACTCTTTTGAAACATCAGTTCCAATTCTTGACTTCTACGTTGACCTAGGCCTTGAATTAGGCCAAATTTAAAAAGTGACACCCCTTTAATCTTGCAACCAACCTAAGAAACCAATGGGGAAGCACTAACCTGCCATCAAAACTCCATATTTCACAAGTTATTTGTAGTGATACGTTTCCCAAAGTTCTCTACCATGAAACCCTCATTTCTTGTATTTTACATAGGGGTTTATTGGAAAACTACCCTCCAAAATTCACCAGACCTTGAAACCAGTTCAAACACCCTTATTTAGGCTTGCACATACTTAAAAGTTCAATAAATCTTATTGTATTCAATTATCTCAACAAACCATAGCCTTAAACCTCCATTTTCATGCACTTTTCCACTCAAATTCATCATGGACAACAACTCAAACTTAACTAATCCTTTCTCCCCTCACAAACAAAATTCCATTTAAAACTTCAAAAACCCTTAAATCTGCAAACTCTGACCATCCTCAGAGATTTGACAATAAAATTAGTTATACTCAATGAAACTCCTCCCAAATGGATACAAATGAAATATATAACATTCCTCCATAGGTTACTAACAAATTTGAAGCAAAATTCAGTAGTACGAGTCCACACAAACCTATCAATAACAAGAAAATACAAAAAAATGGTAAAAATAGGAGAAGTTATTATTGTTTCCTTCAAAAACCTCCAACCAACATGTGAATCAATGGATTTCTCATATTTAAACTTTTCCCATAATGAAAAAACTGACTCAAAAACCTTCAACCAACTTTCAAACTCCCCATGACCGTTGGGGTTCAAAATTGCACTTTTCTTTGCATTTTTGTTAACAACATTTAGCACTTTTTTGCATTATGTGAAAATTGACTCTCCTATTCACCTAAAACATTAGAAATGGTCTATTTATACCTTATTCATCATAAGAAAATGACCCTACATAATAAAATGACACTTTACCCTCCTTGACAACTTTTTCCCACATTGACAACTTGTTGACATAATTGACAACTTTTGCAACATAGACCCCAAAAGGCACCAGATTTCTCCAATTACATAAAAAATGGTCTCCATTGACCTTATTTAGACTCAAACACTCAAATATATTAGACTCTAACACCTAGACTCAAATCTTCATGTAACAACTAGAGCAAAATCACTGAAATGGATTGGTGCTCCTGCACCATACACACCACCTAAAAAGGTTTCCAAGCTTCTTGGAAACTGATCTTCCACCGTTCCTCCTTTGAAAACTTAATTTCCTTGACTAATAAATTCATAAAACCTACTTTGTGCTTACTATTATTGATTTCATGGCCAATTTTATATGGCTTCTCTTGCCTTGTTGCACATCCTCTGACATCTTTTCCATTTAAGACTAATATTGAACCTACACCAACTGCCCTCTTCCTTGTCCATGCAACATACCTACCTTCAAAACTTTGTTCTTTCCTTTCCACTTGTCTCACTCCATCCTTATCTTTGAATTTATGCATCAAATTCACTATCCTCAAAGCATTTTCATTGTCAGACCTATGTACCACTGTATTTTCAGTCTTAGGAGCCTTTTTCTCAACAAGGGTTGACTGTCCTTCAAATTTTGTAACCACTATAGGAAACAACACTGCTCCAATCAGAATTTTATCATCTTCCCTCAACCCATCTTGCTTCATCATCAATAATTCATCCTTGACCTTCTCTAGGTCAATCTCCATCTTCTTCTTCTCATTATTCCTTCCTTCCAACTGTGCATCAACCTTCAATACCTCTGTCCCAAGGTTTGTAACCTTTTTCATGGTTGCCAACTGGTCATTCTTGACTTCCTCAATCTTCACATACTCCTTTCTACCCATCATGATCAACT
Organism: Sequoia sempervirens; assembly: GCA_007258455.2. NCBI lineage: Eukaryota > Viridiplantae > Streptophyta > Pinopsida > Cupressales > Cupressaceae > Sequoia > Sequoia sempervirens. The sequence goes on from VDFB02058242.1 coordinate 552,718,259, forward strand.
TGGTTGTCTTGACCTGCTCCTTAACCTCTTCTTGCAATGGAAGCAAAGTAAATGAGTTCCCATCATGTTCAATCTAATATGTATTGGCCCTTCCATCATACACAACATGTTTATCAAATTTCCATGGCCTTCCAAGCAAAAAATGGCAACATTACATTGGTAGAACATCACAAAGTGCCCTATCTATGTACCCTCCAATCTAAAATTCAACTAAATCCCACTCATTGACTAGAAGTGAATGATCATCATTTAACCATGAAACCTTATAGGGTGTTTCATGAGGAACTTTCACCAAACTTAACTTATCTATCATTTCTCTTGACACTATATTATCAGTGGAGATTGAATCTATTACTGACTTGCATACTTTACCTTTGTTCTTGCATGTGGTCTTAAATAGATTTCTCCTTTGCATTGGTTCCTTCTCCTTGGAGGCCTTCAAGAGTTGTCTTTGCAACATTAAAGCTTCACCAACTTCAGGAGCACAATTATTGGAGTTTGAAATTTCAAATTCATCTTCTTGAACAATTTGTGCTCTTCTTTCACCTTTCCTTTCTACAACACTTGATGCAGCACCAAATTTCTCAGGGAATTTAAAGGATGGATGACCAAACTCACCATAGTTGTAACACCTCCCTAAAAACACATTAGAACCTCTTCCTTGATCTACATACCTGCCCCTAAAACTTGTTCTTCCACCTCTCCATCCACCTCTAGTTTCAACCACTTGTTCTTTACCTTTACTAGCATCTTCTTGTTCTTGATTGGACTGTTTTGGTGTAGAAAATATACCTCTGCCCCTAGAAGTACTACCTCTTCCTCTTGTTTCCTTCTTTTGTCTCCTCTTCACTTTTTCCTCTACCCTTATAGTCATTTCAAAACATTCTTCTATTGTCTTTGGTGTCATCAAACTAATTTCATCTTGTATATTATACCTTAGACCATTAAGATACCGTGCCACTCTTTCTTCCTCATCTTCCTCATGTTTTGTCCTTATACTTAACCTATAGAACTCATCAATGTATGCTTGCACATCTAAGTCCTTTTTCCTAATATTTTGAATCCTTTTAAGCAATTAAACATTATAATCATTAGGAAGGAACTTACCTTTGAGTTTTTCCTTCATTCTCTCCCAATAAGTGATCTTGGTCTTCCCCTTTTCCTACCTTTCATCTTGTACAAAGTTCCACCACAATAAAGCATGTCCTTTTAACTTGATCTTAGCCTTCTTCACCTTGTGTTCTTCATCTACCTCTTCACTTTCAAAGTAATTCTCCATGGCTCCTATCCAGTCCAAGAGCTCTTCACCATCTAGTTTACCTCCATACATAGGAAAATCCATTTTTCCATGTCCATCACCTTTCACAACCTTCAAAATCCTTAGCATCCTCACATCCTCCAGATCCAACTCTTCCTCTTCACTAGAAGTTTCTTCCTCTTCATAATCACTTTCATCCATGTCAACCCCAACTTTAGACTTAATGCAGCCATCTCTCGTTTCAAGGCTTCTAATTCCCTAGCATGTTGATCAATCTTCCTAACAATAGTGCTTCCTTTGGGAGGCATCTTGACTCCTCCAATTACACCTTTTTCCTTACACAATCTTTCAACCTTCTTCTTTGCAACCTTCAACCTATCACCTTAAAAGATCTACTAACTATGCTCTGATACCATATAATAGCAATCAAGGTGGCTTCCAACACAAACAACACAAATCCAACACTATTCAATTAGTATTTGGAACTTTGAACCCTAACAAGGGTAATTCTTCACTCAAGCACTCTACTTCACTACTAGGTCTGCAAACCCAAAAACTTGAACCAAACTCACTCCAAACCCACTCAACCAACCAAATCCTTGTGGTTTTAGATACCCATCAAATCATCCTAAAACATAACTCAGAATCTCATGCAACTCTTTTGAAACATCAGTTCCCATTCTTGACTTCTACGCTAACCTAGGCCTTGAATTAGGCCAAATTTACAAAGAGACACCCCTTTAATCTTGCAACCAACCCAAGAAACCAATGAGGCAGCACTAACCTACCATCAAAACTCCATATTTCACAAGTTATTTGTAGTGACACGTTTAACAAAGTGCTCTACCATGAAACCCTCATTTCTTGCATTTTACATAGGGTTTTATTGGAAAACTACCCTCCATACTTCACCAGACCTTGAAACTAGTTCAAACACCCTTATTTAGGCCTGCACATACTTAAAATTTCAATAAATCTTGTTGCCTCCAAATATTTCAACAAACCCTAGCCTTAAACCTCCATTTTCATGCACTTTTCCACTTAAATTCATCAAGGACAACAACTCAAACTTCACTAATCCTTTCTCCCCTCACAAAAAATTCATCCTAACATCTAAATCTAACCCACTAGACTCATTCCTCCAAGCCATAGAGTTTACAATAGGAGGAATGAGTCAGAATTCCATTTAAAACTTCAAAAACCCTTAAATTTTTAAACTCATACCGTCCTTTGAGATTTGACAATAAAATGAGTTATACTGAATGAAAATCCTCCCAAATGGATGAAAATGAAATATATAACAGTCTTCCACATGTTCTTGACAAATTTGAAGCAAAATTTAGTAGTACGGGTCTGTATAGACCTGTCAATAACAAGAAAATATAGAAAACTGGTAAAAATAGGGGAAGTTCTTATTATTGTTTCCTTCAAAACCCTCCAACCAACATGTACATCGATGGATTTATCATATTTAAACCTTTCCCATCATGAAAAAACTGACTCAACAACCTTCAACCAACTTTCAAACTCCCCATGACCGATGGGGTTCAAAATTGCACTTTTCTTTACATTTTTGTTAACAACATTTAGCACTTTTTTGCATTATGTGCAAATTGACTCTCCTATTCACCTAAAACATTAGAAATGGTATATTTAGACCTTATTCATCATAATAACATGACCCTACACAAGAAAATGACACTTTACCCTCCTTGACAACTTTTTCCCACATTAACAACTTCTTGACATAATTGACAACTTTTACAACATAGGCCCCAAAAGGCACCAAAGTTTGCTAATTACATAAAAAATGGTCTCCGTTGACTTTATTTAGACTCAAAAACTCAAACATCTTAGACTCTAACACCTAGAATCAACTCTTCATGTAACAACTAGAGCAAAATCACTGAAATGGATTGGTGCTCTTGCACCATACCATAATGCATAAGGGGCCTATTAATCAAACAAAAAATGGACACAATCGAGTAGGTTTCCAATAAAGTATAAAAGTTGAGATAATAATAGGTCTATAAATTGGTTTTGATGATAATTTTAAAGAGGATATCATAGACCATAGGATTTTATTATGGGTAAATAATAGCATATGCAAAATCCATTTAATAGAAAAAAAATTCCCTTGGCTAGAGAAATATAATAATTATTCATGAACTAAATGAGAATAAGAAAGAAGTAATATATCCTAATTTTGATTTGATGTCAAAATCACCAATTGAAGAAATTCAAGAGGTTGAACATCCTAAGATTATGGACATTGATACCTTAAGAATGAACTTGTTAATGAAACTAGTACAAGACTTAAATTCTTAGGAGTTTCAGTTGGATGGAGGAATTAATTCTTATGTAAATAATTATTTATCCTATTACATTAAAATATTTATAAAAACATGTTAAAATAAATATAGAATCACCAATAGAGAGTAGGAGTTATATTTTACAAGAAGGCCTATTAAACATTATGGGTATATTGTTTAAAGATCTTCAAAAGTATCAAAGGGAAAAAACAAACATTTTTTTTTATCATCTTAGGGTGATTCATTTTTAGATAGGGAGTGTAGAATTATTTTTTTATATTAATAATAATCATTTTATTAAGACTTCAAGAGATTTTAGAACAATTTGTGAGGTAAAGATGACATTTTGAAGATGAGGACAAGGAACTATGAGAAGGATAAATATGCAGTCATGGATTTAATTCAAGAGGATGATATAGATAATATTGTAACTACAAAGATAAAGATAATATTGGTTATTGCTATCACTAATAGATCATTTGATCTTGATGAATTTTTTAGTTAGCAATTGCCTCTAAGGGGTAAATGGTGAACTTACTAGATATTCCAAATAGAGTCAAAATATTAAAGGTGATACTTGCAAAAGGGGAATCAACACCATATAAGGATTTGGATGCATTTACAAAGATTATAGAGGTTTTATCTAGAGGAAATCATCACATTTTATTTTACCACATTTGGGGGATTTATAAATGCTAGGGAAAGAGAAATTCAAAGATGATTCTATAAGAGGAGTTGAACTACTAAAGTTAAAGATTCTCAAACTTAAGAATTCAATGAAATTCTTGGCTTCCTTTTCTATTATGGGAAAATATGCCTTGTTGATTTGGGCCAGTGATAACAATATTGACATCAAAATATTTCTTGATGCAGTTGTAAGAATTTTGACCCCAAATATGAATAGTTCTAGATTACTCTTCATAGGGAAATATATTTAATGGTTGATTTTATTTTTTTCACCTTACATTGTGTAACACCTCAAAGACCTTATCATAGCTCTTGTAAGTAAAAAATAGACTTCATAGATTATGGGTTAGAAAAAACTATTATTATTTATCTTTGCTAGGTTGTTCTATTTGATATTTTTAGATGTTGGTTAGTTTATTGATTTTTGAATGATCATTTTGGTCAAATTTTATGAAATTATCTAGCCTATGTATTGTTGGAGTAGACCAAGAAATAGGGTGAAGACCTGGAACTCTTACCAAATCAAGGGAACTACTACTACTTTGTCTCTAATATTGGATTTCTAACATCCAAAGTTAGTGAAGGTTTATGATCAAGGTTACCTATTTTAATTAACTACAAATGGTATATTTACTTGATCAAAAGCTAAATTGGCTCTAGATATGTGATTATTAATTTATATTCCTATCAAGATACTGTCTCTCTCCTTGTTGAGATATATATTGAAATAAAGGAAAAAAACATGGTTGCAAATGATGGGGATGATGAATCTAAATATGGACCTGATCAAGACCTTGTTGAGATATCATTGAGTAATTTTACCAATAATTTGTATGAAAATTCATAGATTATTTTGTGATCATTTGAGGAATTACACATGAGAATGCCATGCATCTAAAACTTAGTAAGATGTTATAAAGTAATGGAAGACAAAAGAGGGAAAAGAAAATTTATCTTATTCCTCTATTTTTTTTCATATATGGGTTTTTGGAGGGAATCAATTTGTAGATTTTTTATCCAAATAAAACTATATATGTAAATTATAACTCACTATAAGGATTTGGAAACATGTTTTGAATACAATACACCATATTGAATCTATTTTCTTTAGGTTTTTCATTCCTTTTTCAATCTCTAAATTAGTTTTCTTATATTTGCATGCATTTAATTCAATGAATGTTAAATGAATTTGATATGTGTTTCATATCATTAATGCATTGTTGGTGGTGTATACTTTTCATGGTCAATCTGAGCATAATTTTATTATATAAAAATTCAAAATCTATCATGCATATTGGATTTTTTTCTTTTGAGATTACCATTTACTATGTTTAATTGTGAGAAATGAGTTCATTTAGGAATTTTTTTATCAAATTTTTTCATTTTCGAAATGGCATATGGAGAATTTGAAGATAGGTTTAAATTATTTAACTCTTTTCTTCTTCCTTATCCTTTTTTATATTTTTTATATCTCTAATAGATTAAGATTATTTTTATGGCTTGATGATGATTTTCAATTTAAATGAGGTAGAAATTGTCAAAAAAAAATTTAACATAATTATAATATAAGTTATATCTTTAACTTATCTTTTTGTTGCCATAAACAATATAATTGATGTTCCTTTTAAAATTATTAAAAATAACATGAATGCATTTTCATTTCATAGGTTTCATAATTCTACTTTTGGAAATAAAAAAGTTGTCACATGATTCTTAATCATTTATTATTCAAAATCATTGTTTGAAATAACTTGTCAAAAGTGTGATAGTTTAAAATTGAAATATCATGAATACAATCTAAGTTAAATAAGAGGGTTTACACCGACTATTTTTGATTAATTTCACTATGTTAAACCACTAGTTCTATGAATAACCCTTAGTATTCTACATGTGGTGCCTTGAATAGACCAACCAAGGTGTTGTCCAATTGAGATATTTCTATAAACCTCACAAATTGTGATCGAATGAAGAATTTTTAGGATAGACACATTCTAAGTAGGGTAACCTTTTCCATTCTAATGTGTTGGTGTGCTAAAATATACATCAATATTACTATCAATCTCATGGGTGTAGATTGTACAAATATCAAAGTTGTAGAATTAGATGTTGCAAGTCTCTTTGCTCAAGTACTACTAAATTGTTACACAATATAGAAGCTAACATCAAGGCAACAAATTTTTCCAACCTAAACTCCAATTACCAACACCACATCTCCATGAAGAATCTTACACACATTCTTATTGAAGACTACTTTCACACCCACATCATTCATATTATTAATAGATAATAGGTTTCATGTCAAACATATGTGCAAATCTTATAAAACACCTTTGATCCTTTGATTAGGAGTTTGATCTTAACTAGGTAATGCCCAATAATACTCAAAATGGGTTGCCACTAAAGTAGACCTTTCCAACACCAAACTTCTTATAACTGGAAAGCCACTTCCTATGAGCAATCACCTAGAAAGAAGCACTAGAGTGGATCATCCATGCATCCTCACGTCCATGCATGGAAAGGGATACAAAAAATGTATATGATTCATCCTAAGAAGTTCTAGAATATAAATTGTTATCTGGCTCATTATTTTTGTTCTTCTTGTCCTTGTAGTCCTTCTTGATGTGGCCTCTTTTACCATAATTCCAACATTTTACCTTAGATTTATTGGGAGACTTAGATATTCTCTTGTCTTTTTCTCTTCTTTTTCCTTTAACCATCCATGAATAACCAATTATTTCTTGGTGGATTTGGAAGCCTTGATGTCATTTACTTTGAGAGAAGTAAAGAAACCACCTCATAAAGGAAAAAAATAAATTAGTTCTTCCACTATCTATCACTAAACAATCACATGAGTCTAGAAAAGAAAATAATAAGACCATGTATTGACCTTCTTCTTCGATGTTCACACCAACAAATTTTCACTAGCTTCCAATGGTGTTAAATGAATTCAAGTAGTCCACATTTTAGTCTCCATCACCCATCCTCAAATTGTATATCTCACACTATAGAAAATTCTTGTTCACCAAGTATTTAGTGTGATATAACCTTCTTAACTTTTCCCAAAGGGTAATAAATGTTGGTTCTTTCACAACATTCAAGACCACTGAAGGTTACAAATAAAGTTGAATGAGGCTTCTATATTTTCAATCTAACACAACCTAGTATGTGTCCTTCATACCTACAAGTTTACTTCAAGAGACTGATAACCATAGATCTTTGTCTATTGAAAAATTCTCCATCTTGAGTTTCTATAGCTTTAAGTTTGTGTCATTAACCATTTCATCTCCAACCATGATGTACTTATCGATTTCCTTGAAAATAAAAATCTTATGCACATGGATTCCACTAAAAAAAACATTAGTCCAAAAAAATTCCTACCACCTTGGAAATAAAACTGATTAGTCTCTAACACCAAATTAAAGGAAGCTAATAGTATAAACACTTCATACACTAATAATTAAGGAGATAAGTGCATGAAAAATAAGATTTATCAATTTCAAAGGAAAATATACACAAAATATTATACCACAAGGACACCATATTTATCATGGGAAAAATATTTCAAGAGAAGACTCAAGCCCCATATTTTGAGCCAGTGTATGCCTAATTCCAATCCAATTCTTGAGCCAATTACAATATATAAATAAGCTCAATCCTTCACAAGGTAACAACCAACATAACTATAAAGAAATTTTGGTAGCGTAATCCCTAGTAAAATTACATCATACGACATCTCCATCCTAGGAACCAATATATACAAGATACAAATATAAAATCACAAATAAAAAACTATAAAATGTAGGAAAAAATAACTCCCAAAATGGCATGCAACTCCCAATGATAAATTTCAACACCCAACTCACATGATGAGTTAGCATGCTAATAATAGATTATTTTCTTATGTTTTCATAACCATCATAGCCAACTCACCAACTTGGGTACTCCTTAAATTGGATCCATTGTCTCCATTCAATTTTTTATTTGGACATGTCATAACATGCATCATAGAGTCCCCTAAAAGCTCACTCCCCTAAAAAAGCAACTAAGTCAAAAAAGAACAAGTCCCCTCCCCCGTGATAGATGAACCCTCTATGGATGAGCTCTTAAGAATCACTCTAGAGAAACATAAATCTTCACCCTTCTCTTCTAGCTTAATTAAATGCAGAAAGATGGTGATAAAGGAACACAGCCCAAAAAGTTTCACTATCACTATCTTAGATGACAAGGATAATAGCCCTGATAGTGGCTTGATGCCCCCTGGTGGTAGAAGGTTGGCTCACTTGGATATTGTTTCTTTCAAAGGGTTAGAGGCTAGTAAAAAGGGTAAAAAAAGTGGTGAAAGGGAGAATAGGGTCTCTTCTGAGGAGGGTGATAAAAAAGGAAAAAAGGTGGTGGTGGTGGAGAAAGAGGATTCTTTAGAGGAAAAATACATTCTTGACAGTCTAGGGGATACTAGATTTTCTAAGGAAGAGGAATTTTCTAATTCCAAAGAAAGAGAAGAAGATAGCCAAGATATGGAAGAAGAAAATAATGAGCAGGAAGCAGATATCGGTGTGGGTGAAGGGTTTGATTCTGGAAAAGAAGGGAAAGAGACTACCAATGTTAGCCCTATGTAAATGGAAGGTTTAGAAACCCACATTCACACCTTTCATGATCAAGAGAACTTGAAGGAGAAAGACAATAAAAATGTGAATGATAAAATTGAAATTCTTATTGTGAAGATGGAGAAACTTGAAAAAAAATGGAGGAAGCCAATAGTTCTCAGAGGATACAAATGATGGAAGATGCTATCAAGAACATGTGCAACCTATTATGGATGGCCTAATGAAAAGGGCAGTTATGGGAACCATTTTTGGACAAGGAAAAATTCAAAAACAACAAAGGAAAAAAGGAAAAAGGAGTGAAGTGAGTTGGCCTGAGGCGATGGAGCTCAAGGACAACTTGGTGAAAGTGGTGGAAGATCTTTAGGAGAAATGGAGCTTCATTGATGAAACTTAATTATCTTTTATGTTTCTACCTAGAGATTTTCTTATTAGGAATTTGTGCCTCTTTTTTATCTTTTTTGTTTAAAAACTACTATATTCTACATATGGTTGTTAAGTCTTTTATTGGCTCTTTTTGGCCTGAAACTTTAACTCTTCGCTCTATGTTATATTTTGTTATCTGGTTTTTTTTAGCTATGAAATTTATGTTTGGTTTGTTTCAGGGTTTGATAATGGGGAATGTGTTAATGGCTTGTTTGGTAAGTTAATTTTTGGAAACGACTGTGGATTGGGCTAATTGCTATTCTACTGTGGTGTTTTGTCAATGTTCATAGTTTGTTTATGATTATGTTAAGGGGTATGAGAAAAATGTAAGTATCTTCAGGTCTGTATCTTGTGTGTTATTTCTATGGTTCTTATTTGTTCTTGATTGTTTTTTTTTGCTCCAATATGTTTTGTTGTCCTTCTTTGTACGAGATCAAGGCCCTAACCCTGCTTACTTAATAAAAAACATGCATCATAGAGTTGGTCAAAATTCAAGTCTACCATGTAGCTCCTTATAACCATGTTCTTACATGTGTCATATAATATATCAAAAGTAACCTCCACATATTACATTGCCAATGATATTAATTATCTCATAGATTTGTATGTACACATTACAAAGTATCTAACACATGGCCAAAAGTGCCACCTCAAAGTATGATACCCTCTTTCCCACATGAAAAAATAATAGATAAATACAATAAATAATTAAGTATAGAATATTAGGATGCGAGGTTGAGAAACATTTTTAAAAATATATTGGATATTGAAACTAAAATGGATTACTAAGAATGAAGTGAATCACTAGGGGGAGGAAGGAAAATGAGAACATATTCCTTGCAATACAAAGCCCTAGTTAATTGCATATCTATTTGGAACTATGAATTGGTTTAGTGATTGTTTTGGTTAACACATTTTCTTAACCTTATTATAAGGTTTGAAACTAGTTGTGCTATTATTGTAAGGTTAGCCATTGGTCACTACTATTTTAAGATTAGAAACTAGTCACTATCAAATGGAAAACTATCTACTCAATGTCCTTGTAAATTATATTTTCTTGCATGCATGCATTTATTATTACAAATATTTACCATATCCCTTGTGACCATATAATTTGTGTCATTTCTAATTCAGCAATAAAGTAAGAAATTATGAGTGATTTTACCTTTGGGATATAAATTTATTTGCATCATTTATTCTAATAGCCAAATGTATCTTGTTGAGATATTTGATGTCTACAAATCAAGTAAACTAGCATAGATACATGCAACTTGATAACTCATCTTAGGAGTGTCTTTATGTATAAGGTTTGGATAAAATCCATGTGGCTAGTTATTTTACATTAATCCTACAAAGGTCTATATTAACACCCTCCCAAACTTGGTAGATCTCAAAGAGTAGAAGAGTAATCTAACTTTTTTCAATTCATCTTTAATTATCCTCAATTTTATCGTAGGTTTGTCTCTTTGTGATCCATTTGATCCCTAGGTCGAGGTATTGTGGTTCATCCCTTAGAATTGGTGGTTACAATTTTAGGAACCAACATGTTTGATGCAACCAATTAGAGGGGGAATATATATTGTTTTTAATGCTTTCATGGTTGATATTTTAGGTAGTGACTTGTGCTACATGTAGACTCACCACCATTCTTAGATGGATCTTGATTTTATTACACACCCACATTGATCAAAGTTATACCACATTTTCCACATTAAATGGAATCATATGACCTATCAAATGTGTCATATCACATTTTTTTCACATTGAGTGGAGTTACATGATTGTATCAAATATTTCCATGCTATATTTTACAATATTGAATGGATCTGCATAGGTATATATATATATATATATATATATATATATATATATATATATATTAGCAAAATGTGTATAGCCTATATATATTATTTATATTGTAAATAGCTACATTAGAGTTACATTCAAAATTTGATCAACCTTTGAATGGATTTGCATAGGTATATTAAACATGCCATATCATATGTTTCCACACTGAGTATAGTTGCATGGTCATTTTTACATATCATGTCATATTATTGCATCGAGGGGATTATTTTTGTATAATTTATATCCCTTCTCTTTCTCTCTCTATACTTCTCATTTTCATAGATAGATAAAACTAGCATTTGTATGCTTATTTTGACTATGTGATAGAGCATACTTGTTGCATATATTTATTTTTTCTCTTAAGTTTCCAAGGAGAACTGGTGCTTAGGAGAACACGAGGTCTAAGAATGGTCCATTACTTCGCATGGAACATATATGAACTTTAAAAGTGTTGGAATATTTACTTTTCACATTGGCTAGAAGAGTGTCCATATATTTTGAAATACATCCTCATGCTAGATTTACATGCAACACGAAGTAGGGGCAAAGTGTCATGGTGAAATTTGCACATGCATGCCCATTCCTATTTAGTTTTGGGCCCTTTTTTTTAGACTACAAGAATTAGGTAGCCCCCTATAAACTACAATGCACTTGGTAAAATTATTTCACGTGACCAGTGACATTGGCACGACACACCCTCCAATACCATGGGGACATGGGGGAGATTGGTCCTCATGGCCTCTTGCCTGCAACAGGATGCTTTAGCTAATCGAGCTAAGACCCTCGCCCTAGTTTTGGGATCATATTAATGGGATGTCTTAATATAATTACATATTGACATGTGGTACCCTCTTTTGCTAATTTTAGCTCATTCCTCAATCCCTATCTATCCTTATTTCCTTTAATTTACACACATCCCCATGTATTCATCATGTTTAACCATTTATTGCACCCATATTTGAACACATTTCCATATATTTGGTTCACACTTTGAAGTTGACAATTTAGCCAAAGATTCATTTCCACAACACTTGGGATCAAACCTAGCTCAATCATAATATTTGTGAGATACAACCTTAATTTAGAATTAAAATTCTAAAACTCTCACCTTCTCCTACTAGCCATTAGGAGCATACTTATTGCTATGCTTTGGTATTTAAAGACATTCAATGTGCAACACAAATTACATGGTTGAACATAGAATAATCACTTTTAAAATATTTTAGATTTGGAGCTTAAAAAAGAAATAAAATACAACAAAATCAAATAGGTCATTTATACAACAGTACATGTCTATGATTATTCACGCAAAATTGTAAAGCTAGTCCATATAGGGGGTTGACCTAAGAGAACTTGACTCTAGTGATCTGAAAAATCTCCCCTAATGTGATTGCAAACATTAGGTGGACTTAAGAGCTTTAGATGCAATGAAGGAAAATGCAAACATATATTTACACACATTTTGTCAATTTAGTTTTGTGTGGCGAAGTTACTCTCACACATCATATTAAGATTTCAACACTTATATTTGAGTTCTACACATTTAAATATGAATCACAATAAATTCTAAGATTATTTAGAACCCACAACATCTTTTAAATCAAAAACATTAATTATATTCTAATGACATAATTTTATAATACAATACCAACCATATTTCATTATCATTATTTCTAAAACAAAATACAGCCATCCTCGTCATTTATTTATTTTTTTAAATGATAGATATCTATTAAGTGTATCCATCTACATATTACTTGTGTGACTTGCTTTCCAATTTGTGATTTTTTTATTGCTTTCAAATCAACGTTCTTGTTTATGAATCTCTAAAACGGTTGTTATTTGATGCTCTTAATAGTTGCGAATTTTTTATAATTATTAATATTGAAATTTTAAAATATAATAAAATTAAAGTGACGGTCATGGTGTGACTTGAGGTCCTACTCTAATATTTTATCACACATCATCACATGGAATGAGTAAATTTAATCTTTCAATTAAATACATAGATAGATATTTAAAGTTGTTAATCTATATTTACATTTATTTATAAGAATTGTTTTGTTATTTTGTGAAATTTGTTTTATTTACTTAATAGAAATTGTTGAGTTTATTTTAAGACAATTTTTATTATAAAAAAGTGAAAGATAAATATTCATTATTTTAATTTTTATTTGTTAATTTATTTTTATTTATAAATATTGTAAAATATTATATAATTAATATTATATATGTCATTTAAAAAATTATTTCTTCAATACACTATGAAACGTAGATAGAATGATGTGAGAGGTGGTTTAATGAATTTACAATAGTAAAACAATCAAACAATATTCTATTAGAAATTGATCCTTACCTCCATAGTATTGATGGCTTGATACTATATAGATGGAAACTTTAAAAACATAAAATATAAATATTTATTCTATTTTCTCATTAATGAGTCATATATTTTATTCATGTAAATCATTCTATTAACAAATCTTATTATTTTTATGCACTCATTAAAATGAAAAATAGGTGATGTGTGAAAAGTCGAATTAACAAGATAAAGTTTCTATGTGCATGGACTTTCACTTCCACCCCTGATATAACTTAGAATGTCTCTCGATATAATTAATCAAATACAATTCAATTATTTTTACATTAATATCATCTTGGTTTTATAAATTACAAAGAAATGAAATCTTTTTTCAAATATCAAAATGATTTTCATATAGGTATATAGTAATAGCAAAGTATAGAGTGTCATAATATGTAAATAAAAATTGAAATACCATTGACATAATTTAAAAATAAAATCATTCTTAAATAATTTTAAAGTAAAAGTGAATGAGCCTTAAGTAAATAAAATAATTCAATACAATATCTTGATATTTTTTTAGATAGTTGTATTAAAGCTATCTTGATAATAGTTTTATTTCATCAAGACATAAAACATCATATTATAATTACGCCCATAAAAAATTATAATACAACATACTTAAAAAAATAAAAAATAAAATTAAAAGTCACATAAAAAATTAAAACAAATGTATTGTAACCATATTAATTTTAGACCTATGTTTATTTTTTTCATTCTATTTAAAACTTTTATTTATTTATAATATAGATAAAATAGAATAAAAAATTTACAAATAAAATTAACATCTATATACAAAATAAAATCTATTTAAGATATATTTTTATATATTATTTTTGGGATCATTATATTATATTTCTTTAAGAAACTTAATATTTATCACGCTGAAGGCGTCCTACGCTTAGTATTTGCGAGGTCATTGTACATCCGACGGTGGACAGGCAATCGCCTGCGATCAAATGCATCTGAGCCCGTCAATGCTTTTCCCCAGATGTCACAGAGTAGTTACGCTTAGCTTTTGCAACCCATTTTCATGTCCAAGGGTGTAGATTGCTCGACAGGCGCTAGACTATGATTGAATGAATTGCAGCCGTTCATAATTTTCAGGCCAATTTCCCAGCTGTGTTCCCCGCTCCTCCAAAGTCTTCTTCGCTGGTATTGACCTTTCGCTTCTCCACTTGTGTGAGATGGTTGAGCATTTATGCCATTCCCTCGCTGAGGTTTTCACACCTTTGTTTGTGTATGGACGGTCTCAAACTGCATAGTGGGCATGCAAGAGGTTTTCACGCCTTCGTTTCCAGTAGCTTTCTTGCGGTGTGCGTGAGGCGTCACCGCCCAGGCCCTGGTTTCTCCTCTTCAAGCGGGGCTTGTGGACGGAGGGCTCTCTCTATGACGCTTGGCTTGCTCCTGGTTTAGATCCCGCCTCTCCTCTCTGCCCTCCGTCTTCTCCGTCGTCGCCTCCGCGAGTGGCCTCCTCTGTTGTCTGTGCAAAATGGGGGCTTTGAAACAGGGTATGGACATCCATCAAAGCATAAAGGATAGAGGAATTTTGTTAGATGTAGTTGCAACATCCCTGGTAGAT
Source organism: Sequoia sempervirens (assembly GCA_007258455.2). Taxonomy (NCBI): domain Eukaryota; kingdom Viridiplantae; phylum Streptophyta; class Pinopsida; order Cupressales; family Cupressaceae; genus Sequoia; species Sequoia sempervirens. The sequence goes on from VDFB02058242.1 coordinate 552,733,335, forward strand.
ATGTATGCAAAAAGTTGAAGCATAGACAAGGCACGTGGAGTGTTTGAAAAGCTACCTCGAAGAGATGTGGTCTCCTGGACTGCAATGATTGAAGGATATGCGCAATTGTCCAGAATCTTGAGGTAGGGTTTTAGGATAAGGAGAGCTTCAAGAGCGAGGCTCTTATTTGTCAAAAAATTATTAAGAATAGTTTAACCAAGGGGCAAAAGAGTCCCCCATAGATCTTTTTCTCAAGTCACGAGCCTCAGGGCATCTCACCTATTCTGCAGTAATCACACCTCACATCTACTGCAATTTGAGTTTCTGCCATTTTCAGGTAATTTTTGTGTCCTATAAATAATTTGTTTTCCATTCCTATAAATTGCACACATGAATGCAATTCAATTGGTACCCGGGCCATTATATAATCTTCAGCCAAGGCTTGATCTTCCATATATATCTCAAAATCTTAGAAAGTGGTGAATTACAATCCTAGGGTTTTTCTTCTACACCCCGATAAAAACATTAAGGTCAAGCTTAACTTCCTTAAGACTTGCATGAAGCAAAAGGATTTGATCAAACTCGTATCTGTGAATCCAAGGCTTTTTAACCTTAGTATTGAGAGTGGGCTCAAACCTGCAATTTCATTTCTGCAAACACTTGGTTATGAGGGTGAGGCATTGTCTGAACTTCTGGGCTCAGTTTCCGGGATGCTTACGTTTTCATAGGACACTATTTTGAGATTAATTAAACAGGCAGGGGCTTTTGGACTCACCAAGGGCTCTCCCATGTTTGTTGTTACTTTGAATTCCATTGGCCGACTCAAGGAGAATCTTTTAGAACAAAAAATGCAGCATTTTTACAGTTTAGGGTTTTCAGAACAGCGTGTTATTTTTGTGTAAGCGAAGGCCTATCTTATTGACAGTTTCCAAGGAAAATGTTAAGCGCAATCTGGACTTTTTAGTCAATTATGCAAGGCTTTCACTGAGTGATGTTGCCAAGCAGCTGATTTTGTTGAGTTATAGTTTGAAGACAAGGTTAGCAGAATAAAATAGAATTTAGTCATGGAAACTTTTTGGTTGACCTCGATTTTGAGGTTCATATCCTAAAACCTTTATTATGGTCTTGTGAGAGTTTATGTAAATTCTAACCATGTTGCTGGTTTTGAGTATGTGATTATGGTCTTGCCTCTGTGCCTCTGTAAATTCTAAATATCATAATAGTGTTCACTGTGTTTCTGGGTTTGCATAATACATGGTAATTTTGTATTCAAGCTCTTTTGTACAATCTTGACAAAATATAATGGTGGGTGCTGGCTGTTGAGAGTAATTTGGTTGTGGGTTTCTTTGAAAGGTTATTAGAAAGATTTTGTCAAATACATCAACCTATTTTAAGTATTGATAGAATTTTGGTATAACAGTGTGTCTGCCTTGCCACTTCTGCTATTGAAAATAGATTATAACTTCTACACTGAATCTTTTAAACTCCTTAAAAGCATGATTGCTAGCTTCAAGAACAAATAAAATTACCACAATAATTTTGATGCATTGCCACTCTTATCCAATCATACTGTTCCTTTATTGAACTAAAAGAAAAATGACTTTCCATTCTTGATGGGATTGATTTAGCCTTTGTTCAGAATAAATAAATTTGTAAAACATTATTAACAAATGAGGTTTATACAGTGGAAGAAGAATATTAGCAAAATGGAAAAAAAAAAAAACTTAATAGTTAGTTACTCCAATAAACTCTGTCTTGGCTGCCCTCCCACCAGAAATTCCTTCTCATCAAATGGGCTCCATTTGAATTGCCTACAAGATCATCAAAAGATCTTGGCTTGGAATCTTCTCTGGAGATTAATCACTTCCAAAGATAGAAAGACACAATTTGTGCAAATTCTTGAGGTAAGTCACTTGTCCTGGTTTTAGTGAGATTTTTTGGGAACCTGTACACAGCCAGATAATTTTTTAATATGTTTTATTTGATTCTAAAACAATTATGTTGTTATCTGTAGGCAAATCGGATTTGGTCTTCCTGCAAACTCAGCACATTTTTCTCCTTGGTATCGTTGACAGAAAGACACAATTTGTGCATAATCTTGAGGTAAGTCACTTGCCTTGGTTTCAGTGAGCTGTTTTGGGAACCTATACACGACAGGATCATTTTTTGCAACTGTTGTGGGTAATTTATATGATTTTCCCATTTTAGCGAGGGGCTTTTTGTTTATTACCAATGGTGAGTTGCTTGAGAAGAAGCCTGGGCTGCTGAAGACTTTGTAAGACAGTTTGCAGAATATGATGGGGGAAGAGTTTGCAGAATATTTCCATCTTTAATTATTTTGTTTGTGTTGAGTTTTCATGCATTAAGTTTTCAAAGTATTTATTTTGTTGAGATCTTAGGGTTGAATCACTGTTATTGTTGACTTACCATGGCTGGCTATACCATTTGATATTAATAAATATTAATGATTATGATTTGCAAAGAGGTGCCATATAGTATTGAGGACTGTTGTACTTCAGTTTTTACTGAGCAGCATTTAAATAATTTTAAGCTACTGCTAATACCTAGCCGATACCTTGAGAATAGCTTTAAAGTTTTATATGATATATTTAAGGTTGTCATACTTGCAAAAATAGGAATGTCAGCTTCTGTTGCTACCTTTCAATTAATATTTCAAGGCTATTGTACATTCCATAAGGTGTTGTGATTGATTACAGGGGTCTGCAATTTCAACATTTGATGATTTACTCACACTTCTATGAAGCCATCAGAACTGGTAATTTGTTACTTTCAGCTGATATTTTTTATTATTTCTGATATTGCTTATTCCATCCAGCAATAATAACTGGTAATCAATAATAATTTTTGTGCAATTTACCACCAAAAATAACATAAGATTTTCATTGGATTAATTTCATTTCCAATATTTTCATGTTAATCTATGCAGTTCACCACCAGATATGATATTGTTTGTAATTGTTCTAGATGGTAATCAAAAGGTGTTAAAATTTTATGCATTGTCCTTTGTGAAGTCACAAGAAATTTGAAAATATTCAGGAAAGTGGGAAATATTCAGCATTGCTTAGCCCATTATACATCAATAACTGCTAAGAACAACTCCATATTTTCAAAATTTCTTATGAAGCGGAGTATTTGCTCCTTGAACCAACCTTAAGCATTCTTGACATTGTCTCATGTATAGTAGCCAATATGATTACAATTAACACTGGTCATGGTAGATGATGCTTGTATGAAATATTAACTACACTAGATACATTGTCAATGTAGATACTAAGCGTACTTGGATCTCTAAATGCACCGCGTGTATCCAATATAATCCAAACAAACTCAGTAAGAACCACCATGCATATCTGAATGCACTTTTTTAGTACTCATTGTTAACCAAATTGTTATAATTCTCAAATTTTCAAAGGTACGGTCAATGAGGCTCTATTTAGGTTGACAAATAGAGTCATAACTACACATATCTTTCTTCTTCATTTGGAGTAATGGTCCTACGCTTAGTATTTGTGAGGTCATTGTACATCCGACGGTGTAGATTCGTGGACAGGCAATCGCCTGCGATCAAATGCATCCGAGCCCGTCAATGCTTTTCCCCGGATGTCACAGAGTAGTTACGCTTAGCTTTTGCAACCCATTTTCATGTCCAAGGGTGCAGATTGCTTGACAGGCGCTCGACTACGATTGAATGAATTGCAGCCATTCATAATTTTTAGGCCAATTTCCCAGCTGTGTTCCCCGCTCCTCCAAAGTCTTCTTTGCTGGTATTGACCTTTCGCTTCTCCACTTGTGTGAGATGGTTGAGCATTTATGCCATTCCCTCGCTGAGGTTTTCACACCTTCGTTTGTGTATGGACGGTCTCAAACTGCATAGTGGGCATGCAAGAGGTTTTCATGCCTTCGTTTCCAGTAGCTTTCTTGTGGTGTGCGTGAGGCGTCATCGCCCAGGCCTTGGTTTCTCCTCTTCAAGCAGGGCCTGTGGATGGAGGGCTCTCTCTATGATGCTTGGCTTGCTCCTGGTTTAGATCCCGCCTCTCCTCTCTGCCCTCCGTCTTCTCCGTCGTCGCCTCCGCGAGTGGCCTCCTCTGTTGTCTGTGCAAAATGGGGGCTTTGAAACAGGGTATGGACATCCATCAAAGCATAAAGGATAGAGGAATTTTGTTAGATGTAGTTGCAACATCCCTGGTAGATATGTATGCAAAAAGTTGAAGCATAGACAAGGCACGTGGAGTGTTTGAAAAGCTGCCTCGAAGAGATGTGGTCTCCTGGACTGCAATGATTGAAGGATATGCGCAATTGTCCAAAATCTTGAGGTAGGGTTTTAGGATAAGGAGAGCTTCAAGAGCGAGGCTCTTATTTGTCAAAAAATTATTAAGAATAGTTTAACCAAGGGGCAAAAGAGTCCCCCATAGATCTTTTGCTCAAGTCACGAGCCTCAGGGCATCTCACCTATTCTGCAGTAATCACACCTCACATCTACTGCAATTTGAGTTTCTGCCATTTTCAGGTAATTTTTGTGTCCTATAAATAATTTGTTTTCCATTCCTATAAATTGCACACATGAATGCAATTCAATTGGTACCCGGGCCATTATATAATCTTCAGCCAAGGCTTGATCTTCCATATATATCTCAAAATCTTAGAAAGTGGTGAATTACAATCCTAGGGTTTTTCTTCTAGACCCCGATAAAAACATTAAGGTAAGCTTAACTTCCTTAAGACTTGCATGAAGCAAAAGGATTTGATCAAACTCGTATCTGTGAATCCAAGGCTTTTTAACCTTAGTATTGAGAGTGGGCTCAAACCTGCAATTTCATTTCTGCAAACACTTGGTTATGAGGGTGAGGCATTGTCTGAACTTCTGGGCTCGGTTTCCGGGATGCTTACGTTTTCATAGGACACTATTTTGAGATTAATTAAACAGGTAGGGGCTTTTGGACTCACCAAGGGCTCTCCCATGTTTGTTGTTACTTTGAATTCCATTGGCCGACTCAAGGAGAATCTTTTAGAACAAAAAATGCAGCATTTTTACAGTTTAGGGTTTTCAGAACAGCGTGTGTTATTTTTGTGTAAGCGAAGGCCTATCTTATTGACAGTTTCCAAGGAAAAAGTTAAGCGCAATCTGGACTTTTTAGTCAATTATGCAAGGCTTTCACTGAGTGATGTTGCCAAGCAGCTGAATTTTGTTGAGTTATAGTTTGAAGACAAGGTTAGCAGAATAAAATAGAATTTAGTCATGGAAACTTTTTGGTTGACCTCGATTTTGAGGTTCATATCCTAAAACCTTGATTATGGTCTTGTGAGAGTTTATGTAAATTCTAACCATGTTGCTGGTTTTGAGTATGTGATTATGGTCTTGCCTCTGTGCCTCTGTAAATTCTAAATATCATAATAGTGTTCACTGTGTTTCTGGGTTTGCATAATACATGGTAATTTTGTATTCAAGCTCTTTTGTACAATCTTGACAAAATATAATGGTGGGTGCTGGCTGTTGAGAGTAATTTGGTTGTGGGTTTCTTTGAAAGGTTATTAGAAAGATTTTGTCAAATACATCAACCTATTTTAAGTATTGATAGAATTTTGGTATAACAGTGTGTCTGCCTTGCCACTTCTGCTATTGAAAATAGATTAGAACTTCTACATTGAATCTTTTAAGCTCCTTAAAAGCATGATTGCTAGCTTCAAGAACAAATAAAATTACCACAATAATTTTGATGCATTGCCACTCTTATCCAATCATACTGTTCCTTTATTGAACTAAAAGCAAAATGACTTTCCATTCTTGATGGGATTGATTCAGCCTTTGTTCAAAATAAATAAATTTGTAAAACATTATTAACAAATGAGGTTTATACAGTGGAAGAAGAATATTAGCAAAATGGACCAAAAAAAAAAAACTTAATAGTTAGTTACTCCAAGTAAACTCTGTCTTGGCTGCCCTCCCACCAGAAATTCCTTCTCATCAAATGGGCTCGATTTGAATTGCCTACAAGATCATCAAAAGATCTTGGCTTGGAATCTTCTTTGGAGATTAATCACTTCCAAAGACAGAAAGACACAATTTGTGCAAATTCTTGAGGTAAGTCACTTGTCCTGGTTTTAGTGAGATTTTTTGGGAACCTGTACATGGCCAGATAATTTTTTAATATGTTTTATTTGATTCTAAAACAATTATGTTGTTATCTGTAGGCAAATCAGATTTGGTCTTCCTACAAACTTAGCACATTTTTCTCCTTGGTATCATTGACAGAAAGACACAATTTGTGTATAATCTTGAGGTAAGTCACTTGCCCTGGTTTCAGTGATCTGTTTTGGGAACCTATACACGACAGGATCATTTTTTGCAACTATTGTGGGTAATTTATATGATTTTCCCATTTTAGCGAGGGGATTTTTGTTTATTACCAATGGTGAGTTGCTTGAGAAGAAGCCTGGGCTGCTGAAGACTTTGTAAGACAGTTTGCAGAATATGATGGGGGAAGAGTTTGCAGAATATTTCCAGCTTTAATTATTTTGTTTGTGTTTAGTTTTCATGCATTAAGTTTTCAAAGTATTTATTTTGTTGAGATCTTAGAGTTGAATCACTGTTATTGTTGACTTACCATGGCTGGTTGTACCATTTGATATTAATAAATATTAATGATTATGATTTGCAGAGAGGTTCCATATAGTATTGAGGACTGTTGTACTTCAGTTTTTACTGAGCAGCATTTAAATAATTTTAAGCTACTGCTAATACCTAGCCGATACCTTGAGAATAGCTTTAAAGTTTTATATGATATATTTAAGGTTGTCATACTTGCAAAAATAGGAATGGCAACTTCTATTGCTACCTTTCAATTAATATTTCAAGGCTGTTGTACATTCCATAAGGTGTTGTGATTGATTACAGGGGTCTGCAATTTCAACATTTGATGATTTACTCACACTTCTATGAAGCCATCAGAACTAGTAATTTGTTACTTTCAGCTGATATTTTTTATTATTTCTGATATTGCTTATTCCATCCAGCAATAATAACTGGTAATCAATAATAATTTTTGTGCAATTTACCACCAAAAATAACATAAGATTTTCAGTGGATTAATTTCATTTCCAATATTTTCATGTTAATCTATGCAGTTCACCACCAGATATGATATTGTTTGTAATTGTTCTAGATGGTAATCAAAAGGTGTTAAAATTTTATGCATTGTCCTTTGTGAAGTCACAAGAAATTTGAAAATATTTAGGAAAGTGGGAAATATTCAGCATTGCTTAGCCCATTATACATCAATAACTGCTAAGAACAACTCCATATTTTCAAAATTTCTTATGAAGCGGAGTATTTGCTCCTTGAACCAACCTTAAGCATTCTTGACATTGTCTCATGTATAGTAGCCTATATGATTACAATTTACACTGGTCATGGTAGATGATGCTTGTATGAAATATTAACTACACTAGATACATTGTCAATGCAGATACTAAGCGTACTTGGATCTCTAAATGCACCGCATGTATCCAATATAATCCAAACAAACTCAGTAAGAACCACCATGCATATCTGAATGCACTTTTTTAGTACTCATTGTTAACCAAATTGTTATAATTCTCAAATTTTCAAAGGTACGGTCAATGAGGCTCTATTTAGGTTGACAAACAGAGTCATAACTACACATATCTTTCTTCTTTATTTGGAGTAATGGTCGTATCATGTCACTCTTTTAACTCTGTCACTTCTATTTAAGAAAATGAGATTTTTCTGAATAATGCCTTACAACAGATTTTTATTAATATATCATGCACCCATACAACATGCTAGCTGTGATAGGACTTAGATTGTTTTTTCTTTTCTTATGTCTTCAATTGAAAAATTCAAATTGTATTTGTAACACATTAATACAACTTTCCCCATTTCCTTTTATATACAAATATTATGCATTCAATTCATTTGCAAATTTCAAAATACATTAAGTTATATGTTAACTTACAATTCTCACCACTATACCACATTTATCCCTCTTATACCATCCACAAATCTTGGAACTTGAACGAATCCCTTCTATTCATCACAATTTTTTCCACTACTCACACTATTCCTCATAGGCATTCCTAGCAGTTGCTTTTCCCATTTGTTAATAAACAAATTTAACAAATAGTTAACTACAATGTCTTCGGCGTACCTATTGCACCCCAAGGTGCAATTACTAGTAATAACCTTCTCTCCTTTTCAATATTATAGAGAAAATGGATTCAATCTAAGTGAAATGCAATTTATAGTAAAATAGACAAGTCACAATTAAGAAAGATCCCTAACACCTTCCACATTGAGATAAGAAAACAATGTTGGTGGGTCCCAAACAACCCTAAATGTCTATAAATATACAACTAGTGCTTAAAACAAGATATAAGTAGTCAATTTGTATTTTATCGTTAATTAAAAACATTGGAAAAACAATAAACAAGCGTTACCCACAAACACGAACCTACGGTTTGCACTCGAAAAAGAATCTGTAAATTAAATAATTTTATATAGATTAGGTAACAAAATTGATAGGTTGTAGGTTCATTGTATATGGTATTATAAGTAATTGGTTCGTTTATAATTTTTTATATGTAGAAAAAATTATATATATATATATAATTAATTTATTGGTTTATGCAATTGAATTTTATTTTATTTTTTATAATTATTTAAAGTTTTTTTAAAAATATAATTTAAGATTATTATATTTTTAATATTAATAATTGAGATAAATATATATGATAGGGATGTTCAAACATGAATTTTTGGGAAGGAAAATTACATTAATAATCAAGATTTCTGGATAAAACTGTGTGCAATTTTTTCATCAACGTTTCGGATCATACTCCATGCTCTCTATCTGCTAATCATCTTGATGATGGATCATGGAGTATGATTCGAAACGTTGATGAAAAAAATCGCACACAGTTTTATCCAGAAATCTTGATTATTAATGATCATGGACTGTGGAAACAAAATGTTATTAAAGGAAAATTACAATTAATATTTCAAAAGATGATTTCACAAACTAGAGTTATTAAAAAAGGAGTAAATTTGAACAACACTTAAATGTATGAGCACAAAGAAAGGGGTGTCAAGGTCAAAAACGTAATATCAAACCATAAAAAAATAAAAAACATACACCCAATAGTAAACTTCTTTCTTAATATAGACATGAAGATAATACCTTATAGAAATGAAGAGCAACTATGGTAGTGAGACAACACCATGAAGAGATTATGACTAGCCTAGGACTTAATTAGTATCATTTGAACCCATGTCGAAGCAATCTTCAATCATTATCACCTAAGGATTTACTTAAATAAAAATGCATCTTTGGAGCATTGTGGCATTTCTCATGAGGAAAGATACTAAGCTAACAATATTCATAGCTTTTGATAGAAATAAACCACAAAGATCTTTGTCATGTTTGAACAAGGATCTATGAAATTTAACCAAGGAATTAATATGGTAGTAGATAAAATATAATTTGATACTTTAAAAGGGGCCAAGATCTCTAGCAAGAAATTTTCACCCATGTCTACTTGTCCCTTATCCTAACTATATTTATCTAAGATTTCGTTCAACTTGTTCTAGGGAATTAGGAGCCTATGAACACAAACCTATTAAAGCTCTCACATAATCTATTTATCTCTTAGTAGGTCTATAAGATTTGAAAGAAAAATAGACATAATAGTGTTGAATTGATGGTTTTCCAAAAAAATCATTAAATGTGTTTTTGATTAGGAAAAGCATGTTTTGAAGGGGCCCCAAAACCCTTTACAATTGAGAAAAGATGCTAAAGAGAAAGAACCAATAAGATTTGAAACCCACAAAATTCAAAATGCTGAAAAAAGATAAAGCCAGAGAACCCGTAAACAACCCTACAACAAAACATCAACAAGGGCCCCAAAACCCTTTACAACAGAGAAAAGCTGCTAAAGAGAAAGAACCAATAAGATTCGCAACCCACAAAATTCAAAATGCTGACAAAAGATAAATCCAGAGAACCCATAAGCAACCCTACAACAAAACATCAACAACAAGGTTGAACAACAAAAAACAACAACAAAACACTACAATATTTTATCAAGAACATTCGCTGAGTCCATATTTTCAACGATGACCCTCTCATATATCTTGACCACATCCTAAAGATCCTTAAACGTGATGGCTGCCCTTTTCTTGGTCTTGCTCCTCGTTCATAGGCAAGGAGCAGCCTCCAAATTCTTCTCCTCACCTGGACCATTATCCTCAATCTTATCCTCTAATTTCATGCGGTTAACCTTAGCAATGGCCGCCTCATGTTTTCCCAAATCCAAAAACTTACCAGTCCAATTAATAGCTATATCATTTAAAACTAGCAAGCCCTTAGCACTAGTTTTCAAAGACGAATTATTGATTTAAACAACAGTCTACAAATCATTACTAATTTTGCTAATTCTTTCCTCCATACTCACAATCCACTCCTCATTGATCCTTTGAACAACAATTTCCAGGGATGTTAAGCTTTACTCATGACTTTAAATCCATTAAATATGTTATTCAACCACCTCTCTAATAGATTTTTCCAGGAAGGGGGTCTATGTTAACCTTGATTAGTTTCTCTATATTATATCCATTTATTTCTTTGGGTTCCCATTTTCCTCTCCAAATAAACTCTACAATTTATTTTGTTTGAATGGAGTTAAATTTGTGCAAATAATCATAGAAAGAAGACACCCAAAACACAAGACACATTGCACTGAGATGAATATAAGCCACACTTCATATAGCCTTCAACTTACCATGAAAATATTTTTCCATAAATAACCATAAATTCAAAGGGTGTGTAACAATGATAACCATCCTTTCCAAAAATGTAAGAGATAATACGAATGCACACCATAGCATTCATCAATCATCTGTGCTCATATTTATGAAATACCACACCCACAATGATAAGATAAAAATGTACCAAGGAGCCAATGTGAGAAAATAATTGTTAAAAATTTAGATTCCATGTATAGCCATAAACTCCATTGTTGGTAGGGAAAAGCAATAAATTCATATGCATGTGTTGAATTGTGTCTATGTGGTAGCATTTGTTTCATATATTCACAATCCACTGAGAATCACATGTGATGTCCCACTATTTTGATGGAAGTCCTAAATTCCCTCCAATTCATTATAAACAAACTTGGCTAGGTAGACATCTTATCATGCCAACTAGGAGGAATTTTCCAATGGAAAGAAATTACTATCAATATCTAGGTTAGCCAAAATGTCAAAATAAATATTTTATTCCTTATACTGGTGACAATTAATGAACTTGGAGAAGGACTTGATAAATTCTCATGCTCTTTGAATTATAAATTACTTAAATTTTAATTATTTGAATGGCCCTTTTCAAAAAATATATGATGCACATGGAATCCACTTCAATTATTATATTCAAAACCTTCATGTCAATAATAATGCTTACTCCCATGCCTAGAGATTAAGTCTCAACTTTGTTATTTGTACCATTTTAGAAAAAATTTAATCTTGCCACTAGAGCCTTCAAAATGCAACCTTCATATCAAAGTCTTAGGTTTCCCCTAAAGGCTCATTCAAAGTTCAATTTTATAAATTTTATAAGAGGTTGAATTGCTACGCCCTTAATATTAGTGTGCATCGGGTTATGTATAGTCAGCTTGTGGCTATCTTAACTCTCTATTAAGTCATATTATCATTAGTATATTGTTATTCAGTTGTTTAGGTCAGCCTAAGACTTATATAGGTGTGTCTAATTTTTCCTAGGTGATATCCTAGGCATAAATAGGTATATATAGGAGGTTGTGAGTCTTATTTCATCATTAAGTTGTGAAGTGTGTTCTCATTAGAGATATTTGGAGGTTTTCCCCCTTGAAGTGGCTTGCTATTCTCAGTTATTATCAAGTATTTTCAGAGTATTTCATATCATATTCTCCTATTGTGCAAGTTATTTCATAACAAGTGGTATCAGAGCCAAGTTCTTGGCTCCGTAGAGGCAAGGTTTTTTCTCAATTTTGGAGGCGATTTTGGGAAGAGCATATCTTTCAAATTTTAGATTATTTTTTTCTAATTTTTAAAGGGTTTTTGAATAACATATTAAAGCAGATATCATCCATATTTTAGAAGAATTGGAGTAGAATTAAGTGAATTATTGTAGAATTAGGGTTTCTACTCATTTGTTTTGGAATCTGAATATCTCATACATATTGCTTAATTAGAGTCTTATTTTTATTGGGTTTTTTAATAAATACTAAAGGAGATTACAGTAAAAAATTTGGAGGATTTGGAGTAAAAATAAGCAAGTTATTGAAAAATTAAAATTTTCACAATTATCACTCTCCACACTACAAATATGCTTGTTTCTTGGAGATTTTTCTAGGTGAGAGTTATTTTGGCCCTAGTAAGTTACAGTAAATTTTTTAGAGAATTTAAGCTTCATTTGTGTTATTTATTTCAAAATTATTGGTTCTCATCATGATGGGGCCTGCAACAAGGGGCAAAAAGAATGTTGTTACTCCGGGGAAGACTCTTGATAAGGATGGGGTAGAAATAGAGGATATTACTCCTAATGAGGAAATTAGTAAGGTAAAGGAAGAAATATCCTCAATAAAGATGGATATGTGTGACCTAAGAGGAGATATATAGGACATACGAAACATGTTAAGCACCTACATGGTTGAACCAAGAAAGGAGTTCTCAAGCAACCAAGGTGAAAATTCTAGGTCAACTAACATTGACACAAGCTTTAGTACTCATGTGGGATCTAGGAATTTATTTCCAAAGGTGTATATGCGCAAGTTCAATGGCAAGGATCCTCTAACATGGATAAGCCAAATGGAGAATATTTTTGAAGTACACCAAATCCCAAATGGACAAAAGGTCATGATGGCTTCCCTATATCTAGAACCAAATCAATTCATTTCGTATCGTTGGATTTGTACTCATTGAAGGAAAAATGGGCTACCGTCTCATGGTCAATTTTTTATGGAGGAACTCCAAGCACAATATAGCAATAGTGTGAAATACAACTTCTTCAGCACGTTGGCTCAACTTTAACAAACAAGATCAGTTAAGGATTATATTCAACAATTCCAAAATCTATCCTTATGAGTGGATACAATTACAGAGGAAAACTTGAATGATTTATTCTTGGGGGGTCTCAAGGATCACATTCAACATGAGGTACGCATGTTTAGCCCTAGCTCCATAAATGAGTCTTTCATCTTAGCACGCAGGGTAGAGGAGAAGTATTTGATTCCTAAGAAGCAAGGGGCTAATGTGACAAGAGAGAAAGAATATTCAACACAACCTACTAGGTTGATTCCACAACAAATTGAGGAGAAAAGAGAAAAAGGGTTGTGTTTCAATTGTGATAGAAAATACAATTGAGGACATAAATGCAGTGAAAAGAAATTGTTCTATATTGAAGGTCCAAGTGAGGAAGAAGAGGAGGAACCCATACTAGAGGATGAAAGGGAGTCAAATGAGGAATCACATGATTCTCAACCAATCATTTCTTGTCATGCACTCTTAGGTTTTAGTGCTCCACAAACTCTCAAGGTGGTGGGGTTCTTAAAGAAGTGGAAGGTAATAGTGTTGATCGACTCAGGTAGTACTCATAATTTCATTAACAAAAAGTTAGCTACTCGTCTAAATTATTTTATATATCTAGCTCTAGAGTTTCAGGTTTTGATTGCAGATGGTGGTATAGTTAGTTGTTCAGGGAAGTTTCATAGCATTAAATTATCCATGGGATATTATCAACTTGATACCCCAATGTATGCGATATCCATGGGTGCAACAAATATTGTTTTGGGAGTACAATGGCTTACTACATTGGGAATGATTGAGATGAACTTCCAAGAACTATTCATGATATTTCAATCAAAAGGAAGGGTAGTAGAGCTAAGGGGGTTGAAAGAAAAATCCCCACAAATGGTAAGCTCTCATCAAATGAAAAAGTTTCTTAAGAAAGGAGTGGATGGGTTTGTGGCCCAGCTATATTCATTAGAAGTCTCTCAATCTAATGCTCCTACTCATCTAGATTTGCAAGCTATAATTTATCGTCACTTAGTTGTTCTTAGAGATATGTGTAAAGGACTTCCTCCTAAGAGGGATCATGATCATTCCATACAGTTAGTTCCAAGGAGCCAACCACTAAACATCATGCCTTATAGGTATCCACACATACAAAAGAGTGAGATAGAAAAAATTGTTGAGGAGATGCTAGAGGCATGAATTATTAGGCATAGCAAAAGTGCTTACTCCTCGCCTATGGTGATGGTACGTAAGAAGGATGATACTTGGTGCATGTGTCTAGATTATAGAGTGCTCAACATGTACACCATTAAAGATAAGTTTCCTATTCTAGTCATTGATGATTTGCTAGATGAATTGAATGGAGCTATGTATTTTACCAAGTTAGATCTTATATTTGGTTATCACCAAATTCAAATTAAGGATGAAGATATTTGTACGAAAAGAATTTGGACTCATGAGGGTCATTATGAATTTTTGGTGATTCCATTTGGTCTTACCAATGCACCATCTACATTCCAAAGTTTGATGAATTCCATTTTTAAGAAGTTCTTGAGAAAGTTTGTGTTAGTATTTTTTGACGATATATTGATTTATAGCAAGACTTGGGAAGAACATTTGCAACATGTGGATCAAGCATTACAAATAATTGAAGATCATAAACTCTATGCTAAGCCATCCAAGTGTGCTTTTGGTCTTAAGGAGGTGGAGTATTTGGGACACATAGTTTCACATGAAGGGGTAAAGGTGGACCCTAACAAAATTAAGGCTATCATGGAATGGTCTATTCCAAAAACCATTAAGAAATTGAGGGGTTTCTTGGGATTGATAGGGTACTATAGAAGATTTTTGAAGAATTATGGTTGTATAGAAACACCTCTCACTACTCTATTGAAGAAGGATTCTTTTCATTGGAATGAGATTGCGAATAAAAAATTTGAGAGATTGAAGGAGGCCATGTGTACAACTCCAGTGCTTGCCACTCCTGACTTCACCAAGGAATTCACTGTGGAATGTGATGCTTCTGGAAATGGGATAGGAGTAGTGCTCATGCAAGAAGATCAACCAATTTCTTTTGAGAGTCATCAATTAAAGGGTAAGAATCAACTAAAACCTATTTATGAGAAGGAAATGCTAGCAATCCTCCATGAATTCAAACAATGGAGGCATTATCTATTGGGTAGACACTTCAAGGTTAAGACAGATCATGATAGCCTAAAATATTTTTTGGAACAAAGACTATCTTCTAAAGAGCAACAAAAATGGGTCACTAAGATGTTAGGATATGACTTTGAGATTGTATATAAGAAAGGGAAAGAAAATATTGTAACATATGCACTTTCAAGGAAGGATGAGAAATATGAAGCCTTATTGTGTGCCCTTTCAATATTACAAGTAAATTGGGTGGAGGAAGCCAAAGCAGGAGTAGCAAAATGATGTTGCGACAAGTAATCTCATCAAACAATTAAAAAGTGATCGTAGTAGTTCAAATAAGTTTTGTTGGAAGGGATATACTCTTTGGTATAAAGAGAATTTGTATCTCTACAAGAATTCCACTCTTAAACACAAGATTGTCACAAATTTGCATGAGTCTCCAGTGGGTGGTCATTCAGGATTTTTGAAGACATATCATCGAGTCAAGCAATATTTTTTTGGGAAGGGCTAAAAGGTGATGTTCAAAAATTTGTGGTTGAATGTTTGGTTTGTCAAGGGAATAAAGGGGAGATAATTAAGACACCGGGTCTCTTGCAACCCTTATCTATTCCTAGCCAATGTTGGGAAGAGGTATCCATGGACTTCATCACAGGGCTTCCCAAATCTAAAGGTCATAATGTCACCATCATAGTAGTTGATCGCCTCACTAAATATGCACATTTCATTGCATTATCACATCCTTTTACAACAAGTGTAGTTGGAAAATAATTTTTGGAGAATATCCAAAAGCTACATGGTACACCTAAGGTTATTGTTAGTGATCGTGATTCTATCTTCACTAGTCACTTTTGGAAAGATTTATTCTCATGTTTGGGTACTCAATTGGCTCATAGCTCTTCATACCACCCTCAATCAGATGGGAAAATTGAGGTTGTTAATAAGTGTTTGGAAGGATATCTATGTTGTTTCACTTTAGAGAAATGGTATCAATGGGTAGATTGGATACCACTTGTAGAATGGTGGTATAACACTTCTTTTCATAGCTCATAAAAAATGTCTCCATTTTTGGAACTTTATGGATATCATCCTCCTTCCATCACATCATCAATAAAGGTGTCACCAAGAGTACAAGTAGTAGAAGACCACTTGCTTCATCAACAACAAGTACTTTCAAGACTCAAGGAGAATTTAGCCATGGCACAAAATCGAATGAGACAACAGGCATACCAACATCGTAGTGAAAGAAGTTTTGAAGTTGGGGATTGGGTCTTCTTGAGATTGCAACCTTATAAGAAAATCTTACTAAAGCAACAAAAAAAGAATAATAAGTTGTCTCCAAGGTATTATGGTCCATACAAAATCATGCAAAAGATAGGTAGTGTTGCATACAAGCTAGAGTTGCCACCAACAACAAAGATACATCCAGTTTTTCATGTTTCCTGTTTGAAGAAGGTAATTGTGCATAATATTCCCACTCAAACAACACTACCAAACTCGATGAAGAAGGAAGAATAATTTTGGAACTAGAGTGCATTCGTCAAACACGCACAAAGAAGATGACGAATAGAACTCTCATTGAGTATCTCATCCAATGGAAGAATTTACCAGTTGAAGATGCCACATGGGAGGATGAGGAGTTCATTCAAAAGAATCCAAATTTGATTAGCATTGAGGAAAATGCTTCTTTGAAGAAGGGGGGCATGCTATGCCCTTAATATTAGTGTACATTGGGTTATGTATAGTCAGCTTGTGGCTATCTTAACTCTCTATTAAGTCATATTATCATTAGTATATTGTTATTCAGTTGTTTAGGTCAGCCTAAGACTTATATGGGTGTGTCTAAGTCGGCCTAGGTGATATCCTAGGCATAAATAGGTATATATAGGAGGTTGTGAGTCTTATTTCATCATCAAGTTGTGAAGTGTGTTCTCATTAGAGATATTTGGAGGTTTTCCCCCTCGAAGTGGCTTGTTATTCTCAATTAATATCAAGTATTTGCAGAATATTTCATATCATATTCTCCTATTGTGCAAGTTATTTCATAACATGAATCCACTTGATTTGAGTTCTATAAACTTGGTCACTTTTTTCACTCATTGATCCTTGAACAAGAGGAATCTTGATTAGGCTTCATTTCTTGAGTATTTTCAAATCCCAAGAAGAGAAGTGAATTTTATTTGAGAATTATATTACATTGGACATCACCAATTTAGATATAGCTCCCTCAATTTTTAAAATTACTTGCTCCCTCAAATAGAAGTTAGTTCTATAAATTCTATTTTATCTTTCTTTCTAAACTATTCAAATGACATTAGATGGGACTATTAACCATATTCAAATGAAAGTGGGGTTTTCAAAAAGTGTTGATTAGTGCAATTTATAATACAAATAACACATTTTTTGTCTTACACGGCCTAAAGTGGCCAAAATACTAAAAATACATCTCAAGTACAATATAAAATCAAGTAGAGATAAATAATGAAAATACATAGAAAAGTACATACTATAAAAAGGTAGGATCCAAAAAGGAGTTTCTATGCACTAGATACGACCCTTAGAAAGTCTTAAAATGAGAACTATATAAAAATTTTATAATAAGCCTTAATTTATGGAAAAATAAAGTTTAAAATAAAAAAAATTCACACCACTACGAAGAGCACATAATTTTACCCCAAATAAAAATACACTAAAAAATACCTTTGTACAACTAATAATAGGCTTCTTGAAGTTGGACTACAAAAAATAAAACTGCATTGGAGATAGGATAGAGTTGGCGGAGAAAAACCTTGATGTCAACATAATGTTCTGATGATGTCACCCATCAAAAAACTAAAATTTCCTAGAGTCACCATGATTAGAAAACAATCTTAAAATCATTTAAAACTACCTTTGTATTCTAGAACTACCAATTTCAAGTATAAAACTACTAGGTATAGGGAGGAAACCACTACTCAAAAAATTGGGTAGAATTTTTCCCAAAGGGGTAAAGAGATGGTGGCACTACTAGTTTTGTCTCTAGTGGTAGGGCTAGAGGAGGTGGTGGGGTCAATAGGGTTGCTTTATAGTGGAAACATGGTTTTTGTGGCTAAATTGATGGTGTTTCTACCTAGCCACACCTACTATAGTGGCAATGGGCCAAAAATATTTTTATTGAAAAGTTTTAAACTTGCAATTGTATGAACTACATAGGGATAGTTTTATGACCACCTAAGTAAAAATATTTTCCACAAAAATACTTGAGTCCAAATTTAATAATTTTATATCAAAATAAGGTATTTTGGGTTCTTTAGATCCAATGGTAGTGTCTATTTAGCCTCAAAATGCACCATAAATGAGTAACATGTCTAATACATGGTTTATCTTGCATTCACAACTTGGATTCTTGATATCTAAATTTGATGAAATGAAAGTGAAAATTGTATTTATCTAGCCTTCTAGATGTTATAAAATAGCTAGAAATACTACTAGTATTACTAAAAAGATGCAATGACTTAGATTTCAAAAAACACAAATGTATAAAACCCAAGAGGTTAAAAAACTTTGATCAAAATTTTTTGATTCTTCACATCATATGAATATGGGAGAGAAGATGATGCAGGGGAATCATGAAATTTTTTCTTTGATGGTTTTTGCACTTTTGGTTTTCCTTGGCTGATTGTTGCTTCTTGAAACCTTGACGTGGAATGAATGTGCATTTGCTTATGTGGTAGTAAGTTTTGAGATTGCATTCAAATTGCACAATAGAAAGGGAAAACAAAACTATTATGATCAATTAAGAAGGAAGGAGGAGCACATAACTGTTTGGGGGGAGAAAAGAGGAAGTCATTGGCTTGTGTAAGGAGGTGGATAAACAGAGGAAAAGAAATGGTCCAAGAACAAGGTTGCTCTCTTTGTAGATTGATGGACCTACTTGTGGAAAGGAATGAGTCCCACGACTTCATGGATTGGGAGAAAACTAATTTTTGGGAGTATATGAGTGAAAAGGAGAGTTTTTTTAGAACTATGAACCCCAAAGTGAGTAGAGAATGTGTGGATAGGAGGAAGAGAAGGAAAACCATGCAAAGGAAGTTTCTTGTTCTTTTAAAATGTTGCACTTCTTTTGTTACAAAAGTTTTAATACCATAAAATGCCTTTACCCTATTAGAGGCATTTAAAGAACCTTGCATTCTATTCATAGAATAAGGAATGAATGTAATTATGTATTGTTGCTTTGAGGAAGATCATCCATCTATGTGTTTGGTTGCACAATTTAAAAATCTGTTAACCTTTTCTTTGTTTTTCCCTTTTCATGATGCTGGCAAACTTGATTATTGTGAATTGGCTCAAGGAGAGGATGTGTAAATGCTATGCCATAGTCGATATGAAGAGATAATACTTGTGCTCCAATAAAGCTTAAGTATTTGTCTATTACTATTGCCTTGGTATGTGTATTAGATTGATTGACTGAGTTAATGTTTGTGTTGGTTATTCATTGCCAGTTAGTAGTTTGAGGTGTTTCAAATTTCCTGTAGTATTAGAGCAGTCATCAAATTGGTATCAAAGCCAAAAGATTACTAGCATGGTAAGAAGCATGTTTGAAGAATGGGGTATGAGAGAGTTGAAAGAGAGAGAGTTGTGAAAGAGTTGGTTTGTTAGAGGTATGAGAGAATTTGTTGTTGCAGGCATGAGAAAGGGTCTGTAACTTCTATCCTCCAGTAGAGATAAATTGGGTAAAAGGTATATAACTTCCTTCGTGAAGAGAGAGTGGGTAGAGGGGGTTTTGAGAGGTACTTCTTCTAGAGTCCTTGGTGTAGGAGCACCCCTAGGATACCTTAGATTGTCTAGAAGGTCATGTGTTGGCAATTTGTTTAGGCCAACTTTTCATCTACTCATGTTCATTTTTGGTTGTACCTTAGTGGCATTTTTGATTGGGTGTTGATCATCTAATGAAGGTCATGTTGACCATAGGATAGGTGACATAAATTTCTAGCTCTAAATGAGGTCTTGGATTTTTAGGAATTCTTGCAAATGTTTGAAAATGTTGCTCAATTGGAGCTACAAGCGGCCAAGGAAAGCCCAAGGGAGAGATAAATGATTTAGGGGACCTATTTATGGGATGCCTTGGAATTGGAGTAGGGTTAGAGGCATTTTGATATTGTTGAAGTTTTTGTATTCAAGAAAACAGTTGTGATTGAGTGTGAATTTCTTGTTTTTGCTTTGAAGTGATGCTTTAATGAATTGCACATGGCACTGTAGTTTGCACAGGATGTAGAGTAGTTAATCTTCAAGCTTTGTGTGGCATTTAAATAGTTTTCTAATTCATTTTCTAGCATTGATTGTAAATAGTTTTGTTTTCTGACTGTTGCTGGTTTGAACCAGGCAGTTTGTGAAGAATGGGCTATTAGTTCACTTTCCCACCATACAAATTGTACGACCCTTTGGGAATAGTGACTAGACTCCATGGATGTAAATATAGTAGGGTTTAGTTTCTTTGGAAGCACAGGAGTTACTGTGGATATCTTGCCCTAGGCGAGTCAGGGAAGTGCCTGGCTAGGAAGACTTTAGTGCAGAGCACTTAATTTGTAGGGGTGTCAAATTATTGACAAATTCCTTTTTGGGGAAGGTAGGTATGAGTCTTATCAAGACTTGGTACGCAGGGAGAAACTCCATCAATCCATTTGGTGAGGAAAGAACTTGAAAAATTGCAGAGAAGTCAGGAAAGGGCTTAAAAACCCTAGTATTGCTCATTTTCAAGTTAGGGCTTTGTATGGCCAGTTGTGACCCAAGACCCCAAAAATCCTTGAGGGGTGGGCTTACGAACTAGGAATCCTTGGGGGTTCTTTGGAAATTTTTAGGAAATAAGCCCGATTTCTTAGAGAAGGAGGCCTAATTGGGGCTCCTAGGGCTAGTAGCCTTTTAGACCTAAGTGAGGGTTTGGTGGAAGCGACTTTGAAATGGAGCTAGGTAGACCCCTAAGAATCAAAGTGGGATGGATTGAAGTCATTAGAAACACCTCCACACCCCTGCAAAGTTAAATTCAATATTTTGGAGGATTGTAGCCTTTAGGGTGGATTAAGGGAAAAGTCTAGAGTTGCAAGATTGTACCAAGGTGGACTTGGTAGGGAGAATTAAGTTGGTAGTTGGGGTTGGAAAGGAAAGACTAGGGGAACCTAAGTAAGGAAAGGTCCTATAGGTTGAAGTGGTGGAGTGAGACACCGTAGAGGTCTTCCAAACAAGACCTAGAGCATGAATCAGTGATTGATTCATCCAACCTCCCTATCAGATTGGTATCAGAGCAGCAAAAGATTTGGGATAGAATAATATATGTCAGAGGTTGAGTCTAGTGGTTCTACTGACATGGTGACAAATGTAGAATCGGCCAAGAAGGTCAAAGAACAGTAGGAAGACAATAGGCTATTGAGGGAAAGAATAGCCCAACTTGAGCAAGCAATGAGTAATGTGCAGTTGGAAGGAAGGGTACCAAATAAAGAAGAGGTTGCAGAGGAAGACAAGATCCCTGAACCTGACCCTATTTTTCAAGAAGAGCCTTTCTTGAGTAATTGAAGGCTTTGAGTGGAAAATCACTTGAAGGAATACCACTGTTTAGTGGGAAAATGGAAGCTGATCTAGTCATGGATTGGATAGAGGGAATGGAAAACCATTTTGAGTGTGATGGAGTGACTAAAGCATAGAAGGTAAAGGAGGCCAAATCAAGATTGAGAGGTTCTGCTTTGACATGGTGGAAGTTCATTCAAATAGAGAGAGAAAAGTAAGGCAAGAAGCCTATTTCTACTTGGAAGGGAATGGTTACCAAAGTGAGAGAAGCATACATGCCAGATGATTATGAAATTCAATTACACAAGAAAAGAAAGAGCTTGAGACAAAGAGACCAAGATGTGAATTCCTATACGGAGGAGTTTTTAAAAAAACTTTGCATGAGGTCTAATGTTTATGAAGATGAAATTCTTAAGGTGGCTAGATACCTTAATAGTTTGAAGTGGAACATTCAAGAGGAGATGACTCTTCTAAGTCCCAAAACAGTGCACCAATGCTATCAATTGGCTATAAAGATTGAAGAGAGGAGTAAGAGGAAACAAGATCAGGCTTCTAAAAGTAGAGGTAAAGGCAGAGATCAAAGAGGACATAGAGGTGGATACCAAAGTAGAGGGACTAAACAAAGAAGTCAAGGAAAGTCTAAACTCATAGAGCATGGAAGTGAAACAACTTCTAGAGGAGGCTATGGAAGAGGTAGAGGACCTCAAGGAGGTTCAAATAGAGGAAGAGGAGCAGGCAGAAGTAACTCATACTTTGCTAGTATGAAGTGTTACAACTATGGTCAAGTAGGTCATCCAACTTATAGGTGCCCAGAGAAAGCATCTCCATCAAATACAGAAAAGAGAGTAGCATATGCTCAAGAGGACACCATGAGTGTCAAGTCACCAGAGGTTAGTCACATAGAATTAGAAATGCAGGAGAACTTGATGTTTAGAAGGGTTCTAATCAGAAAACTAGTTAAAGAAGAGCCAAAGCAAAGGAGAGCCTTATTCAGGGCAAGATGAAAAATACTTGGAAAGGTGTGCAAGGTTATAGTGGATTCAGGGTCTACTGATAACATTATCTCTAAGGAGGAAGTAAGGAAGTTAAAATTGGAGAAGATACCCCACACTAGTCCGTACAAGGTGACATGGTTGAACAAAGGGCAAAGTGTTCTTGTAAATGAGCAAACAACGGTGGAGTTCTCCATTAGAGGATACAAGGACAAGTTTATTTGTAATGTGTTTCCGATGGATGCATGCCATCTTCTATTGGGAGGACCATGGCAGTATGACAAAGGAGCCATCTATGATGGAAAGGAGAACACTATCTCATTCAAGAAGGATGGAAAGAAATTCAAACTATAGTCACTATTAGATGAGGAAGAAGGATAGTTAAAGACCCCTAGTGTCTTATTAGGTAGTGGAAAGGAGTTAATCAACACTCTACAACAAGGAGGGGAAGGATATGTGCTCATGGTGCAACCCAAGGAGGAAGATAAGACTAAGAAAATAGTCATACCAGGAGCAGTCCAGAAGTTGCTTGAACAGTTCAAGGATATAGTTAGTGATGGATCACCAGCAACCTTACCTCCAAAGAGAGCCATCAGTCATCAGATTGACTTCATACTAGGGGATTCATTGCCAAACAAAGAAACTTACAAGCTTGCACTAGATCAGAACTTAGAAGTAGCTAGACAAGTGCAGGAGTTGTTAGACCAAGGACTAATTAGGAAGAGCATCAGTTTGTGTGCAGTACCAATGGTCTTAGCAACCAAGAAAGGTGGTAAGTGGAGGCTATGCATTGATTCTAGGGCTATAAATAGAATTACAATCAGATATAGGTTCCCTATTCCTAGGATTGAGGATTTGATGGACTGTCTTGGAGGAGCTCAGTATTTCACCAAGTTGGATCTCAAGAGTGGATACCATCATATCAGAATCAAAGATGGGGATGAGTGGAAGATGACCTTCAAGACAACTAATGGGTTATATGAGTGGAGAGTTATGCCATTTGGCCTCTCAAATGCCCCTAGCACATTCATGAGGTTCATGAATGAAGTGCTTAAGGATTTCACAGGTATATTTGTGGTGGCATATCTAGATGATATACTCATCTTTAGCAAGACAACAAAAGAACATCTAAAACATGTGGAGTTGGTTCTTAAAAGATTGCAGGAGGAGAGGTTAGCCATCAACCTAGAAAAGTGTGAGTTCTTCAAAAAAGATCTTGTGTATTTTGGGTTTGTACTATCCCAAGGATCATTGAAGATGGACCCAAGCAAAGTGGAAGCTATCCTAAATTGGCCTACACCAACCACAAGGACAAAGGTAAGGAGTTTTCATGGGTTAGCTCAGTTTTATAGGAAGTTTATAAGGAACTTTAGTGGCATATGTGCACTAGTACATGATACAATCAAAGGTGGCCTAAAAACTAAGTTCAAATGGACTCTTGAAGCTAAGAAGGGTTTTGAGAAACTGAAACAAGAAGTGGCAACTCAACCTATCCTTTTGTTACCTAGTTTTGATAAGTTATTCACTGTGGAATGTGATGCCAGTGGAATTGCAATAGGAGGACTACTAAGCTAGGAAGGTAGACCTATAGCTTTCTTCAGTGAAAAGCTCAATGAAGCTAAGAAAAAGTATTCTACCTATGACCTAGAATTGTATGCTCTAGTACAATCACTTAGAAAGTGGAGGCATTATCTCCTACCTAAAGAGTTTGTAGTGTTTACTGACAACCAAGAACTTAACTTCGTCAAAACACAAGAGAAGTTGAGCAATAGACATTTGAAATGGATGGAATACTTCCAAGCTTTCACATTTACTATCAAACACAAGAAGGGATAGTTGAACAAGGTGGCATATGCACTAAGTAGGAGGTTGCTGATAGTGCAAGAGATACAAATAAAGAGCATTGGGATAGAGAGTTTCAAGGATCTCTATGGAGAAGATGAAGACTTCTCGAAGGCATATAAGGTATGTTATGATTTTGAGAATCACTTTCATAGTCAATTCTCAGAGTATACATTGTAGAGTGGAATTTTGTTCAAGGGGAATCAGTTATGTGTTCCAAAAGGTTCAATGAGAGAGAATCTTATCCAAGAGAAGCACAATGGTAGTCTTAGTGGTCATTTTGGTATCAGCAAGACAATAGAATTAGTACAAAGGTTCTATTATTGGCCCAAGTTGCCAAGGGATGTTAGAAGGTATGTGGAGTAGTGTGTAGTTTGTATGAAATCCAAGGGGGGAGCTAGCAATGCAGGTTTGTATCAACCTCTACCCATTCCAAATAGACCATGGGAATGTGTTAGCATCAACTTTGTGGTAGGACTCCCTAAAACTAAGACAGGGTTTGATAGTGTCTATGTGGTGGTGGATAGGTTTAGCAAAATGAGTCATTTTATTCCTTGCAAGACCACCCATGATGATAGCTATATTGCTCATCTTTTCTTCAAAGAGATTATGAGGATCCATGGATTGCCAGTGAGCATTGTCTCAGACAGGGATGTGAAGTTCATGAGTCATTTTTGGAAGACTCTATGGAGTAGATTAGGTACTAATGTGTATTTTGGATCATCTTACCATCCTCAGACATATGAAAAAATTGAGGTAATAAATAGAGTGTTAGGTAACCTTCTAAGGTGCCTCACCAAGGAGTATGGACAAACATGGGACTTGGTCATATCATAGGCTGAATATGCCTACAATGACAGTGTGAATCAGACCACAGGCAGAAGTCCTTTTGAAATAGTGTATGGAATGCACCCAAGAGGTGTGTGTGAACTTAGAGATTTAGGAGTTATGGAGCATAGGAGTGGCCATCCTGAGGATTTATCTCATACCATGAAGGAGATTCAGGAACAGGTGAAAAAGACAATCACAAAGGCTACTCACAAGCTGAAAGCCAAGGTGGATATGTCTAGGAAAGATCTACAATTTGCAGTAGGGGACTATGTCATGGTCCATCTCAACAAATCTAGGTTGCAGAAAGGAACACCAACCAAGTTGCAGATGAAAAGAGTGGGACCATGTCAGGTGTTAGCAAAATATGGAAAGAATGCCTACAAAGTGGAGCTACCTGTAGACTTAGGCATTTCACCAGTGTTTAATGTGGCTGATTTGATCAAGTATAAAGGAACAGTCACTGACTTGGATCAGAAAAGTGTGGATGTCTTGAAGGATGTGAGTAACATAGCCTTACCTCCTAAAGACAAGCTGCAAGCAGAGAGGATCTTGGAATCAAGGGTGAAGAAGTCTACCCGGTATAAGGAATACATGGAACATATCATCAAATGGAAGGACAAACCAGAATCTAAGGCTACATGGGTGGATGAAGCTAAGTTCAAGAAGTAGGGTATTGATTTATCTTTGATCTCTTCCCAAATTCCTTAGTGTTTGTGTAGAGGGGGGAGAATGGTGCAGGAGCACCCCTAGGATACCTTAGATTGTCTAGAAGGTCATGTGTTGGCAATTTGTTTAGGCCAAATTTTCATCTACTCATGTTCATTTTTGGTTGTGCCTTAGTGGCATTTTTGATTGGGTGTTGGTCATCTAATGAAGGTCATGTTGACCATAGAATAGGTGACAAAGTTCTAGCTCTAAATGAGGTCTTGGATTTTTAGGAATTCTTGCAAATGTTTGAAAATGTTGCTCAATTGGAGCTACAAGCGGCCAAGGAGAGCCCAAGGGAGAGATAAATGATTTAGGGGACCTATTTATGGGATGCCTCAGCATTGGAGTAGGGTTAGAGACATTTTGATATTGTTGAAGTTTTTGTATTCAAGAAAACAGTTGTGATTGAGTGTGAATTTCTTGTTTTTGCTTTGAAGTGTTGCTTTAATGAATTGAACATGGCACTGTAGTTTGCACAGGATGTAGAGTAGTTATTCTTCAAGATTTTTGTGGCATTTAGATAGATTTATAATTCATTTTCTAGCATTGATTGTAAATAGTTTTGTTTTCTGACTATTGCTAGTTTGAACTAGGCAGTTTGTGAAGAATGGGGTATTAGTTCACTTTCCCACCGTACAAATTGTATGACCCTTTGGGAATAGTGACTAGACTCCATGGATGTAAATATAGTAGGGTTTAGTTTCTTTGGAAGCACAGGAGTTACTGTGGATGTCTTTCCCTAGGCGAGCTAGGGAAGTGCCTGGCTAGGAAGACTTTAGTGCAAAGCACTTAATTTGCAAGGGTGTCAAATTCTTGAAAAATTCCTTTTTGGGGAAGGTAGGTATGAGTCTTACCAAAACTTGGTATGCAGGGAGAAACTCCATCAATCCATTTGGTGAGGAAAGAACTTGAAAAATTGCAGAGAAGTCAGGAAAGGGCTTAAAAACCCTAGTATTGCTCATTTTCAAGTTAGGGCTTTGTATGGCCAGTTGTGACCCAAGACCCCAAAAATCCTTGAGGGGTGGGCTTACGAACTAGGAATCCTTGGGGGTTCTTTGGAAATTTTTAGGAAATAAGCCCGATTTCTCAGAGAAGGAGGCCTAATTGGGGCTCCTAGGGCTAGTAGCCTTTTAGACCTAAGTGAGGGTTTGGTGGAAGCGAATTTGAAATGGAGCTAGGTGGACCCCTAAGAATCAAAGTGGGATGGATTGAAGTCATTAGAAACACCTCCACACCCCTACAAAGTTAAATTCAAGATTTTGGAGGATTGTAGCCTTTAGGGTGGATTAAGGGCTAAGTCTAGAGTTGCAAGATTGTACCAAGGTGGACTTGGTAGGGAGAATTAAGTTGGTTGTTGGGGTTAGCAAGGCAAGACTAGGGGAACCTAAGTAAGGAAAGGTCCTATAGTTGAAGTGGTGGAGTGAGACACCTTAGAGGTCTTCCAAAAAAGACCTAGAGCATGAATCAGTGATTGATTCATCAAACCTCCATATCAATCCTTTTTGGTAGAGGTAGTTGTTGAAAGTGAGAGATTTTGTTGCAGCAGTGAGCAAGATGTATTTGACAAAGAGAAGGAAGATTGTCTTGAAGAAGCCAGTTGTGTGGGAAACTACAGAAAAATATTGGGAAGAAAAAAAATAGAAGGATCTAAAAAGAGTTGAATAAAATAGAAGCATGAATGGATGCCCTTGAAGATGGGTTTAAAAATAAAGATGCAGATAAGAAAGAAAAAGATGAAGAAAAACAAAAAATGGGTGAAGTGAAGTCCCATTGTTCTTTTTGTGATGACAGGTTTGCAAGTGATGTTTTGTGTGCAGGAAATGATGCTTTGGAAGATGTTGTAAAAGTAGGGAAAGAAGCCTATAAGGATAAGAAGTTGGAAGGCAAGGAAGCCAATGGTGGAAACAATTTGGGACAACAAGTAAAAGAAGGTTGTAATACTAAGTTTGGTTATGTGGGTGGAATTAAGAATGTTTGTTTTGATCATGCAAATAGAAGAAAGAATGTGGATGAACAAAAGAAAAAGGAGAGAAGGAATTTGGTTAAGCATGGGTATATAATTCCAAGTTGGAAAAGGAAATAGGTTGTTGAAAGGAAACTGTTAAAAAGTAGAGAAGAAGTTACTTTTGAAGATTATTGTACTAACAAAAAGGCGCAAAGTGAGAGAAATTTGTTGAGTAAGAAGTGGACACTAGAATTTAGGAAGAATTCACCAGCAAGGAGGCCTAGAGAGGATGATTTGAGGTTAAAATCAGAGCAAGGATTAAGAAACACAAGTGCAGTATTGAAGGGACAACAGTCCAATAATAAAGTGTGGGTGGTAAAGCAAGCAATAACAAACAATTGTGTTGATGAGAAGACAATGCTCAAGAGTTGGAGGCATGAAGAAGAGAACCAACCCCATGAACAAGGAGCCATAGTAAAGGATGAAAATAAGGTAAAGGCCAAGAGCATGCAGAAGAATTTATGGAAAAGAAATGTGGTCCCTACAAAGTAAAAGGTAAGCAATCTAATTTGGATGATGAAGCTTTTAAGGCTTTGAATGAAATTTAAGAATATTAGATGGATATGTGGAGAATGATAGATGAGAAGAATAGAAGAAGGAATAAATACGAGAAGAGGAAGGAAGATAAACATAGGTAGATTGAAAAGGATGGAAGGTACAAAAGAAAATTTAAAATGGATATGAATGAGGAATTAGAGAAGAGCGTCCAAAAGCAAGAGTGTGCAATAGGCAATGAAAAGAAAAATGTTGAAGCAACAATAGTTAAGAGTGAGGAAGCTAAATAAATACTAGATGAAGAAGTTGAAGAAATGAAATGTGAAGAGAGTACAACAAATTGTGATAGTGGAGAAGATCTATGGGATCAATATTTTGTAATGGAAAAAGAATCGGTGGAAAAGATTGTGGATGAAGAAATGAAGATAGATGGGACAACAAAGACTCCTACAATGAAGCTTTCAACAGTTGAAGAAGAAGTTGATATAGCCATATAGGAAAAGGTAAATTTGTTAACATTCCATGAAAAAATTGTTTTGAGTTCAATGTTATATTGTATGATGGAAAATTTGGGCAAGATTATGGAGTAATGTAGAAAGTTGTGAATAAAGATGTGGAGTGTTATGATGAGAAAATGATACAAGCAGAGTATGAGATCATTATTTTAGATTTGTACAAGGATATGAAATATATTACTGTTGTAGAAAGGGCAGAAGGGATTGAAGCCATGAGAAATTTTAATTTCTAGATATCCGTTTGTATTGGTGATGGGATAAGCAATTGTTGTAGAAGAATGGAAAGTGAAGGTTATCTATTAGTAAGTGTGAAGAAAAATAGTGAGCAAAAATGTTGGAGGAATAGGATGGTCATTCTAGAATGATGCTGGAAGAAGCAAAAGAAGAACGACAGGAAACAGTTATGACTGATTACATCCATGTACAGGAGCACATTCTTTTGTCCCATGGGGAGCCTAATGTAGGGCATCAGGAAATTTTTGATTTTATGGTTTTTGGAATTTTATTTTTCCTTGGTCTATTGTTGCTTCTTGAAACCTTGACATGGAATGAATGCTTATTTGGAAACTAGTTTAAAGTGCATTTTCTTATGTGGCAATAAGTTTTGAGATTGCATTCAAATTGCACAATAGAAAGGGAAAACAAAATAGTTATGATTGATTAAGAAGGAAGGAGGAGCACATAACTATTTGGGGGGGAGAAAAGAGGGAGTCATTGGCTTGTGTAAGGAGGTGGATAGATAGGGGAAAAGAAATGGTCCAAGAACAAGGTTGTTCTCTTTGGAGATCGAAGGACCTACTTGTGGAAAGGAATGAGTCCCATAGATTCATGGATTGAAGGAGGAACACATAACTGTTTGGGGGGGGAGAAAAGAGGGAGTCATTAGCTTGTGTAATGAGGTGGATAGACAGAGGAAAAGAAATGGTCCAAGAACAAGGTTGTTCTCTTTGGAGATCAAAGGACCTACTTGTGGAAAGGAATGAGTCCCACAGCTTCATGGATTGGAAGAAAGCTGGTTTTTGGGAGTGGATGAGTGAAAAGGAGAGTTGTTCTAGAACTCAGTAGACCCCAAAGTGAGTAGAGAATGTGTGGACAAGAGAATGAGAAGGCAAATCACACAAAGGGAGTTTCTTGTTCTTTTAAACTACAGTGCTTCTTTTGTTGCAATTTTTTTAATATTATAAAATGCCTTTCCTTATTGGTGGAATTTAAAGAACCTTGCATTCTACTCATAGAATGAGGAATGAATGTAATTCTACATTGTTTCTTTTAGGAGAATCATCCATTTATGTGTTTGGTTGCAAAGTTTAAAAATCTATTAATCTTTTATTTTATTTTCCCTTTTAATGATGATAGTAAGCTTGAATATTGTGAATTGGCTCAAGGAGAGTATGTGTAAATGCTTTGTCATGGTCAATTTGAAGAGCTAATACCTGTGCTCCAATAATGCTCGAGTATTTGTCTATTACTATCGCCTTCGTTTGTGTATCAAATTGATTGATTGAGTTAATGTTTGTGTTGGTTACTCATTGCCAGTTAGTAGTTTGTGGTGTTTCAAATTTCCTATAGGATTAGAGTATTCATCAAAGGACCATATTGAATTTTTGGGAAACCAACATGCAAAATATTAGCCCCCCAAAATATCCCAAACATGGAAACTAAAGATCTACCCTTACACCAAAAAGCTCTTATACCATGTTAGAATTAATAGAATAGAAAAAATCCAAATATTAGTGCAAGGAAAAGATACTATAGAATTGTAAATATAAACGATTTAAGAAATAAAAATAACATTACAAATGTACCCTCCATGGGAGTAATGTAAATGATCAAAAATAAAAAATTACATTAAGATATCTGAGAATCATGAAGCTACATGGATGGAAAAGTACAAGAAACAAGGTAGGAGAGTAAGTATATATAGGCTAAGTGAGAAGGGGGAAGTGTAAAATATAACCATTGTGAGAAATATGCCATAAGACTCCAAAAATAAGAAAGTTTAACTCCAAAACCTCATACTCCACTAGCACTAATACTCACTTTATTAACAAATAAGCAAGCTTAAAGTGTAGGAAAAATCTATGCTAGGAAATAAAAACCTACACTAGAGAGAGAGAGAGAGAGTTTATGGATGAATATATTATGCTAATTATGGTTATAAGTTAAGGTTTTTTTTATGTAAAATCTATTTTAATTATATTTTAGCTAGAGTAATAATAAAATTGGAGGCATTTATGAATGTTGGGTTTCATTCCTAAAAAGTTATGGCTAAAAAAGTGAATTGAATGTTCATTGAGAGAATAAGTACTAAACTAAGGCAAAATGAGTAGTGAATAAGTACAATTTTAATACTCATTTATATGTAAAGAGAGAGAGAGATAAATTTTATAGATGGATTATATTTAATCTAGATTATAGAGTAATCAAAAAATGGTATTTTTGAAACTTGATTTTTAAAATACATGGTTAATCATTTCCAATGTTGTGGCTTATTGATTCGATTTGTTAGGTCTCACATTTTTTTAAGATTATCTTTTAGTTGGTAATTTTTTTAGTTATTGTTTATTTTTTACTCACAAGAAAGTTTAGAGTGGATATTTTTATCGAACTATAGATCAAGGTACACAAGAATTATACTTAAAATGGAGAAAATTATGGTTTGAGTAATTCCATGTTGAATACTAGGTGTAGGCCCAAGTATCGTGGGAAATAAAGGATGGAGGAATTTTATTCAATTACACACAAAATAGTGTAAGGAACATAGAAAAGTGGATTGATATTGTAGTACAAACCCTTGAAACATTATTTTTTTAGCATGTAGCTAGACTTTGTCACATACTTGAAAGGTATGTGGTACATGATGGGTGTCATGGCACCTTTTGTACTTGTATTATTGGCATAGAAGAAGATTTTACGCTTGCTAGTGGATATTATATCTTGAATGTATTATAGGAATTTATATGCTTTATCCACTTCTTGTTTATGTGTGCATGCTTTCAAGGTGGATGGTACTCAATAGGATATGCAAATGAGGGTTGTTGGTTGAAGCTTGAGACATGTCTTAGATGTACTATTCCCCATACTATGAATATATCTTTTGTAAGAATGCTTTATGTACGAAAAGATAACATCCTATGTGTCCAATTAAATTTTGTTTTACATCCACAAGAGGTGTACTAATGTGTATTTGACAACCTCTTTTTCTATGTTTTTGGGGTGGAAGGTTGTAGACTATTCCAACTATAGTTTGACATGGTTTAGAGGTCATGCTAGAAGATACTAAAAAATATTATGTCATAGTTAGATGTGATAGATTCTATAATCCTAAAGTGAATTAAAAATGATTGAATAATATGTATGTGGTTTCCTATAATAATGGTCTTTTTGTAGGAAATTTATAGAGTCAAACCATAAAAAACACATTTTTTTTATAGTTCTTGGTAGTTGAAAGGCCGTTAAGAAATTTTATGCTAATATACTTTCAAGGTCATTATAATACTAAAGGAGTTTAGATTTTCAATGTATTATTTTTGGTTTTAGAAATATAATTGAAAATACAAGACTTAATATGGAACTTAATATCTACATACATATGAGGCGAATAAAATTTCTATTATAGTGTGGCATAAAATTTATATATTAAAATTTGGTGGCATTGAATTTTTATAGTATCTTGGCATAGCATGCCTTCTAAATTAGTTAGTTTCTTTGTTCACTTGTAGTAATGCAAAGATATCCAATATTTTAAAGAAGTGCATTAGATAGGTATGATTTTCCATCCTATGTAACATATGCTAAAATTTTGCACGCTCGTGTAAAATTATGCCAATTGAGTAATTTAGTGCCCAATCAATAAATTTATAGCTACATATGCCATGCATTGTTATAAGTGCATGGATTAGTGGGTAGATAAGACAATATATTTCCATTTTATCATGTAACTTTTGATTCTTGATCACCAAATAGAATTTTTATAGATAAGTCACCCACTTCATGTCTCATGTGTTCTCCAACTTGACTTGTGTGAGTAAAAATTGAGTGGAAACCAGTCATAATAGATGATGGTTCCCTTGCTAGAAGGATGTAATGGTGTCATCACTTAACTAATTTTACAATGACATAATTTTTTTCCATATGTAGAGTATCCCTACATGGTGATGATAAATGTCTCAAAGAGATAGGTGATAAGATCTCAAGGCTAGAGGAGGATTGCACTAAATGAATAGTATGATTCATTGATCTTTATTTAAAAATGGAATGTGATTTTTAGTAGTGCAATCATAAGCATAAAGTAAATACATTTGAGCTCCTCAAAGGTATGTTATTGACTAAGAGTCCAAATGAATGCTAATTTGGTATGCAAATTTAAATTAAGGGACCGAGTGACATGTAAAAATTCAAGAATAGAACTATGATAACAATTAGTGAGTCTAATAAAGGTGCACAATTCTATGATTTTGTGTGGTACCAAATAGTCCCAAATAAATTTTCTTTTTAGGATCAACATGGATGATAGAGGAGTGATGATGTAACCAAGGTATTAGATCTATGTATCTATGAAAATTTATTTACTAATACTCGCTTACAACTTTTTTGAAGTATATTATTTCCAACACTTGTGAAACATGTTGTGTTGGTCTTCCCAAATCTTATTGAATATTAAGATCTATTCCATATATATGATGATGAAGTATTTGGTGAATATCTATATGATATAATTCATCAGACATATGAATTTCATAAGTGCATTGGTCATGATGAATGGAATAACCATTAACTAATAGAGCCCCTCCTATATTTTTAATGCAATATTAAAAATATTTTTAGATTGTATTAGTACCTAATGATATCTTTATTTAAGGTTGTCCTTATTGGAGCATTTCTCACCACATCTAATAAGTTGTTAATGTGTGGTAGGGGATATCTATTAATTACAAATATCTTTCTAATTATGGATTATTATGCAAATAAATCATGCACCATTCTTCTTTGACACAAGAATAATTCAAATACTATAAAGGGAAAAAACTATGTTTTATTGAAAAATGGATCCTAGGTCTAATGCATAGATCAATAACATCAATCCTCTTTTAAAGAACATTAGGATACAAATCAACAAGGGAATTAGATTGACTCCCAACCTTGAAGGTGAGTCAATGAACCTCGAATATGATACTTTAATGCCTTGGAAATAAACTAAAATTGATTTTATTTTATTGACTTAATGAAACTAGTGACCTAATTTGAAAATACAACTTTTATGTAATAGAGAAATTATAAAACCAAATTTCAACAACAAATCTAGAAAGAGTGGATTAATGTACATCTATCATACAAATTTGAGCCTAATTTTGTTGGACAAGGGAACTTAGGGTGCCTATGTCTAGAGAGTTGAAATTACAATCTTCTTTCACAGTCCTTAGGTCCCTAGTCTAAAGCTTCTTCCTTTTAGATCTCACTATTGAATCTTCAGCAATAGTCGAGATAATTGAGTTTCTATATCTTATCAAGTTGTAGGGTTTGAATGCATCAATGATCAAATGGTCTTCAATATTCCTTCAATATTGTTTAGATTTGTAACTTGCACATTCAAAGAGAGAGGAAGGGTTGTTCCATATAAAGGATCTTGCCTCAATCAAACCCCGTGGTGGTGTCTCCACCTCCACAATGGAAAAATTGATGATAGTGAGCTTATGATTTTGAGGAATAGAGGCTAAATGACAAATGAATGATGAATCAAAACATGGATGAAACTCACCACTCAAATCTAATTTCCTTGAAGGACTAAATTCATGCACATCTCCTTAAGTATTGATTGTAATTTGGCTTGAAGACCTACTATTGTTAGTACTCACAAAAAAAATAATCACAAAACATGCATCAACTTACATGAAAATATGATGATGGTTTGAAATGATTCCTTACTTACAACAATGTTACAATAATGTTCATAAATCTGCTCTTGGCATTCCTTGATTGTTTTTAGGATCTTCACTTTGCTTCAAAATTCCTCTTAGGATTGAAATGGTGAAACTACTATTTATATGCAATTAATATAATTTACCAAAAAATAAATATCAATAGCTAACAGCTAAAATTTGAAATTTAAATAATAAAATTCCAACTTTGACATATTAAAAAATTAGAGCCAAAAAAGGGGGACAAAGTCACCCAAGGCACCCTTTTCCACACCTTATTTTGTGGTGTATAAAGTGTTGAACACCTAAAATAATGAGTGGAGGAGTGAATGAATATTTTCTAAAATTACTTAAACATTTAAACATTCACTTGAAACATCATATTCAATTTGTAGTAAGGAAAGAAACCATGAAAGTAATAGTCAAAGCACATAATTCATGAACACCATATTTTTACATGGAAAACCCAAAAGGGAAAAACCATAGTGAGGATTAGCTCATAATCTATTATAACCAGTCATATCATATTACATAATGAATCATTGCCTTTTGGACTCACTGTGTAGAGGAATCACTATTCAGAGAATAAGAGAAATAGAAAAGAGGGGTGGCTCATTACCAAGATTTGAACTGCTAATAATACATCTACAATATGTAGGATATAGTTCCATTGGAGCTCAAAATACTAAATCAATACACTTCATACTACACCACTTCCACACTCTTCTCTACTTATATTCACATCACATTCACACACTTCATATTACATTTCGTACATCTCTCATCAACATCGAAAATGATCTTACATTTGTATCCATTATACTTACAACATCAATTAGGTCGGCCTAATTAGATGCAATGTGCAATATAATAAATTGTCAGCTTAAGGTTCAAACAAACACACTTCGTGCCATAATCCAAAACTTGTAACTCATCCAAATAGGTCAAAGGGGAGCTATAATAACTCCTATAAGTTTGATCAACACTTCCTTTGACTCTGTATGATCCCAAACTCATTGGGTTAGCACCGTTGGTGAAGTAACACTAAAATACACAAACTAATCATCCACAAACCAACACTTAGACCTTCAAAACAATCACCACTTTGATCATAGATACTACTGACACTCGTAAAAACTCCTAAAAACTATATATCCAAATATTAATCCGTAGTGGAATGTAGACCATTCCAAACATGTACTCTATATTGGTAACATAGTCACATGAAGACTTGATACACTGTCATCATTATATTCAATACCAAAGGACATAAAGACATAAAAATTTGTATTTTGATTCCTTTGACATACACCAAAATTACCTTAGAATCACAAACCAAAATTCTTCAAGGTGGAGCAATTCCGACCTAAGAACTAATACTTTGTATATTAAGAACTGAACTCAGGGACTTAGCCAAATATTCAACATTTCTATCTTGCATCGGATCAAAACTCTTGCACTAGTATAATGGATTACCATCACCATACACACTCATGCTTTACCAATAAATTGTATCTCAATGTAGACTTCAATGTTGACATCAAACCATGTAATGTTGACATTAATGACAATATTGTATATGATCATGCTCATGTTTCCAACAACCATATCAATGATAAGCAAACCAACAATTTCCTCAAACTTCCAACAATCTCCCCCTTTTTCATTGATGGAAACATGCACAAAAATATTCTCCCCCTTTGAAATCAAGTGCAAAGGCCACACTGTACAAGCATACATACTTAATATCTCTATCAACCATCTTTCTCTCTCTTTGATACATACATTATTTTACATTGTCAATCAATTTTGATTTTCTCCTCCCAACTGATATATGCATGAGAGTATCAAAACAACTTTCAAAAATCAATACAACTCCCCCTAACAATTTTATTCATCAAGACTAATAAAAAAATTGCATGACTATACTTATCCACTACCTTTCGCATATATACAATGAAATATGAAATTGCATTGATAATAAAGAAATATACACAATCAACTAGAAGAAGTGTATGACACTTTTAATTTAGCAAGGTGTGCTTACCAATCCTTTTTTCCATCTTCCCAATATTTCTTGGTAAAACCAAGCATGTGGCTCTATGTCTCAAATTCCATGAGAAGTTCGTCACTTTATTCTATAGTACTAGGTACCAAATTCAACTTTATTTCCTTCTCTACATTAGTAAGAGAACTAGATATGGATGTGAACTTGGCATTCACTAGGTTTATGAACTACCCAAACCACATTATAATATTCTCTTTTTGCTACTTCAATTGGAAGAATTGTTCATTCAAACTCTCTACAACTAATCTTGTAGTCCCATCTACATCATTTGTCTAGTCATATGCACTGGATGCCTTGTCAATCTGAGACTCTTGATGGAGTCCATATCATCCTTAGTGTTCTTAGTGGAACTAGGCCACTTCAAGAAAAATTGAAACAAAACCTTGGCTTCCTCAACACAATTCTAAAAATCCTTAAGGTTATTTTGCAACTTACCATGTGCAATAGTACACTTGCTTGAGATATCTACCAACCTTTTATCATTGAACTTCTTGTTCCCTTCCTTCTCTAGCTTCTCCTCTAAACTAGTAGTGTATTCTTTGAAAGAATCTAGGAGCAATGTCAATTGTTTCACATCAGATAACGAATTGTCAACATAAGCATCGAGAAACCTTTCTTGCAACACCTTCATATTTACATTGCCTAGTTGTCCCTATTGACTTAGCTTCACCTTTCCCCATGTTGCTAACTTAGCCTTGAATAAAAAGTCTTGAAACAATGGAGATAAGGGTTACAATCCCTTATAGGTAGAGTAATAAAGGAAACATTAAAAATGTATCACAACATTAGTGATGAGGTAATTTTAGTGACGAGGTAAGTTTAGTGATGGCGTAAGCTTAGAAATAGAGATGGAAACCAAAATATATTCAAAGATCTATTAATGTGGGAGGAGTATATTCCAATTTTGTAGACATGTATGGAAATTTTGGTAGCATAGACAAGGAAATTAACTGTTTGAGAAAATGAACATCACCATGAGACCACATTTCTTTGAGGCATTTCTTTAAACAGTCGGTTTCCTTGTCTATGCTATTTGATAAAATGCTTTGGTAGACATGTATGGAAAATTTGGTAGCATAGACAAGGCAATCAACTACTTGGTAGAACTATTTGACAAAATACCTCAATGAGATATATCCTTGTGGACTAGAATGATTGCAAGATATGCACAAAATGGATTTGTTGAAAAGGCTTTAGAAAATTTCAAGCATATGCAATTTCTAGGTGTAAAACCAAATTCCACTACATTTTCCAACATCCCCCATGCCTATACCAAAATGAAATCTTTGGAATGGGGTATGCACATCCATAGAAAAGGATTGAGAAATGATGTACTAGTTTACATACTTATATCTACTCTCATATATATGTGTATACAAAATGTGGAAGCATACACAAGGTAGGTCAATTTTTTAACAAAATTCCTCAAAGAGATGTGGTTTAAAAATGTAATTGGCAAGTGTCAAGAATTGTGTAGTTTAAAATGTGCATTGACAAGCTAAGGTTATAATGACAAACAAACAATGATGAACATGTAATATTCAAAATAATAAAAATCAAACCAATCTAAAATAGAATCAAGAAAAATATAAAGAAAATGTGTAAAAACTTCACATACCTAAAAAATGGAGATTCAAATGGAGGAGTTTTACCCAATTATGTAGCCTTTGCTTCTTCTTGCATCAAACTCCTCAACAATGTGAGTTTTTCAAAAGCTTGTTTCCTTTTCAATGTTCAATTGTATATCACTCTTGAATGGAATTGAGACTTCAATTGATATATATCAAATTTGACATGAAAACTCTATTATTTCATGCAAACGTGGTGGAAAGTTCATAAAAAGGTGGTAGAATGTGAAAAAATTGCATGCACACTTCACAAAAGCATCAAAAAGCTTCTTTTTGTTGGAACACGTGCATAACCAAGAGAATATATAGAATGTGGGTTCAAAGATCATGGGTATATTGATTTTTTTACCATTTTTAGAGCAAGACAAAATATGTTCATGTTATAATGTGAGCGCATTATAATGCACTTGCATTACGTCTTGCTAAACAAACAGTTACATATCAACTTCTTCAAAATATGCTCACATTATGAAAATGTTGATTTTCTATAGGTTTTTTTTCTCTCTTTATCCTTAGCTATCCATCCCCCTTATCCATCTAGGTCTCTCACTTATCCTTAAACCCTCAACCCTAGAAACTATGCATTAAACCCTAATCTCTCAACCCTATACTATAAAAAACCTTGATACATCTA